>OY829914.1:141361006-141362962 GCA_963691935.1 Nephrotoma guestfalica
ATATTAATATTAAAGATAGAACTTCTATAAATCAATAAAAAACAAAACTAAAATTAAAAAATAGGTGCTTAAATTATTCTATTACTTTAACTCCAATCAACGTTGTTTGAATGGCATTTTTCGGGATTTGTCCTGTAAATTGCAAGTTAATTTTTTTTACGTCATACATGTATTTAAAATGAAACAATAAGCCAATTGCTTCCCAAAGTTTTGTAATTTTAGCAAAAAAATACTCCAATTTGCAATAAAATATGTTTGCCCAATTTTTTTTCCCAGCACTATATATATATATATATATATATATATATATATATATATATATATATATATATATATATATATATATATATATATATATATATATATATATATATATATATATATATATATATATATATATATATATATATATATATATATATATATATATATATATATATATATATATATATATATATATATATATATATATATATATATATATATATATATATATATATATATATATATATATATATATATATATATATATATATATATATATATATATATATATATATATGTATATATATATATATGTATATATAAATATATATATATTCAATTGTTTTTGGTAGTTGTCAAAATAAATTATAGACAAAGCGGAATTAGAGCGGCAAATAGTGCGAAAATTTTTTAATTGAAATATATTTGTAAATTTGTACATTTCTAATTATAACTTGTAGTTGTGAAAAGCAATTCGTGATTGTTATAATTATAATATTCTTTATTAATTAATATTTATACTGTTTACACAATTTTCGCACTATTTCCACAAACAGTTTGACTAGACTATGTATGGCAGCACAACAAATACGGATGAAATCGAAAAACGATTAGTAATAATTAATTTTTATTGTTGCTCCACGATAAGCTGAAAACAACTTCGAAAACAATATTCGAAAACATACATTTATACGTATGTTTGAAGCATTAGTAGGGAAATAGAAAATAGAATACAATATAAAACTTGAAAAAATGATTAAAGTAGCCGGTGAAAAATTCGAATAATATAAAGAATTTTAAAGCAAATTATATTCCGAATGCCCGGTCCCTGAACTGGAATTTTGTACACAGCAAGTTGCCTTTTTGAGAGACTTCCAGCTAAAAGCGAGAAAAAGTGGAAGGGCGAGAATATTGATTTTCAGCTGAATTTTTTTTACAAATTTTGCTAAGATCCGTACCATCATGACACAGACCAACAAAATATTTTACATATATTTTCACCAATATTTTTATTATTTTGACGAGTAATTGACAGTTGCTCAATTTGCTCGCCTTCTAATTTTGTCTATTCGTACAAATTTGAAAAATTAACTGTGGGACAAAATTGAAAGGCGGGAAACGAAAATAAAATTCGCTTCTCACCTTTTTGCAAACTCTGGGCCCTGATCTACATTGTTTTTGTAAAAATTTATAAGATTTGTGATCTGATAAACATTTGTTTTTCATTCGGGAAAATCAGAACGGTTATTACTTTTTTTAAAATATTGTAAACATATTTATACCTATACATATTTGACTTTTTCTTTGGCGATTTTCCGCGTTCCCACGAGGTTTTTTGAGTTGGTGTATAAAGTAAATAATGTTAAAATACGTTTCTTCATATATTCTTCAATAAACACATTTCAGGAAACAGGAAACAGGACAAGTTTTAAATTTTAACTGTCGCCACGTGGTCTTTATGTATTCAACCGATTAAGGGAAATTGAGGGATGAAAGTTATATAGATAAAGCTTTAAATAAAGTATTGCCACCTGTCGAACTTAAATCAACGAAAACAAAATTGCTGTTTGGTCCAAGGCCTTTCAAACGATATGACACATGATTATTTCGGAATAAAAAAAAATGTATCTGCCTGGAGTGCCATAGTATGTTTGAGTACTAAATTGCTTCAGCTAAATTTATGATATTCTT
>OY829914.1:141995946-142377348 GCA_963691935.1 Nephrotoma guestfalica
TATATATATATATATATATAGTATATGATGCTGCAAATAGCGAAGAAAATACTTCAAGCAGATTTCTCGCAAATTGACAGTCGAATGTATATACTCTATCAATTAACACAACAGTGGTATTCTACGTAACAAAACACCTTATAGTTATTTTATTCCGGAAAGCTTCCTGCAACAAGAAAAAACGATTTCTTGAGAAAATCTCATTATGGAAATTCTTGAAATTTGCGCCTCTTTTCACTTAACGCCTTTTTTGACACTTTACGCTGATAACTATCTTAATTAATTTAGTACTTCATTAAGTAAAGGTATAGATTTTCAGACTAAATGAAATCCTTTACTGACCAGGCAAAAACTCTAAATTAACTAAAATAACCCTATATTAAGTTCGGAGGTTCTACGGAATCTTTGGAATACAATAAACTTGTAAAGTTCTAATTCGAATAGTTTCTCGGTTTATGATGAATAACCTATTGGTTACTCGTTTTACATTAATTTCTTAACAGAGGTTTCTGCCTTTGGAGACTTCTCACTTCATTTGTGGTGTCCGACACGACGGATATCTGCGTTTTCATATCGAGATAATCCCAGTAAGTGTTTCCTTGCTTGTTTCTTTATTTCATCTGTGACCTAGTCTATATTTTTAAGTGCTTATGAAGGTTGTCGTTCCTAATGTACCATGGTACATTCACAATCCCTCGCAGCACTTTATTTTGGAAGTATTGTATCAACCTGAACATAATAGGTTCCAATACGCGGCCTTGTGGTATACCTGTTAATATTCTTGTTAGTTCAGAGTACTCGTTTTCAAGTTTGACTCTAAAGAGTCGATCTGCGTGGTAGGACTTAAGAATTTGATAAAATTGACTAGGAAGGTCTTGATGCAATTTAAATTCGAGCTCTTAGTGTCAAACTTTAACGATAGCTTGAACATGACATCTGTTATTCTGTGAACCTGTTCAACTGGAGAGTGATTTTCTCTAAACTCAAATTGGTGTGGCGGAATTAAACATCTTAAGACCGGAAGTAGTTATATCGGTCTATAAGTTTTTTTGTCGTTTGCTGTTATACCTGATTTAAGAATCATAATTACTTCTGCCACCTTCCATTGACGTGGAACGTCGGAAGCAGTGTTGTACAGATTAATTATGTTACATTAATTACGCTATTATTTACACGTAAATAATTGTATTAATTATAATTGTATTAAAAAATGGAATTAATTAGCGATATTTGCATGAAAATACTTAAATTAGTAAAATATTTAAAATACATTATTTTCTAGTCAATAATACAACCTGCAACTACTTCTATTGAAATTTTGATATTTGAATTTTATTTTTAATTGTTTGCCAAACAAATTTTTTGTGTTTCTAATTTCCTTTGCATACCAATACTCGTAAATCAGGGTTTATCGATTTTTTCTAATGCATGTATTTAGTGTAAAACTGTAAACACATACGTGCTACAATTTTAATTGGGTGATTCCTATTTTTTTTAAATTCAGAAAAACAGTCGTACATAAATCACCCAGCGCTATTCCAATATCAGCAACCATAGCACACAATCTACGTGATGAATTCAGCCAAATGTGCCACATCTAGTGTTTCATAATGAGATAAACATTTTCGATACTAAAATATTTTTTTTAAAGTAGCAGTAGATCGAAATTCTAAAATAACTTTTCCACCGCTTACGTAATAATTATTTGGCGCTTCCAGAAATTCAATCAAATTTGTATAAGGTCCTTGAGTCTCAGTGAATTTGTATTACCGCCTAAGGTGATTAGCTGAGCTATTAACAATATATTTCATCCTTTGAATCATAGATGGATCTGCTATTAGTTTGGCTTTTCTTATTCAAATATCAAGTGAATTACGCTTTTAAATAATGTAGTATGCAACGTTATAAAGAAGATCATTGATATTTATTAAAAATATTGATATTATAGAATATTTATGTAACAAGTTACAAATTAAATTATTGTAGTGGCGCCATTAATTAGCAGATGTCAGACCCACAAAATAACCTATAATATATTGATTTTAAATTTCAATAGATGTAGCTGCTTGTAATGGTTGTATTATCTACTAGAAAATCATATATTTTAAATTATTTTACTAGTTTAAGTATTTTCACGCAGATGTCGCTAATTAATTATTTGTTTTACATTTATTACATTTTTTACCGTAATTAATCTTTATTAACATTATTTACGTAAGAAATGTAAAAAATTATTATTTACTCGTAAATTGTTGTGCAAACTGGTCCTAAGGCTGCATTAATTATTTGAACTAATTTACGCAAACCTTTCTCGGGATTGGCTTTCACAATTTTCCCAGTAATTAGGGCATAACCTGGAGCTTTCTGCTAATTATTATTAATTTCCCTTTTTAGTTCCAATAAGGTCATATGGCTTATGTTGATCATCTAGTTTGTTTGCGACAGTTGTATTTTCATTTGCTGTTTGTCTCGGCAACGGTTGAAAAGTCTTTTCCAAATGAGCAGCCAATAGAAAAACTTTCTGTTTATCACTTTTAGTCCAGGATCCGTTATCAATTTACATAGGAGGCACATGCGTTTTGGTTCTTTCTAACCCCTTCGTTGCTTTCCCCTTCGTTGAGTAATAATCATCCCTTAGTTCGGAAAGACTTCTCAGTAGCTTATTTATGCTTTCGTTCTTTTCGGACTTTCCTTTATAAGTCATTTTAATTTGTTGCACAGAAAATTAAGGATATTTTTGTGTAGCGGAGCACGAGTCTAGTTAGTTCTTCGATCTCAAGAGGATAGTTAAGTTAGTCTAACTCTTAAGGAGTTAGTATGAGAAATAGGTGAACTTTTTCAAGCTGCTTGTTGGATATTATTACTGAATGCTTCTGGTTCATTTTCCCGCTGCATCTCTGTTCTAATTAGTTCGGGGAGATTTGTTCGCTCCTCAACTAACTTCTTGAATAAATCCCCATTGATATTATTGTTTGTAAATTCAAGCAAGCAATCGTTTTTATTATCATTGTACTCAGAGTCATGATCACAGGTGAATGGTCAGATGATAATCCGTCACTTTAACTCCTCTTGTTACAAAGATGTCAATAAGATCTGAGCGCCAGAGTGAAATTCAAAGTTCTTCTCGCGAGCGGTATTAAACAACTATTTTCCTTTCGAGGTTGTAAGTTTAAATTCCCAATAGGTATTCTTTGCATTAAAATCACCCCCAATGAAAAAATGTTGTCCTAGTGATATAGAATGTCGACCGTATTATTCATTGATTCAACTTTTATGATTTTAACTGGCATAATTTCTGTTTTAGTACCGGGCTCTTCGAAATGTTTAATATTATTCTTAATAATTACGGTAGATCCACTTCTGGCGTTCCCACGTATTCTAATAAGTGAGGTTTCTGTTAAATGAGTTTCCGATACAAGCCATATTTTTATTTTTTCAAGTTTAGAAACATTTCTAGCTCTGGAACATGCTGTGGTAATCCATTCGGTTGCCAAATGGCAATTCTAAGTGTTCTGTTAATTTAATTAGTATAGCATCGATGTAAGCTCAGTAGTGGCTTCTTGTTTATCTAGTTGCTTGTATATAGTTTTAGACCACGTTCTTGTTTTGCTAGGCGTGTATTTATCGCTTCTATACTTCGGAATGCCCTGTCTGGTGATTGTTTTTATATACACATTTTTTAAGCATTTGTTATTTGTTTCATAAAAATTAAATTTGTGAAGATTTTAATTAAAAAAATTTATTAATATATTCAAAAATTTAATTTTTTGCGAAACAAAAAACAGGGCTTAAAAATCTGTTTATTAAGTGTAAGTGTGCTTCGCAAAGTGCCCGCGGCAAACAATGTTAAAAATACTAGTGAATTTTCGTTAGATAGTAGCATTAGTTAACTGCCGCGTTTTTTGTGAGTAGGATCTCCTCTCTGGTCCTATGGACTGTGGTTGTGACAGCACGCCAGTTGTAGTTGGAATCCTCCCTTTTGTAATGTCAGTGTTTTAAGTCGATTGGCGCGTTTTATTTCTTAATCTTTGCCGGGTGTTGTCCTTTAAGCGGCCTTTACACGATCAGTAATAATGTCATTACTCAAAACCATTTAGTTAATGATACCTAAAAATGTCCTATTTTCATTGCAATTTTATAATGTTTTACTCTTAAACAACTCACCTTAATTAGGTATGATGTGTCAGATTCAAATGGAAAGAAAATTTTGTGGAAATACGATTTTTTTAAGTAATGATGTATGTAATAAGTGTAAGTAATGGCCATAACCTTAATTTTTTGGTTATTTTTATCTTCGTAGATATACCACTCTTTACCTTCTTTAGTGACCTGTGTGATTAAATCTCTATATGCATCGGGATCTTTCGTATTATTTATCTTCCAAACATTATTGTTTAGTGCCACTACTCTTGTGGCTGATGTTGTTGAGGTACAGGCACTGGTTCGGTAGTTTCATTAACTTTTGCATGCGAATGCTCCCAATTTCTTGTGAGAGTTCTGCCCTTCGTTTTTTACTAGGTGTTTACTTCTGTTTGTGCATCGAATCAGATTCTCTTGCAAGTTCCTCATCTTCTGTATGAAACTCGGCGTTAGTACAGGTAATTGTACTGTTTTCATTATAACTAGTAGGTGCAATTTTCATTATAACTATGGTAAGCGGAGTTTCTCTATCAGTCTGATATTATTTTTCTCATTTCTTTCTTTAACTTAACGAATTCATTGCTAAGTTGTGATCTGCATTACAAGTAAACTTAGTCTGTTAGTTGAGATGAAAAATTAAATGCAGCAACATATTGATTTTACACTCAATTGCGTATTCTGATTATATTAGTTGCTTTCCAATGGACCACCGCAAGTACTTGTAAGTGCGAAAAATGTATATTGGGCAAAGTGCCGATTGGATAGCACAAAAAATAACAAAAGCGAAACAATCTACGGAATTTTATTAACGCTTCACATATGACATTTAATTATATTTTTGGTAAAAAAAATACTACACACAATCACTTAGCGGACAAATTCATCGTAACTGCTTTCAACTACTCATAATAAAATGTAGGACAGTTGTGAGTAGTTGATTTAGTAAAATACTTAAATTCTTAAGTACTTATAAGTACCTGCGGTGGTCGATTGGAAAGCAACTATTATTTATATCACGTAGTAAAGCCGTGTTTTAGGAAATTAAATTATAAAACTTAACTCTTTTGCCGAATTTTTATTTCTAACCCATTTTCTTATAACGCATAAGGATGTTTACACTGTTTTATAAAATACAACACGTCACAATAACACCAAAATTTACTTTTAATTGTATACGTCCAGACAACCGAAGTTAATTATGATCATCAAGCATACAATAAATAATGGCGTCCCTAGCATATTACAAATAACATAAATGTAATGAAATTTAATAGTTCGTCATAGTTTACTTAAATCGTAAGCTTTTCATAAAGATGATTTTTCAAATATACAAGTACAATGAACTGAAATGTTACAAGCTTCTCATAAACCACTGGTGACCACGATGTTATGGAAAAGTGCAGATCACATAAAATATGTCATAATTATTACCTAATCGAGGGCCGCGTTTTGGAAAGCGCTTTCTAATAGATAACAGAGTCTTTAAATCTTCATCCCTTGAAATCCCGGCTTTTACAGGCGTCATTTAATTTAGTTTCACTACTGCATGTAGAATTTCATTTTAGCTTAAATCCAAACATATTGTGAAACTAAACATATAAGTGTTCACAAAACTCACAAATCACATTTTGACAGATAATTGACTCTGATCCAAAAATCCGCGAGAATTTATCATTAACCCAATTATAAACAAATTTAAAAATTTATAAAAACCCCGCTTTAATTAATAAATTTACATTTTGTTTTAGTTTTATTAGTTTGGTTTTTAGTTATGAATTCGATCATCTTTATTTTCTCTAATAAAATGTCTGCGCTAAGAGACAAGTTTAATTATTTTGATTTTATTACTAATATGTTCATCAAATTTTATCTAAAATTCATTTAATTAAGACATTGATACTAATATTGCACTTTGAATTTCATAATTTTCATGACTGTCCAAAAAAATTTCGTTTTAAAATATTTTTATTTTTATTATTGTTACAAAAGAAAGATCTCTACACAAAAGACAAGACAAAAACACTTAACGTTTTTACTATTAACTATAAGTTGTCAAATTGAAAATTTTATTTTAGTTTTTATGTATTTTATATTATAAGAATTAAGAATACAAGCAAAAAAATCTATTATTACAGGCGATGAAAATGAATTAAATATCTTATTGATAAGAAATGAAGCGATTAATTTAATTGATAGTATTTTGGAGGAAAGTCTGGGTATCGTAATTACTCAAAGCGATAATTACAATAAAATTGATTCTGAAAGTGAGCATTTTGCTATAACCAGCGATATATCACAAAACGGTATAGATTTTATTAAATCACCGACAATCGAATCGATGTCAGGTAAATCATTCGATGATAATTTAAGTGCGCATAGTGGCGGTGCAAGAAGTAGTTATCATAGCCAAGAACATGATCATTTAATTGAAAATAGTGGCCTCGAACCTAATGATGATCATCAAATGGATAGTAAGCATACAATATGTAAAACCAATGTCGTACCAAACATAATAAGAACATCATCAACTCGTATTGAAAAGAAATTCGAACGACTTTCGTCACAGATTGATGATTACGATAAAAATGATGATCTACTCCAAAATGATTTCGATCAAGCACTTAAATCATGTGCTATTGATAAGGATGATTTATCGAATTTACAGCATGATTTCAGTAAAATGAGCTGGGATGATACAAGCCTCTCACAAACAACTGCTGACGGTGGTCTTATTACACCTGACACTGATTTACATGCAGGTGAAAACAAATAATTCCGAACAAAATACTAATAAATTCATATTCTGTCACAATTCACAATGTTATATAAAAATTAAATATAATATATAAATCTGTATTTATTTTTATAAATATTTATTTATTTATCTACATATACAATGTATATGTTTCAATGGAACCACGCGATTATAGATGATAACATCTTGTTTTGAGCTCTGTTTTTCTAAGTTTTTTTGGTTTTCTTCCAAATTTTCAATATAATCGTATTATGAACTCGAGTAATCATTTTATTTTTGCACTCCTAAATACAATACTTATGAGAATTCCTGGTTTAATATCTAGATTCATGTGCTTTTCATTACTAAATGTGAATGCTTTTTAACGATTCCAAAAACAAAAACGTCGTTTATTGCGCTTTTAGGCTACATAATGTTATGCTTTCTTATGGTCTATTCATTTCTTAGTTAAGTAACGTATATATCATAACATAATGCACTAGTAACTAAGCTTTTCCAGCGACAGCTTTTTGTCCCTAATATGCAGTATGTATAACCCCCGGTTACATCATCCATAAAAAATATACTTAAATTATTCTACCTCGTCAAAGCAAAAATAAAATGTCTTTAAACCTTCGATATAAAACATGCCATACGACTAATTTTATTTATTTTAACAAATTTATCTTATTTATGTTTCAATTTTATTAGAGAAAAATTGTTTGATTTTAAGCGTCCCCACTCTTCAAAATTTGTCCAATTTTTTAATTTGCTTTTAATTTTCTATTAATTTTGAATTTTAAGCTCCTTCAAACTATACATGCAATTAACAAAACCAAAAACAAATCGTTAACTAACTCCTTTAACACGCATAATTTTTTTTTCATCGCTTTCATTTTAGAGCCAGGAAGTCTTCTACCTCTCCATTCCGATAATGTTATACCAAAACCAACACCAAGAACACGAAAAAGTTTAACTAGTGATGAATTTAGTGTAGAAAAAGATTTTACTAAAGACGAGAATTTAGAAAGTATACTATCGATCGATGATAAACTAACATCGCAGCCTAATCCGCCCATACCTAAACCACGATCAACATCAATTCAATCAACGAAATCAACTTATTCATCACTTCAGTCAACCTCGTCCCAAAATAGCGTTTCAATTGAAACTGTTACAATACAGGGAAGTGATGAAAGTAAACGATCAATCGAGCGGTATGATAAATCCGAAGCGGACACGAGTAATAGTTTAAAATCATCGAGAGATGACGACACAAGTATTATAAACGCACAACTAGACAAATTAGAAGATGAAAGCTTTCCTACATCAGAAAAATTTGATGAAGATAGTATTAGCATAATCACACAATCAAAAGACGATAAAACTGTACGTGACGACATCGTTGAGGAATTAGAAGACGATGATGATCAAACACAAACTAAATTTTATATAGGTGAATTAAGCACTAATATTATAACGAAAACTGCAACTGAAAAGCGATCTGAATTCGAATGCAATAACGAAGGATACGGTTCCACCCAAGATTCTACGAAAGAAGATGAATTTTTTACAAAGGTGGAAGTATCCGAATCAGCCCAATCGACAGCAAATAGCACAACCCCAACATCAGCTACAGCCTCATCGAAGCAATCCAAAATTAGTGAAATTCAACAACATAAACCTTCAAAAATACCACATCTGGATCATCGTAAAATTGTCTTTGATTCGCACAAACTAGAATTAAACTTAGACAAAAGCGAGACAGAAAACCCTGAAAAGAGTAAAAATTCGGACGTACACAAAAAATCACACATCCCAGTTTTACACGAGGATCGAACGAAGCATTCCGATAAACAAGTTTTACATTCTCCGCTAAAAGGTTCGAAAACTTTCCAGGAATTTGAAAAACCAACAGACATTAAAAATGCGAAAATTGAAATGGCTAAAGCTACTGCCGTTGAGGTAATCCGTGACGTTGAATCGACCGTTCCCGTTGAGTGGCTAGTTGATATTCAACAATCAAAAAAATTCGACATGCAAGATACCGAACAAGATATTGATGAATTAGTGGTCGAGCAAACATTGGCCGAAGTAAAAGAGTCCCTTGACGCTGTACAAGAAGAATTAATCGGCGTTGTAAAAGATGGTAAATTAATCAAGCAGTCACCATCTGAATTTGAATTTAAAATATTACCTCACCTAAAATATACAACAGATCCTATTATTGAATCATACCACGAAGATTTAAGTAAGCCAGCAAGTGAATCAACTTTTCAAATTCCTGAAAGTTTAACAAAAACAAAGGACCTACAACTAGATGAAATACCTTCGATGGCTGCTTGTATGCCTAAACACTTTGATTACGAGGAAATAGTATCATCGTCTAATGAAGACTCATTCAATAAGTTAGACGTCGTACGAAGAAAAACAACAAAAACTCATGTGAAACATGAACCAAATCGTTGGTCGGTGACTGATGTTGAATCCAGTTCCGGAGAAAGTTATTATCAAAGTTTTGAGAAAACCGATAGCAGTCGACCATGTTCATCTGATATTGAAAACTTATTGAATTCGTCGGAATATCAAACGGCCCAAGATCAGTCACTAGTTCCAACAGAATATCATAGCGCAGTCAGTAGCCTACGATCACGAAGTGGCGAAGAGAGTAGCCGCGATAGTATGAAGAGTTTAGATTCTGAAAGCTCTGGTAATTTGGGAAGTATAGAGGTTTCTGAAGCATCGGAAACTCTCGTACCATCAGCCGCAGAACTGGAAATGGAATCGATTGACATTCAAGATGATTTGGATTTAGGTACAGAGGTTGAGGATAAGTGCGGTAGTTTAGAAGATAAATGTCCTGGAATACTGTTAGAATCGGAAAATTCACCACTCCTTATGAAAAGATCGCATGAAATGACATTTGTGGCAGATGTTAAATCACACTTAAAAGAAGAAAAAGTACTGGATAGCGAGGAAAAACCAGATACGGTTATTAAATATGGATCAATTACGAGTTCTATTGAAATAGAAAAGCTCAGTAGCAGTTTCGATGAAAGTCGTTTTGGATCTCTGGAAGATGGTAGTATATTATCTGTTAGCATTTCAAGCACGTCTTGTTTAGAAACTGTAATGGAAAATTTACCAGATTCAGATATGATGGCTTCTCTCCCTGGTTCTTTAGTTGGGAGCTACGAAATTCCTCCACTGCTCTCCGATGATGTTAAGAATCTTTCTACTGAAATTTTGGATTCATTGGGTCCAACAGATAACCATGTAATGACATCATCTTACGTATCCGATGATAAACATTCTGTTAATACACAAATTACGACTACAATGAGCTCTGAAATCGTCACTAAATTAAGTGGAGAACATGAATCTACAACAATAAAGTCGAAAAAGGGACATAAACGCAGCGAGAGCACAATACCGGCCGGATTTGCTTTCGCAGGAATCGGGAGTGAAGATGATATAGCTGCAGAGAAGCCAATTGAACACGAAGACTTATCAACTTCACTAGAAGACGAAATGATAATTCATGAGGCTCATCCTAAACCAACACCCATGGTCGATAAAGAAAGTGAATCAGATTCGGATTACGATCGTTATGAATCTGAATATTCAAGATCGTTCAAAATACCAACCTGTCAGAGCAAACGAAAACCCGCCAAAGATGCTAAAGCCCTAGAAAATGATGAAAATGATCAACCGAAAAGACCTTATTCGCCATCTTTAGTAATCGAAACGATCGTCGAAGATATCAACGCTGAAATTGAATTAGAAAAAGAACGCGAAATACGTATCTCCCAAAATATGCATGATTATTCAAATATTCCTGATATAACAATAACACATGATTTAACAAAACAATTAAGTAGTGATGATGAAAAGTCAGCACCAGCTTCTGATGAAACCCAGCCTGAAAAAAAAGAAAAAGACTCTACTTCAAAGTCGACCCCAACAACTGATACAGAAGTACAAAAAGAAATTAAATATGCTCAGCAGATCGAATATTCTATGACAGAAGATCAATACCAAGAAATGATTATGAAGCAATATAAATCTAAGCAAGCTGATGAAGTTATAAAAAGATATGATCCTGATATCGACGATGATGATAAAGCAGATTCAGCTGGAAGTGATTCATTTGAAATGTTAGAACAGCCAGACATTTCAGATGAGTTCGTTATAATTGAAGAGGTAGCCAAAGAGGCAGATGAATTCGATCAAGAAGGAAAAAGTTTAGTCATTAAGAAAACCAAATCAGTCAAAAAACATGATGAAGAAGTTGAAAATATTGTAATCCGGTCGGCACCGGCAGCTACAAATGAAGGTTCTATGTTATATGCGCAAATACGAGAAGATATGAATTTTGAATTTGAAGACAGCCCACCAGGCGGTGTACAACACCAATCGCAAGGTGTTGGCATGCATGATTTTGAACCTGATGACAACGGTGCATCAATAGATGCGAGTCGTCGTTGGGTTGAAATGCAACTGACTGCAAACCGGTACCCATATGAATTAGAAAGAGGTATATTAGAAGACATAAAAGAAGAAGATACTGATTTTGAAGCTGGATCTAGCCGAATTTCTAGTTTTAAAGATTCCTATTCAAGCACTCCAGATTATGATGTTTTAGCTGGGCGTAAATATTTCTCGAAAGAACATGATGATATTTCAATGAATAGCTTACAGGAATTTGAAAATCTCGAACAAGCTATATCGTTTGAAAATAGAAAATTACATCAAATTTCTGGCTCATCAGATTCTCTAAGTAATGGAAGCTTTACAAAACGATTTTTAGCCCGCAGTGCTGGGCAGGGTGATGATATTTCATTAAATAGTTTGAAAGAGTTTGAAGGCTTAGAAACAGCATGTATTGAGGCCCAACTAATAGAGTTAAAAGCAAGGGAGGAAGCCGCTTTATTGTTATCACGTTCTGATGAATCAAATAAATCGGAACACAGCATTAAAGCTTCTCCTCCACGAACTACTGCAGGAACAAGTATTACTACTGTAACAACTGTCACAAAAACTTCGGGTGAACCAGGCACAGCAAAGTCTACTTCAATACAAAGCACGACTATAACATCGTCATCATCTTCGTCGACCAGTGGAACAGCAATATCTAAAAATTTAGATGATTTAATTCGTAGCAGGTTTGAAACAGTGGAAGATGAAATATCAAATACAATGGAAGTATCAACAGATAGCTTAGAGAGAGGTAGACAAATTTATGATAAAGATTTATCACAGCATGCAAGTAGCGATAGTTTAGAAATAAATAAGAGTGGTGCAATTGATATTATGACAAGTAGTTTAGATTCAATCGAACCATTATCAAAGGGTGCAACAACTGGCAAATCATCACGGTCCGAGCCTGATTCAATAGAACAAATCTTAGATATTACAGGCGGCCGTAGTGATTCAGTTGATTCAATTGAGTTACAAATTGCATTGTTAAATCAACAGTCAAAAATGGATCGTGATTCAATTGACGATAATATTATAACCGATGTATCAAGTTCGATTTCTGGTGGTGGCAGCGGTGGCAGTAGAATAGTTACCGTTACCCGAACAATAACCACAACATCATCATCATCGCACTATGAAATGCCAAAAGATATATCTAATGACTCATTAAATTCAGGTTTTAATTTGAATACACCATTTGATCCAGATGTTTTAATCACTAGTACTGATAGTTTTGATCATAGCAGTTCAACGGCAACAAATGCCACATATCAAAATGAATCACAAATGTCGGGCAGTATGACCAGTTGTGATTCAAATACAATTCTCGATATAATTGATGAAAGTAATTTAGACATGTTTTCACCTTGTGGTAATGTCCCAACATTCCTTGATACAAGCGAACAACAATATTCATCAACAACGCACCATCAAATGAAAGACGGACATGAAAAACGATATGATTACTCTGAAATCTATGATGATGATGGTAAATTACCACCACACAGTGATGATGATGGTAAATTACCACACAGTGATGATGGTTCATCAGGTAGTACATTCAATTCATAAATACAAAAATAAAATTATTAAAATGAAAATTAAAGTAATATAAAAAGTACAAAATTTATTTGCAAAAGTTCCAATTTTTTCAGTTTATGTAAAAGTTTGGTTCTCTCTCTCTATATAAATATTTAATTTGTTTTATTTAAGCAAAAATAATATTTTTTTTTTAAATAGATTCAATAAAACAAATATAATAAAATTTAAAAAAATGGAGCTCAAAACTATTTGCAATATTTTGTATAGTGCAAGCAGCATGTAGCTCAATATCAAATATAGAAACTAAACGCGCAAAACATTATTTTACAATAAAATGTGCTTAATATTCAATAATTGTGTTAATTAATTTTAAATATTATATGCATGAATTTTCAATTTGGCTTTAAGATTCTTTAAATGCAATTAAAATGGCGTAATAACATAATAATATTTTTTATAAATTTAAAAAAAAGATAATTAAATTACCCCCAATAATACTTCTAGTACATTCATAAATATTAAAGACGATTTTGAAATTTAATGAAGTTTTGTAAACATAATATACTTGCTTTTGATACGTAAGAAATAATATTTATAGAAAACATTAACAAATTGATTGATTATTTAACAAAAAGTAGTTTTAACTGAACAAATCGAATGCGTCTTACAAAATTCGCCCGTTATAGAAAATACTGAAGATATTTCAACGAAAAACACTGCGCCAAACAAAAAGCACAACAGAAACACTTCAAGACTCTTGGTAAAAGAGAAAAAATGCTACTTTTCATACTTTCAACTAAATTTTTTAAGGAAAATCCAAATTAGATTTTTTCTGGAGAATTTAACATCTTGACGACAACTTCTTGCTGAATAATTTGATTTTTAGCGAAAAATGAAACGACCTTCGTATTTTAATATAACAGGATTGGAGGACCACAAATGGATAAAATAACAAATTTTCAAATCAGCCACAACGTATTTATGAAGGAAGTACAGTGGGCTGGTACCACGTAACATTGGAAATGCTAATTTGTTCATAGATTTGAGATTTATTATGATAAAGAGATACATAAATATGAATTTTTGATTGTAATAAAAGCTTGGTTTAGTTTTGTGCCGCCAAAACACGTCTCTCTCTCTCTCTCTCTCTCTCTCTCTCTCTCTCTCTCTCTCTCTCTCTCTCTCTCTCTCTCTCTCTCTCTCTCTCTCTCTCCCTCATGCATACTTTGCATAAAATGCAAAAACTCTCGACTAGAAATTTGTTCAATTTCATTTTCAAGGTTTCTAAATTCAAAAATATCTTCAGATTTATAACCTTTAATTTTAGTTAAAACAGATTAATAAAACAAGATAAAATTTACTTATTATTATTTTTTTAAATGGAGATGTTTCACCAGATACAAGATTTAAAAATTGTGTGTTTTTGCGACAAAATTGCATGTCGCCTTTTTTTGTTTGATGCAGTGTTTGGTAAAATAAAATAATAAATCTTACTTCATTATTTATAAATAAATGTTTATTATTCTAATTTCTTCGTAAATATAAACTTAAGTTTCAATTTGTCCAATGTTTCTATAAATATCTCCGTCTGCATAACATTTCATTAAATTTAAACAAAAAAACATTAATGTAAGAGTATATGTAAAATTCTTTATCTACCTCAAAAAAACGTTATATATTGCAACATAGTCATACGCTAAATCCCAAGTTATAATTAAATCAGTTCCTTTTAAATATTAAATTAGTAGATATGTAATTTAGAAACATTAGAACCAGTACTATAAAATCCTTTATTCATTTCTAATATCTAAATTATTTTATTCCAAATATAGGAGAATTACCAGAAGAACCAGAGCGACCAGGAAGTGTAAGTATATATGAAAATATATAATTTTTAGATAAACAAACCTAACCACTTATTATTTTATATTTTTGTAAACTACTACTTGTCTTCGAGAATATAGACGCTACTATAAATTAAACAGTACGATTAACAGTATCCTAGATTTGCAAAATCCAAAGATTTCTCCACCATTCTAAACTAAAGTATTACTTCTAATTATTTGTTGATGTTCTTTTTCACCAAAGAAGAAAGCTTAGCTGATTGCGTCTTTTTAAAAATTATTGTTATAATGTAGCAGTCACTTATTTCGACTTCATAGCTGAATTTTGAAATCAATTCCTACATATCTTCTTCTCGTTACCTTCCACTCATGAAGTAATACTTTAACTGATTTAGTAATACTTTAACAACAAATGTATACCGAAAAATGTTTAACATTAATGTCATTTAATGTTCATTAAAACAATCAATTACAAATTCATTCTGTCTACTGTGCAGAATGGCAGAAGCACATGCAATATTTACGCAAAAGGATTGTAGTTTCTAAAAAACAACTTCGACCCTTAGCTGGACATGAATTCAAGTTGAGTCAGTACTTAATCATAATTTCTCACTTCAGTTCTACTGGGACTATTCAATATTTTAGGTTCAATCTCTAACGCGAATTAAGCATGAATCCGGTGGAGAGTGTACCAGATGTCGGAACTCTGCTGAATATCATCATGTATCCGGAAGAATAGAATAATGGCAATTTACTCAAAGCTATTCGATCTCTAATTATAGAAAATAATCATATGCACATTAAATCGGTAACTTCCGAACTACTCGCATAGATTCACCAAAATTTAACTAATGAATGCATGAACGCTGTATCATCTCAAACTAAATGATTATTTTGAACTAAATGAGGTTTAGTAGAAGTAAAGTGTACGCAAACTTGGCAAACTAAATTAATTTCGAGATTTTAGTATTTCGAAGATAAGGTTCGGAAGAACTAACTTTGACAAAAAAATATTTTTACTAACAACAACACATTTAGAAAATAATCCGAATCATCATCCACCTGATTTGAAAATATTTCAATTTATGTTACGATGATACAACTGTATTATATATCTTTTATCTAAAATAAGTGTAATGGATTAGATAGGATATGGACGCGGTGTTAGTAAATTTGGATAAGGTTCAACTAGATCAGATAAAGTAAACAAGCACCGTGAATCTAATCAAATAACAGTAAAAGAACCCAGCACAAATTTTAGTGAATAAAATTTTTCGGTATAATTTCAACTAAAACTGTAGCTAAGCTTGTACATATCGTGCCTGTTCACACAGTACAATAGCCTGTTTTTTCTTCCTCTCTTGCCGCTTCATTAAAAAACAAAATTTTAGAGTGGCGATTTTTTGCGGCACGTTGGGAACTCATTAATACAAAACGAAACAACAATATAAAAATTTGAGGCTCATATTTCTTCATTTTTTTACTCGATTAGTAGGCGATTGATTTTTGACAAAAAATAAATGCCAAAGCAAATGTATGGAATTTTATATTGGGCGCTTTCAGGTAAACCAACAGTTGGCAACGAGTTGAGTAAAATCAAGGCCCATGTTATTACAATTTTGAGATATTTGAAATTTTTTAATCAAATTGGCGATGATTTCACTAACCATGAGGCCTACAGTTGGCAGATCTGAAAGCACCCATTGCTTTCAAAACCTATACAAGTGTCGCACTTGGGGTTTTTTGTAGAATGGCAAGTGCTGATTGATTTTACTTTCTTTTACGCGTTATGAAACTTTTCCAGTGATAATTTTTCCCTAATACTTAGAAAAGTAACACATACAAATATAAATTGTCAAATAAAATAATAACAAATTTACATAGTAAACGCCCTAGGTGAGATATACTCGACGTGACTGAGAAGCTATTAAATGTCAAAAACATTATTCTTCACATTACAAGAGACACGATAACCGCATGTATAGTCGCGGTAGTATCATCAGATATTTTTACTTTTGAATCATGTCGGTTCACTATAAATTATCTACATACATCTAATCGAAACTTGAAATCATGTTTATATTTCAACCCCGTGATAAACCCAAAAAAGGCATTTCAAATTTAAATACATAATAGTATACATACAAATTATAAACCAAAGTATAAAAACAGAATTTGACTGTTACGCAAATATGAAGGGTTTACGAAAAATGTATTGGGCTGCTTTATTCCATTAACAATTTGGTTTTGTAACATCGCTACGTGTCATGTGTGGCATTTTTATTTTGAAATTCAACACACAGAATACGAAAATATGTTGATTGTTTGCCCTTCCCAAGATCGCGTGAGCGAAGGAGTAGATCAAAACGCATCTAACTATTTTGTTGTCACAAACTTATTAAAATATGGCTGTATCGTTCGACACGACATTTATTTCAACCATTTCTCTTCAAATTCAATTGGTTAAGAGCGATGGGAAAAAATAAGAGGCTAGAACTTTACGACCATTCATATTTAGTTTGCTATAATATATACGAGTATATTTTTCTGATTTCGTTATATCGAAATAAGACAGTTTTTACCAAAAGTTCGATAACTTGAGTTTCTCACTTTAAAAATCAAGTGTGGTGTATTCGAGATCTGTGATCGGGTACATTCATTTTAAAAGAAAATTGTATGTTGGCCACAACACATTCATCCCTCCATTAATTTTGAAATTGCACTTCCTGATCAGCTTCTTTATCGGATACTTAATATTATCCGCGTTTCCATCTTCGAACTACCTATATAACATTATGTATTGTATACACTCTCCAACTACATATCCAATAGCAAAATTTATATTGTTAACGCCAATATTATATGAGTTGCCAAAATTTGCATTTTAATTGGGCGTGTTCTCTTTCTATAACGAATCGAATCGAAATGAATTTGATATTATAGATACTGTGATGTTTAGTTAGATAGTTAGATGTCCGTTGTTTCTAACGAGTGTAACAAATTAAATAATTTGAAGTACCGTAAGCATACTCACCCCCTGTCAAATGGCACTCTGCCGGATTAGGTGGATTTTCGTTTTCTACCAATTTGTAAATATGAGAGCTTTTAAATATGTACTTTCGCGTCAAGAACTCTGAATAACATTCCAACAAATACATTATACCAAATTACCAAATACACGCCTAGATGTTATTTAAAATAAAACATGGAAATACCTAGATTTTTTCTGGTGTTTTTTATTTTTTGTAAAAATATGGCTTTTAACAATTATATGTGAAAAAATACATAATTTAAATATCCACCACGGGGCACGTCTACAGGCTTCTACCGCATTCTACATTACACTCTACATTCTACATTACCGCATAAGTTCATCAACTTCGGTCCGAATGTTGTTTTTCAGCTGTGCAATTGTTGTTGGTTTACTCACATAAACTTTACTTTTCAAAAAACCCCAAAGAAAGTATTCTAATGGCGTTAAATCGCATGTTCTAAGTGGCCAGTTTATGTCACCAGTTTATGTTCTGCGTTGATATTAATATCGGATGCAGATAGTAGATGCAAATTCAAATCCTTAAGTAAAATTCGCCAATCAGCCGAGAGATGAATTCCTAATTCCTGAGAACGTCGTGATATCGATGTTTAAGGTTCCACCGCGACACTTTCGGCCACACCAGCAACGTTCTCACTAGAACGTCCACTTTCGATGATTTTCATAATAAGTTTGAATAACTTTAATGCTTTTTCTAGCGTGTAAGTATCCATCGTTAAAACTGTACATCTTAAAACTGTACTTCACAAATGTCAAAGATAACATAAAAAAAAGGTTGCGTTTAGAAATTAACTTCTACTGACATCTAGGCGTGACTTTTGAAACGCTTTATAATATATGTACGAAGACATAATTGATAAAACTTATTCTGTATATGATTGAATAGAACCCTATCCGACTATAAAAATCAATCCAGCAATGGCTCCAACTATAACAGGGACACAAAATTTAATTTCAAAAATTTGTAAAATAAGAGAAATATGGTGTATAAAAATAGTTGTCTCAGAAATTATTGATATAACACTTACATCAGAGATGTTGGCTTTTTAAAATGACTCCTGCTTTTGAGCGTCCATATAAAAACGAGTATATTTTTTGCTACAAAACATGGAAATAAATTTACTTTTGAATTGTCACTTCAGAGCAGTTTACATTTCGAACTGTAGATTCATTTAAGTCATCCTTATCTTCCTCGGTTAGACTACATAAAACCGACACAATTACAAGGCGGTAATGTTTCAAAATGCAAATTATTATAAATGCTACTAACTCATCTAACAATACATTTTTAATTGCCTGCCCATTTTTTGTTCGCAAATATAAAACACTCTTATAAAAATGTACTACATAACTTGCTTTTGAAATGTCAGGTTCGTTAAGACACAAACCCATCTTCGAATGTACATTTTTCATCCAGAACATGTAGATTGTCTACAAGTGGAACTATTCTACATTTTATAATATCTCACAAGAGGATCTAAACGTGCTGGATACGCCCAATGTTAATGCAAAGAATATATTTGTGTTCTGCAATTAAATTTATTACATTAGCAGTTATTTTTTAGATCTGAGAATGAAAGTTTTCATTTGAAATTGAAATTCAACATAAATCAAGTAATTTCACACCATTATTAAAATTCAAAATTATCTATGTTTTGCAAATTAAAATCCGACCTCCAAACGGGTTAGATAACAATTAACGTGTTAGATTTCTGGATTTATTTCCGCATTTAAAACAGTAATCCATTCTATCTATCGTTTTCGATGTTTCCCCTTGATATTGGTTCAATTAATAATAAAATTATCAATTAATAAAATTTGAAAACTAGAAAGGTTGCCTTTTTGCAAAAATGATTTGAGAACTTAAAATAGGATTGAATTAGTAAATTTAAATGTAAATTTTCAACATAATCTTCAAATTACTTTCAGATGAAAGAACAGACCTTTGAAAGGTCTTCTAGGTCTAGTACTTATATGTATACAAAGATAAAAGTCTTTGTATACATATAAGTACTATGTACCAAAAATGAATTATTATTATGCAATTATTGATTGATTGGGAGTGCACGATCAAGCTTACTAAGCAAGACTTTCATAAACACAATGGGCGCTTTCAGGACACTCAACGGTTGGGATCATATTGAGCAAAATCGTGGCCACCGTTATGAAAATGTTTAGCACTATGAAATTTTCAAATCCAATTTGCCATGATTTCTCTGATCTTGATGGGGAACCTACACCCACCCAATAGGTCAAACTTGTCACAACTTTAAGCAAATTACACCAGAGCGTGCTTTCAATATTGTTGATTCCGATTGATTTTTTCGTACTCTGAAAATAGTACACTCATTTTATATATCAATGGAACAGAAAAATTAAATATACTATGTTTTTGTTGACTCATGTCAACAATATTAAAAAATTTGGTAAACTTTATCAAAAAACCTATACTGTATAAGATAGCGGAAATTTCTCAGCGGAAAATAAGAAATTTCGTTACTCGCCCAAGTGGCAGCACAATCACAAAAGAGAATTAATTTTGTTATATAATTACCAGCGGAAATTTTTTATTCATTTTGTATCTCTTTTTTCACTAAATAAAACATCCCAGCGGAATAAAATATTAAAAGTGATCCTTAAAATGACAAATTGATTGATCTCCGAAGTAAAGGAACTCGGTAAATGAAATCTTGAAATTTAACAATATTCCGTCTTTCCGCCATTCTAAAAGAATGACGATGAAATTTGGATAAAATTATTGATCAGGGGTCCAAAACTTAGGACAAAATTCTAGGATCTGTTCATGCTGGACCTAACTAGGCCATTTCATAACCAATACTTTTGAAAATTTAATTTTTTTTATTAGTTTATTTTCAGTTTCTGGCCAATATCTTAAAAACTTCCACTAACCAATACTTAATTATAGTGAAAAATTATAGTGAATATTCTAATCCATCAATTTTCCCCAAATTTTCCATTTAGTCTCAGTTGACCTAAGCTATTAGAAAAACAACCGAAAGTATTGGTTAATAGTGGAAATTTGTGAGATATTGGCCAAAATCTGAAAATATTTTATATGGCCGCAGAAAATCAAAAAATTATAGTGAAAATTCTAATCCATCAATTTTCCCCAAATTTTCCTCGTGGTCTCAGTATAACCAAAGCTATTAGAAAAACAATCGAAAGTATTGGTTACTAGTGGAAGATTTTGAGATATTGGCCAAAAACTGAAAATAACTTATAAATTATAGTGAAAATTCTAATCCATCAATTTTCTCCAAATTTTCCTCGTGGTCTCAGTATAACCAAAGCTATTAGAAAAACAACCGAAAGTATTGGTTACTAGTGGAAGTTTTTGAGATATTGGCCAAAAACTGAAAATTAACTAATAAAAAAAATAAAAAAATTCAAAGGTATTTGTTATGAAATGGACTAGTTTACTCCAGCATGAACAGATCCTAGAATTTTGTTCTAAGTTTTGGACCCCTGATCAATACTTTTATCCAAATTTCATCGTCATTCTTTTAAAATGGCGGAAAGAGGGAACATTGTTAAATTTCAAGATTTCATTTACCGAGTTCCTTTACTTCGGAGATCAATCAATTTGTCATTTTAAGGATCACTTTTAATATTTTATTCCGCTGGGATGTTTTATTTAGTGAAAAAAGAGATACAAAATGAATAAAAAATTTCCGCTGGTAATTATATAACAAAATTAATTCTCTTTTGTGATTGTGCTGCCACTTGCGGCGAGTAGCAAAATCTCTTATTTTCCGCTGAGAAATTACCGCTAAACCGCATTCACAAGGGCTGCTACTGGTTTCTCCAAGTGTAACCTCACATGACCACCGACAATATCTGGTGTATGGTCGATTTTCCTCCGAAAATACATTAAGCTACCGATCACCTCACGATACGGAAAATTGAATTTTCCATCTACTTCAATATCGGAAAGTTCCTGTACACGTCCGATGGAGATGCCTCTTCATTGCATTCCGCCATGCCAAAACGGTTGAGTATATATTTAGCGTAGATGCCCCCTGATTCACATGAATCGATTCATTTGAGCAAGAAACATTTGAGCTCGAATGTTTTGACCTCGAATTCCCTGCGCAAGTATTCAATGACCAGAAAAATTACTTCCTCGTTCTCCGTTGCAATAAAACCGGCGTCGACATAAATCGCAAGTATCATCATTCGATTCTTTCCATTACACACAAAAACACATGAATATGATTCACTGACCACAATGCCGAATTTCAGCGGGACGCTTGTTTCAATCCGCACAACTCATGGATTGCTTGCACACTCGTTCGCTTCCATTGTTATATCTGCCGCAATCTTATTCGTTTTGATGCCGCCAGCGCCAGAATTGCTCGAATCGATGTAAACTTAACTACAAGGCTGAACCTCCGCGTGTAAACCCCTGCACTTCCAATCTGCTTTGTATCCATCAATGCTTCCATCTGCATATGGCTTTAGTTTGCAAACCCAACGATTATCAATCACTTTTTTTGATCTTTTGGTGAATAGACCATAAGTTCCACGTACGATTTTTTATTAGTGAATCGTACTCCTCGTTCATTGTCTGCTTCCATTGGTTGTGATCATTCAATCCAATTGCCTCCTCGTAAGCCCTTGATTCTTCGCTGATTGACAACATGGCAAAGTGTTCTACCGATGCATAATCCGTTAATCACCGCGCCGCAGTAATGTTGTTTCGGTCGCGCAAATTTCTTTCTGTGATATTCCTCTTATCCAGATCGCACTTTGCACCACGTTCGATTTGTTGTGCCGGCATTATCACGGCATCGTCCAGTACAGCCATTGATTCTTCCAGAAGAAAAATTACGTCTCGAGCTATCTCAATTTTGTTGTTCTCCAGATTCCACACTCGACACGATTTCGAATGATTATCATATCCGACGAACACATATTTGACGGCAAAATAGAATTGTGCGTTTGTCACGTTCCGCACAACCACTCTGCTCCGGCGATGATCAATGCCCATCTAATTGAAAAACTTTTCCAATACCTGGAACTGCCAATCGAATTCGTTTGCACTGGCCTACAAACGTCCGCATGAATAATTTTGCCTCATTCATTTGAAGAAGTCAAAGGACGAAATTTATTCCCGAAGTTTTTATAACTTCCACGATGATGCTTTCCGAAGATGCACGCTTCGCACCCAACACCCTCGTCCACGAAATCGATTTCATTATTTTATTTTTTTCATTATTTTATCACGTGTACGTCGTTCTCATGTTCGACTCGTTCGTCCCATGAGTGAAGTAAAATTGTCTTAGTCGCCACATTTGCGATAGCCCCATCAACCTCCGATGATTTCTCAAGTTTCAACAGCATTTGAAATAGCGTGTCACGTAGAACTCCCACTGCATAAATGATTCCCTTCTTCAGTAGTTCGCACCGCTTGCTAATCGATTGCATTCGATAGTCACGATCCATAACCTTTTTCGACGAAAATAAATTCATATGAATTTGCGGTACATACGAGTATAGCACATCCACCAAGCATCTACGAATCCATGAATCCCCGCCGAATGCAAGAATGTTGATAGAGCCATGATCTGTTCACCATTTGCCACCGTTATGTTAACGATGAGTTAAATAAGTTAAACTAGTTCCCCCGAGTTCAACACCCAAGTATTATTGTCCCCACTTGATGTCAAGCCATGCACAACATGTCTAAAACATTTTTATGTTTCTTGTTATCGGAATTGTTCTTTTTATTCTTCTGAAACGCGACTCTTCCAATGACCATTTTGGATTGCTACTACCGCGCTTAGATTTTCCTTTGTTGTTCTGTTCCTATGAATGATCCTTTTTAGAATTGTAATTCTTCTTCGAAAAATTTAGTTTTACTATTAATGCTTCCGATCTTTCAATTTGGCCGAAAATGGTTATATTCAACTGCCAAAGATATTAAAACCTTCGTCACAAACATCGAATCGAAAACCTCTGCACCTTGATATTTTAATTGGTGCACGACTTCCATGAATTTTGGCACACATATTTCCCAGCTCCTTTGTGAAGCTGTAGTACCGCTGCTGGAAGTACATAATATTTACCTTCAATGTTTGCTCCTACAAACTTTTGACCGACGCCCACATTAAAGCTGCCGAATCACAATTTATTATTTGCAGCAACGGCCGCTTGTCTTGGATTCGTTCTGTTTCCAAGTCTTAATATTCATCGCATAATCTGCATCCGCAACCAATCCGTTGGTTTTTGATCAGTGTTATTCACTACGTCGAATAATTCACTGGCCTCTAGAATTTGTCGCATCTGAAATTTCTGTGTTAGCCAATTTCTACCACCTTCCAATTTGTAATGTTCATCCGATCGCCTTCCGTGTTTTCGCTTCGAAATTTTTACCAAAATTACAATGAATAAAATATCACAAAAAAAATTCTCGCTTATTGACGTCTCCCGAATTCTTCTTTTCACGCGTTCGTGAAGCTGGCTTGAAGGGTGCTTCTTGTTCGCTCTCCTAAATACAACAAGACTCTTACAATTGAGTACACCGGTCGAGTCTAAAACCAAGGTACACACTTTCATAAACACAATGTGTCAAACCTGTCTCAACTTTAAGTAAATTACTCCGGAAAGTGCGTTCAGTAGTTTTCAAAAAACAAACTTTAAAAAAACACTAGAATTTTTACGTTGGCACACTAAATCTACTCGATCGTACTTCGGAACACTATCACTCCTGTGAGAAATTCCATTACAATAAAAGTGATTTAAAATCGAAAGCAAAAACAAAATTTAAGAAAATATAAAAATTTTCACCTTACCACCTAGAATGATTATTATGAGATTATACAGAAAAATAACCAGAATAAATTGTGGGGAGTATCACTTAAACAGGACTTTATGTTAGTAGAATTTATTTATTTTAACACAGAGTTTGCGTATGGTAAAATAATTAAAGGCTCAAAAAACGCATATTTTATTTTATTATATTCTGCTCGTTTTTCCTAAGCCACCTCCTTACTCGACTCACAATCCAAAATTCGTAACGAGGTTAACCAATTGCTTTTAACCCGAATTGAGATTTGTTAGAAATAGAAGCAGTGTAATAGAACAACGTTTATACCTTATTTATATTGATTAAATTTTATTTAATATCAGTCGTATAGGAATCTGTATGCATGACTAATAAAATTTTATTTTATTTTATTTTATAGAGCAAGCAACCAAGTGCTATTGAAAAAAAGTAAATTAATCGACATTAAAATATGCAGGACATGAATGTGGCCAAATTCCGAGAAGCCTTAACTTGCTCGAAAGTGAAACAACATATAAATTATCAAAAATATAAAAATGTACTATTCTTTACAAAAATATTTAAATTTAAAATGCAGCTTGCTAGCTTTGATTAAAACTTTTAAGTTTAAATTTATTTTTATAAAATTAAATTAAAAGAAGAACCCATAATACTATTAAAAATATATTTAAAATTTTGCTTTCTGTTTATTCATATTGGATTAACTAATTTACAAAAGTTTTGTGAACATCCAATTTTGTAAAATCAAAAATAATTAATTAAATATAACTACTCGTATTAACAGAAGAAAACAGAAGTTATTTGTTCCGCCATAATAAAACACTAATAAATGGTACTTTTATTTATTTAATTATTTTTATATTTAACTAATATTTTGGCATCGTGAATCTTTCTAATTATAATTTTGATATGTAAACAAATGTTTAAATTATTATTTAACTATTTATAAATTAAAATCAACCATTTATAATAACAAGTTCTATTAATAAAAATTATTGTTTAGATATTAAGCCATATTTTAAAAAAAGTAAACTATTAATTATTAATAGTACGAGTATGTATGTGTTTTATAATATAGAAAGGATATTTACCAAAGAAGAGTAAAACAAACAAAAAAAGATTATTTACCATTATTTATACATAAACTATAAACAGTTTTAATTATTAAAATTTATTATTGAATTTGTTAAACATATTTAATACAATTATAATATACTTATACAAAAATTGCAACTAATTATTATTTTTATTTTAGTATTATGATTTTTTACGGTTTATAAAAATCAGTGTAAAATTTGCTAAATAATTAAAATTATTTAACAAAAATATACAGCTTAATTGTAATAAAACTATTATTAAATTAATAAATACGAAAGAATAATTAAATTTTGGATATTTTTGATTTACATTTATTCGAGGTTTCTGTTGCATTCTGAAGAAGCCCGGATTTAACACCACTTGATTAGTTTTTGTGGGATTATTTGAAAGGTAAGGTGTATGTTAATCATCCACAAACAATTCAACAACTAGAAATCAACATTCGAGCTGAAATTGAGTTCATTGATCCGCATTGATTTATAGTGGATTCCAATGTTAATGGAAAAAGTCATTGATAATTTTAATGTTCGGATGTCGGCCTGTGGACGAATCCGTGGCGGACAAATGAACGATATTGTTTTTCGTACATAAATGGCATAAAACCACCTTTTCTTATCAATAAAAAATTTTGACTTTTCATCCCAACATGTGTGTTTTATTTACAAATGAAAAAAGGACTAACAGATGGCCCACCCTAAAACTTTTAGTAAAACTTAACTAAAACTTTTAAATGTGTGTCATATTGTTTTTAATTTATTTAATAAATAGTTTTTTTAATAAAACAAACATTTTTAAATATGTTTCAATGTTTTTTATTTTAATTTTTTTTTTTAATAAAAAAATGTTTCATTAATAATTTTCTCGTGTGTATCTTGAAACACGAGTCCAAACATAGTCCAGCTTCACAATCAGGGCACCAGTAAATTGTTTCCTTATTATCTAAATTTAATCATTCCGGGGTGGTCATACATTAGTGCTAAAATTAGTACCCGTCCTCCTCTTCTTGTAAATGGGGCGAGGGAGAACTTTGAAATTAAAATAAGAACCCCTATTTTTTATTGCAGATTCCGTTTCTGCGGCTTAAAGTCCATAGGATTTCTTTAAAATATTTTTTTCGATTCATGATAGATGGCGCTGTAATAACGATATTAAATTTTTCAAATAAATGATCTTTTTTGTATTTTGTTTTAAAAATATCTGAATAACTGGGAAATTGTTACCTGTAGAAATGTAATTGGCTGGTGAATAAACTACCTTCAGCGTAACCCAGGAACAACGACGTGGATGTAGTAGTTTTCTGTTCTCTTCGGGGTGCTTGATTAACGTGAGTCCCCTCGCCTCTCACTTACCATGGTGCTTGATTTACATGGGTCCTCTCGCCTCATCATCATTTAATTTAATTAAATGCTCAAAATGATGGCCTTTGACTTCAATGCACTTATTAATCCGCATGTCAAATGAATGTACACAACTGAGAAACTTGTCAATTTAGTTTAACAGCACCATCTATCATGAATCGAAAAAAATGTTTTAAAGAAATTCTACGTACTTTAAGCCGTAGAATCCGAATCTGCAATAATAAATCGGGGTTCCTATTTTAATTTCAAAGTTACCCCCGCCTCACTTACAAGAAGGGGAGGAGAGGTACTAATTTTAGCACTAATGTAGGTCCCTTCCAGAATGATTAAATTTTGATAATGGAATGACATTTGTTCGGCCTTTGCTCGAGTATGCTAGTCTGGTTTTGTCCCCGTACCATGAAGTGCACATACAAAGAATTGGAGCTGTACAACGTAGATTTTTGCGCTTTGCTCTGCGCGGATTTCCATGGGTGGACATTTACAACTTGCCCCCTTATCTCAACCGCTTGGAGCTAATTAACTTCAAGCCACTCAGTAAGTGACGATCTATTGCAGACATCGGTTTCATTCATCAACTTTTATCCGGTAGAGTAGATTCTTCAGCTCTACTCAAAAAGATAACTCTTAATGTAAACGGTTGTGCCTTAAGAACGGTACCAGCTTATAGAATTGCTCCTCACAGAACGAGCTACGGCTAGACCGAGTCTATTACTACTTAATAGAATGCCGCGCGAGACTAATATTTCGAATTTTTTGACTACCACATTAGCAAAATCGCTATTAAGAAATTATTATTTGCTACCAACCGATAGACCAATAAACTTAAATTTTTTTATTTTTGGATTAATCTTTTTTTTGTATCTATTTAACTTAAATACTCTATCGAGTATTTATACTTCTAAACATTTTGCTTTCCCTATTTACATTTCTTTTAATTTAATTTTTACTTATTTTTAGTTTTTTGTTTTCTCTCTTTTTTACTTTTTTTCATCACTAGTTTCAAATCTGCTTGCTTTAAGCAGACCAACGGTTGGTTTCATTCTCCTAAACTTAGTACATATAGATTCATCCATTTCATTTTCTTAATGTATATGTAATTCTTTAAATACACTTTTTATTTCAGTTAATATTAATTTAGTTTGTGTTTTTTAAAATTTTTATTTAGTAGGATGATATCCTTGTTTATAATTCACTAACGCAACGCATTCACTAATACGATTTACTGACAAAACACTTTTGCGTTTTATTTCCAATAATTTTCGAAGTTTAAAAGAATATAGGAAGTACAAACGCAAAATTAAATATATAATTTATATTATTTTACTTTCATAGTGACTATTTTGCATAATTATTTTATAATAAATGTAAAATTCCATAAACCATTGTGTTATATCGTTCTCATGACAAATCTGGTGATGTTGCGATATTCCATTGTTGACTATTCGGCTTGGATTATAGTTAATTTTCGGCACGCATTTTATTAAATTTTCTATTTATTTTATAATTTGATCGCTTTAGAAATATAAATTAAATCCCATAAAACATAAAATACTTACCTAAATTAACTAAAAAGTTAATGACATAAATAAACAATATGGCGTTTCCTCTCGAGTCACGAACATTAAATAATTTAGTTTATGGAATCCTTGTTTTATCCCTTTAAAACATAGAATTATAACCTATAGAATGAATGTAAAAAATTTTCCCATATAAAATTTGCTATTTCATGCATAGAATTATATACTATAGAATGAATGTAAAGATTTTCCCATATAAAATTTGCTATTTCATGTGTCACAAGCCAGAGCAGGATGGTTATATAAAAATGCATATGGCGGTCTCATATGTCAAAGAAAAAACCAGTCAAACCAGTTTTTGTTTTTGTTTAAAGTGACGCGTTAAATTTTGTGCTCTTAAAAAATCTTGAAAATATTAATTAAAATATTATTAAAATAGTTAGTGGATTGTGTGTAGTGCATCATTTTAGTAATAAAAATTAGAAACTTTTAATAATATGAAGTGTCTCGTGAAAAACTGCTAATTACGCCTAAAAAATTACAAGAAGGAATTTCGTACCATCAGTAAGTGTTTATATAAAATAAAATGTAATTTATGTTAAAAAGAAAGTGATTTGTGGTAAAATTATCCTTAATTTAAGTTAAAAATCAGATAAAAATAAGAAAACAATTTTGGTTATTAGCGTGGGTTCTTTCTTTTTGTAAATAAATGTCTTTACCAGTGCCACATTTATCGTATTACTATGGTTCGAAAAGATGGTGTTGATTGTTTCATGTGCTATGTGCTTTTCTTTTCATAATTTATTTTTATTTTGGAATATGTACTGTAAATACAATTTTTTACAGAAATTATAATGTAAACATTTGGTTTTAGTTTACTAAAATATGGAGAACTGCAAAAGCTATAGTTGAAGCCTCATCAGATCATATTTCAATTGACCAAGAAATTTCTAAAGTAGACGAATCTAATATGTATGACGAAAATTTTTTTGGATACCCAATTATACTAAGTGAATTTTCAACATACATTACATTTTAAAGGAATGTGAAATAAATAAGCGTAGTGGTTTTATAATTACTATTTTTTATACACATAATATTATATTTAAATAAAAATAGTTAATGCACTTTTATTAAAGAAATAAAAAGTAATTAAATTTAAATAATTTTTTAATTTTAACTTCCTAACTTCATTGCATTTGATCGAAAAAAAATTCTAAATACGGCCCTGTTAATTTATATGCTTTCTCTTTTACCCTCCGAATTTGTGACGCTTGACAGTTGCTTACATTCATTCTATATACTCTATTTCTATGATTTCCTGTGTCACAAGCCAGAGCAGGATGGTTATATAAAAAATGCATATAGTGGTCTCATATGTCAAAGAAAACCCCCATCAAACCAGTTTTTGTTTTTGTTTAAAGTGACGCGTTAAATTTTGTGCTCTTAAAAATTCTTGAAAATATCAATTAAAATAATTAAAAAATAATTATAATATTATTAAAATAGATAGTGGATTGTGTGTAGTGCATCATTTTAGTAATAAAAATTAGAAACATTTAATAAAATGAAGTGTCTCGTGAAAAACTGCTAAATACGCCTAAAAAATTACAGGAAAGAATTTCGTATCATCAGTAAGTGTTTATATAAAATAAAATGTAAATTATGTTAAAAAGAAAGTGATTTGTGGTAAAATTATCCTTAATTTAAGTTAAAAATCAGATAAAAATAAGAAAACAATTTTGGTTGTTGGCATGAGTTCTTTCTGTTTGTAAACAAATGTTTTTACCAGTGCCGCATTTATCGTATTACTTGGTTCGAAAAGATGGTGTTGATTGTTTCAAGTGCTATGTGCTTTTCTTTTCATAATTTATTTTTATATTGGAATATGTACTGTAAATACAATTTTTTACAGAAATTATAATAGCTGTATTTTGTTGAGAATTTACAACAACAATTGCATTTGATAATTCCCAGTAGAATAAACTAATTCCAAATTTTTTTTGGAATTATTTAATTCTAATTCCAAAAGTTACTTATCGTATTTGCCACCAGAAAACATTTTTTTGTTTTTTATTGTTTTTAAGTTGGTGTTGTAAATTTAATGACATTTATGACAAGCGAAATTTTTATGGCGCTATTCCATGGAGAAAACAGAAAAATTTTGCTGAACATCGGACAAAGACAAGAACTAAAATTTACATTAGAGCGACTGAGACACAACATTTTTATTTTATGGTAGAAAAAATTGGGGAAATTTTGAAATCAACAAAAACTAACCTTAAATTATTTAAATAAATAACTAAAAATCTTTATTTTTAATAATTGACAATTATTTTATATCCTAAAAATTAGTAAACAATTTAATATCATTTTGGCGATGAACACAAAATATTATTGTTTAATTATTTTGGTTAATTTACGAAAATATCTAAAAAGTATTCTGCTATAAAATAAGGAGGAGAAATGTTTGACAAGTTCGTAAATTAACCTCAAATTAATTTATTTGTTACTGCTCAAAGCATCAAAAAATGTCTTAAACATTTTAAAACGCAAACAAATTACGTAATAAATTAGATAAATTTAACAAAAATATGTAGTACATAATAATAAATCTAATAAATAAGTTTTTAAGTTAAAAATTTGAATGCTGCTGTGTGATACTTATAATGGTTACTCTAACGAAAGCGTCCTCTCAAACGTCATTTCATATTCAAAACACCGTTGCCCACAGTAAACGAGCTAGATTTGATCGTGAATTTCATTAAATGACCTAATTTGTTTTGTGTTTCTTTTGTAGAATGACGATGAAGAGGAAAGACGACGAAGTAGATGCGGTGACCAGTAGTGCGAGTGCCTAGTGTAAATGTTTCGGTACTGGACAATAATGAGGAGTTGAAAGTTTGTTTGCAACAGTTCATGGACAATGTAAATGGTGATGATTGAAGATCGCTTGGCTTCAAATTAATCTGTGTTTATATATTCGTTAAAATAAACAAAGAGAATGCATATCATACAAATTTAATCGATACATTGGCCTATTTGGTTACAGGCCATCGTAAATATGTCAAACATTTCAAAGCAGTTTGTGCCTCAATGGAAGTATCGTGTAAAATTTATGGTTACCGGGTTGCTATTCTGCAAACGAAGTGATTTGAATCTCCTGGAGGTATATCTCGTATGAATGTCGGCGATAAAAAAAGGCGATGATGGAAATGAGAATGAGAATTAGCGAGAGTACTAATGATGTGCAGGATCCAAGAGCAAAGACCAAGGCAAAAGCAAAAAAGCGACGTCAACAAAATTTCAACCGTAACAAAATGTAAAGGAACGATAAATGGTAAACTAGATACGGTATCTTTCTTGGATCCCGTATTTGCCGATATAAAATCCAAGTTTAGCGATATGAATAGTTCGAGTGGAGCTTTTCTAAATACGCTGGAATCGAATAACTCGGAAATTTTATTTGATTACGATAATCCGTACTGGGATAATACACCAGATGAATTTAGTATTAGTGATAAGCTGTGCGACATAAATAAGTACGTATTTGGCTGGAAACATCTAAGTAAGGAATTGCTCTATAACGATCGATCTTTTTATTTTCAGAATGCTCCAATCAGATGATAGTAACATAAATTTGGATGACAGCGACAATAATAATTGTCGCTGTCACAATAATAATGGATTTATGGATGATGATTTTCATAATCAAGCTGATATAGAGCCATAAGAGACGGAACTATCGCGTATGACATTCGCATACGATGCAAATGCCGAAATTGAACAAATGCGAGAGTTCCGAACAAATTGTCCAATTGAATTGGATCACAATGAATTTTCCATTGAAGAACTCGATACAAATACAGTGGCGGGTGCTAAACGCACCCAAATCGTTATTGATTCTAAAACTACCCGTAAAAAATCATCACACAAAATCATCTACCCGTAAATCATCACACAGACGACGATAGATTATGGAATGAATCTAAAAACCAGTGTGGAAATAGCAAATGTGATTGGTAAAGAAAAAGAACTCGATAATAAAGAGGAATTAGGTGAAGACATTCCAAACGGAATGGAGAATAACGATGATGTGTGCGACAGCAATACCGATTTCTAAAATTATCATATACGATGATGAAAACTCAGTTCTAAATTAGCTTGAGCAATTTAATGTCACAAAATAATTTAGGGCCGCAAAAAGTTTGTTTAAAATACTCTACTCTCATGTATTTGATATTTATAATTTTGTTTATTTTTAGATCGAAAGAATTGTCATACTGTATGGTACCAAAGCCAAAATCATAAATTTGAAACAGTTAAAACTGTCGTGTTTTAAAGTCGTAAATGAACTATCATACAATTGGTCCACCAGCTGTCGGATTTCGTTAAAACATATCTCAAGGAAGTACACGTCATTTAAAGAATAATAACGAGTTATACGATAAGGGGTATCAACGAGCGATGTGCTAAAAGAAAATTCATCCGTGCCTATTGCATTCTCGGCCATATTGCACCTGAAGACAAATAGCTATTATTAATACGTAAAGTTAAAGATTAATTTTAATGATTTTGAATAAAATATTTCTCATATGTAAATCCTGAGTTTTTAATATGCATTTTGTATACGGTGTAACGTGATATGCATCTAAGTGGAATGTTTGTTTGAAGTCGTAGGAACCATTTGTCTACCCAGTTAAAATACAATGAAGATTGTATATCATAGCAATATGACCAGCAACAGAAACGTGTATATATACATATATATATAAGAAATATAAAAGTGCCCATATTAAAACTTCCTAAAATATAACTCGGTGGCTGCACAAAACCATCAATTAATCTATAATTCGGTAAAGTATACTTACTTACGCAATAAAACCACTCAATCAAAATTTTGTTTTCTTAGATCAGCTGCTTAGCAAAAATTAATTGTGAAATAATACAACAATCTTAGTTTTTATTATTATTTTATTTAAAAAAAACGTTTCGAAGAAACAGAAATAAAAACCGACACTTAATAACCTTTTACCTTCATATTCGATGTCTGGCAATTCAAATTCGAAAAAAAATTTGTGAAGCGTGTTGTAAGTCGCTTGTCGTTTTGACGATGACGTTCTCCAGAACCACAACTGTTTTGTTACCTAAAATATAATAAAATACAGTATTATTAATATTGTGTTTCGAAGTAAATACATTTTATTGAGAAATAATTTCTTCTGGACGACATGAAAACCGAACAATTTTTACTCGGTACAAAATTTTTACAATAAACAATAATACAATGTTTGCAATTATTTCGCAATAACCGGATAAGTAGCTTCGATTGTTTTACAACTATCAAATAATTAAGATTTAAGATTTTCAAGATTTAAATTTTTAAAATTCAGTGCCGTTAAAATTACAGTAGGAACTATGGATTTTCAAATTTCACTTTTCACAAACTAGAATATCAAATAACTAATAATTAATTAAATTTATTTTAACTAAACTTACCGAATTTTTCCATTTTTATTAAATTTTAATATGTTTATTATTTACCGCAGGAGAATAAAAGTTTTTCTTTACAAAAACTAACCACAAAATAAATACAAATACAAAAGTTTTTAATCTCTTCTCACGCACTTGACACTATAAAAATTTGTATAAAATAAAATTAAAAAGGAGTAGGGATTTTTTTTTCGTTTGCTTGCTATAAAAAATACTCGAGTTGATATTTTTTATGAAAAATTTATGGCAACACAACAACAATTTGCTCAGCAAGCTATAATCGGATATGCCCTTCTCCCATATAGTCGATCTATATTTTTGTCTCGTTTTCGTTTTGCTGAGACAATATTTTTTTCTCATGGAATAGGGCCATTATTCGTATTGTGGTCGATATTTTGTTAAAATTTATATATTATATTTTGTGTTATAATTAAGATAAACACTTTGATTATACTACCAACAGAAAAAAAAAAATTTGCTGTTTTGTTGAGAATTAAATAATTCCAAAATAATTCGAAATAATTAATTCTCAACAAAATACAGCTAATGTAAACATTTGTTTTTAGTTTACGAAAATATTGAGAGTTGAAAAAGCAATGGTTGAAGCCTCATCAGATGATATTTCAATTGACCAAGAAATTTTTAAAGTAGACGAATTTAATATGTATGACGAAGATATTTTGGATACCCAATTATGCTAAGTGAATTTCCAATTAATGTTATTGAATACATAGGGGGATTTATAGTCCGAGATTTATTTAGAAAATTGAGGACTGTTGCACACAACATTAACACAACAATGTAATTCTTATAAATCGCTAACGCTAATCAATTTAAAGAATAGAATGAACCGAATAGCTTTTCTGGGACGAAATAAGTTAAAGCGCTTCTTGGTTTTTGTAGGTTTTTGTTTCTGTGGTTATTGTAGCCAATTCCCGTTTTAATATTGCTTCGGAATATTTACAAATTTTTAATACTGACGGCCAAGCAGTTAAAAGACCACCTCTATTTTTTAAATTGATTAGCGATTTATAAGGACTATAAATCCTCCTATGTATTCAATAACATTAATTGAAAATTCACTTAGTATAATTGGGTATCCAAAAAAATTTTCGCCATACATATTAGGTTAGTCTACTTTAGAAATTTCTTGGCCAATTGAAATATCATCTGATGAGGCTTCAACCATTGTTTTTTCAATTCTCCATATTTTCGTAAACTAAAAACAAATGTTTACATTATAATTTCTGTAAAAAATTGTATTTACAGTACATATGCCAAAATAAAAATAAATTATGAAAAGAAAAGCACATAGCACTTGAAACAACCAAACCGATAAAAACCAACGCCAGCGAACAAAATTGTTTTCTTATTTTTTCTGATTTATAACTTAAATTAAGGATAATTTTACCACAAATCACTTTTTTCTTAACATAATTTACATTTTATTTTATATAAACACTTACTGATGGTATGGAATTCCTTCCTGAAATTTGTTAGGCGGATTTTTGCAGTTTTTCACGAAACACTTCATTTTATTAAAAGTTTCTAATTTTTATTAGCAAATGGTGCATTACACACAATCCACTAACTGTTTTATAATATTTTAATTATTTTTTAATTATTTTAATTAATATTTTCAAGATTTTTTAAAAGCGCAAAATTAAACGCGTCACTTTAAACAAAAACCAAAACTTGTTTGACTGGTTTTTATTTTGAGATATGAGACCGCCATATGCATTTTTTATATAACCATTCTACTCTGGCTTGTGACACATGAAATAGCAAATTTTATATGGGAAAATCTTTACATTCATTCTATAGTTTATAATTCTATGCTTGACAGTTGCTTACATTCATTCTATATACTCTATTTCTATGCTTTAAAATGGGAGTAAACAAAAAATAATAATTCGTTCATAGTTCGTATATTTATCGTATTTTGCGAATTCGCATTTTTGTTTAGAGGGTTATAATAGCGGTAATTTACCGGCAGAAAGCAAGAGCTTGCACTACTCACCACAAGCGGCAGCACTATCCCGAAACAAAAAATGTATTGTTATATCACAGAGAATTATAAACAGAGAAAGATCTTTCCGACAATTTTGATGTTTATTAAACAAAAATTTCTGATATGCACACCCAATTATAATAGGGTTCGATGGAATTTAGAGCAGACAGAGTAAGATACTTTAGCTATTTAATATATATCTCTCTTTTATGCCAATGCAGAATTTCATAAAAACTATTTTATTTGTGCGTTTGTGTACGACACAAACGAAAACAATAAATATATACTGCCCATTTATTATTATTGTTTGAATGTAGCTCTTTCTCTTACGTACAAATTTATATTTATTAAAACAGATTGAAATGGAAGCTCAAAATGCACGTACTATGTATATAATTACTTGTGTTATATATATATATATATATATATATATATATATATATATATATATATATATATATATATATATATATATATATATATATATATATATACATCTATATATATATATATATATATATATGCATATATATATATATTTATATATATATATATATATATATATATATATATATATATATATATATGTATATATATATATATATATATATATATATATATATATATATATATATATATATATATATATATATATATATATATATATATATATATATATATATATATATATATATATATATATATATATATATATATATATATATATATATATATATATATATATATATATATATATATATATATATATATATATATAAGAAAGAGATATGAGAAACTAAGAACAAAAAGGTTCTAAATTAATTTTGCAACGATACCGGTCCAAATCGGTTTTCAAAATTTAAGCGGAAATGACGATTTTGACAAGAAATTGTTTTCAACAAAAATTTGGCCCGCGGTTTTTGTTTTCTCCAATGATATCATTTTCGTTATTTTCGGAAGTGTTAATTAGAAATAATGAGATCCGTTTTAAGATTGGAGATGGAGACATTTTTTTCAAGGCGAGATGAGGGCGCTGTAATTGTTGGTCCTATCAATCGACGACTATAATGCCGATATGTATATGGTTTACGGGGTTTCCAGGATACTGACGTTACTGACTTTTGTTTTTCGCAAGTCGTGATGAAGGGAAGAGGCGACCGTGTTGTTTTGGTACCTAACTAGTATCTACTCCGATAATGCCAATATTAGTTGGTTTTCGCGGCACTGATTACGTTACTGACTTTTGTTTGCATTTAATTATTCTTCGTGTTTTCATTAAACACTTCATTAAACACATTAAACACTATTGTAAATTTCCTTAGAGTAACAATATGTATTTATTATTGGAGTATCGATTTCGAAATTAATTCCTTCTTCAGTTCCTTTTCTTAAAATTATACTTCTTATATACTAATTATAGGACTAATTTGTTATGCTCATCCTATTGTGGGTAGTGTTATCTATAATAAGTCATTGATCCTGTTGGTTTTGGTGTTCAAATTGTTGTTTAGTAATATGTTATTGTCTTTGTATTTGTAAATCTCCAATTCTTCAAGTCAGTTGAGTGTGTGTACTTTTCTTGCTTTATGTAATATTGTTAAGTTGTGTTGGTTGTCAAAGTCTGTGAATTGATGTTTTTCTGTTTTGATGTGTTGTGCGTAGTTCGATTTTGGATCTGTTGTGTTTATGTAGTTGACATGTCCTTTAAATCGTGTTAGAAATGATCTTCTTATTTGTCCTATGTAAAATTTGTCGCAGTCGGTGCGTGATAGTTTGTACACACCTGTGTCTAAGGATTGTCTAGGTAGCTTGCTTTTTAGTTTTGGTTGTATTCTGTTGTTATTCTAAATACTATTTTATATCTGGGTTTATTGGAGATTTTTTGTACAGCTTTGTGGATTGTTTTGTCTACACTCACGTATTTTGGAATAACTCTATCGGTTCCTGTTTAGAAAAATTGGTTAGTATTGGAAAGAGATACTCAAGTGACTTTTGGAAAGATCCTGGAATGTTCATGTTGGACCAAATTTCGCCGTTTTGTAACCAATCATTTTGAAATTTGGTTTTTAGGATTGGTTTTGGATTCAAACATACATTTTAAATGAAGTTCTGGTATCCATCCATGCAGCACGATTAAAGATTCATTTTGAAAAAAGTTGTTAAATTGCTGGGTAATTGTTAACCAAAAATTGCGAAATAAGGATTTTAGGTCTATTTTGTAAATCTAATATGTATTTTGAACGAGATTCTAAAATCAGTCCCTGCTTTACAAATACAATAAATAAAATTGGGTGTTTGCATTTGATTTCTGAATTGGAAGCTTGTGGATCTAAATGGAAAATTAAGGGGTATTTATTGTTTAGAATTCGCTAAGTAAATTTTTATTTTCTGGGCAAAATATTACTTTCGAAATATGGCCCATATTTCAAAATCCACACATTGAATGTATTATTGTCCATTGTATTGAGTCTATTTATAGTTTAGAATTTTTTTTATTACTTTTTGAGTTTTTGCGGGATAGGTTGACTGCGGTTTGTAAGTTTTTTAAGTTTCTTTCGGTTAACCAATAATATCTCAGAAACCTGCATCTCCCCAAATTTCAGATTCGCAAAGCTCCAACCCAAAATCTAAGTTCAAACCTTCGTACCAAATTTCATATTTAATTGTAAAGAGGTGGGCGAGTAGCCCCTCGTAAGGATTTATTCATTCAATTCATGCATATTACAATAGAAACCTTTCAACCAAATGTTAAAAATATGTTTAAATTCAAATTGAAACAGAACCCAAAATTTCAACATCATTGGTTAAGAAAAGCCGGGGTTTGGTCTGTCGCAAGCAGATTTCTGAACCTCATCGTAAATACATGTTAGAATCTCAATTAAACCTTACAAATAAAAGTTCATCATAATTGATTAAGAAAAACTCGCCAAGCATAGACAGATTCCAGAACATTGTCCAAAACTCGCTTTAGAATCCCTATCCAATACAACTAACAAAATTTCATTGTAATCCGTAAATAAGTGACCGAGTCTTGGATATAAAATGTTAGCCAAAAGCCAACATAGTTGCCAAAATTCCCTTTACCAAGTTTGTGGAAAAATTTCTCCTAGTTTTATAATATAACCACAAATAACCATTATACAGATGAATATTTATCATGGCACGCCGATGTGCACTAAATAAGATTTGTAGGGGAAAAAGTATTTAGCCTGCCGTATATATATATATATATATATATATAAATATATATATATATATATATATATATATATATATATATTTATATATATATATATATATATATATATATATATATATATATATATATATATATATATATATATATATATATATATATATATATATATATATATATATATATATATATATATATATATATATATATATATATATATATATATATATATATATATATATATATATATATATATATATATATATATATATTGCTTCTTTTTATTGAAATGGCCCGTGTCACTTTAGATAAGTCTAAGTGTCGCCCGTCCATATCTACTAGTTATTAAGCTTAGACATTGCTGAAATTTTAATTTTTTCATAAGATTTGGCAAAACATATTTCTATTCATAGCTTATATTTACCCTATTAATAATTTGCACACTTTCGATCGGAATTGTCAGTCTTATCTAAAAATCCATCAGCCAAAAATTTTGAGACGTACGGTTGGGCATGGGAATAAATAAATATAGTGAGGTGGCTAAATAAATTGCATAATAATAAATAAATTGGTTTTCATGCTTCAAAGTTACATGTCAAAAATCGAATTGCATCGCTATGGTGAGGCCTATAAAATGGTATTTTATCTCATTCGATATGAAATATCTATTTTTGAAATTTTCAAAGAAGTGCGGTCATTTGTGCTTCAGAAATGTGGGGTGGTTTTCATGGTAAAGGGTGACTGGTAACTGAAAAGTGGCAGTGTACTAGTAATGTGGTGAAGACCAGTCATGAATCGATTGGTTAGCAGTTCAAAAATGAAGCTGCTTGTATGTAGAGACCATAATTCTATACACCATAGCGGACATTGAAGTATTAAGTTTATGGCAAATTTGGTTAACATCAATAACGAGCTTAAATTTTCAACGTCTTGAAATATGTAGTAGAAAATAACGAAAATGACATCATTGGAGAAAACCAAAATCACGGGCCGAATTTTTGTTGAAAACAATTTCTTGTCAAAATCGTCATTTCCGCTTAAATTTTGAAAACCGATTTGGACCGGTATCGTTGCAAAATTAATTTAGAACCTTTTTGTTCTTAGTAGTTTCTCGTGTAAATGATTTACTTTTCAATATAATTACAAAAATCGGAAAAGCTCATATGGAAGCTGCCACTTCCGGATGGACCGTTTTCGACTAAAAATTACAGTATCATTCCTCACGATCCATAGAACATATATATACATTTTTAACGAAATCGTTGCAGTATTTCTTCAGTTCAACCATTTTCAGTTAAAAACACTCCTCATAATCCATTATATCCTTATATCTCATATATGTAGCAGCTCTTAGTTTTAAAGTTATAAACCTTCACGTCATTTTTATATAGATAATTATGTAGTTATCGATTAACTAACAACCAAGCAATCAAAATCGACACTATTTATGAATTTTGTTAACAACGTAAAACATTATTTTTCATAATGTAAATAAAATTAGGAGTTTGAAAATGATTTCAGTACCTAAATAAAACTTTTCCAAAAACCGGTTTCGGATTTCATCCATCCGCAGTAATTTTTACTACTAAAGCTACATTTTTTATGTGCAGTATTCACTGTTTTGGTCAGGTAGATAGCAAATGTTGCAAGAAGAAAAATACGGATAAAGGCTGAACTATAGATAACATAAAAAGAATAAAAAAAATAACGTAAAAAATGAAGACAAAAATTTATTATTCCAATTTGACGTTACGGCCCATAGATGACTTGAAATATTAAGTTCATACATATATTTTTGTGATATGTTTCCTACAATTATGAATGAAACTAAAATATTTTTCAGTATAAATGTATTTATATCAACAAATATATGTTTCTAAAATTATAAAAATTATTTATATGCGGTTTAAATCACCGCAATTCGATAAATTATTTTTTTAGGTTAGGTTTAGAAAAATACAATTCTACAGTGTATTGAAAATTATTTTTGATATTATATTCATATTAGTATATATATACATGAATATTTCATAAATAGAAAAGATAAAACACGCGAATAATATTAAATCCCCTTATATAAAAAATAAACATGCATATTATATTCGACGCACTAAAATTTATTTGGGTTTTGTTGTTGTAGTTTTTTGTTCTTGGACGAAAATTTTCGCTCGGTTATTCTTTTTAAGTGACAGCAAAAATGAAAAAAAATAAACGCAATTTCTGTTATTCTTTTTATATTCATTATTCTCGGTATAGTCGATTGCATGTAAATCCTCTCCTTCGCTCTCTTACATTATTTTTTTTATTATTTTTATTCCATCTATAGTTCCCACTTAAGAAATGACTCCTTTGCTAGACGTACGTGAATTTTCCGTGTGCATAATACTTCATAATCAGCACCATTTTTTGAATCTTAATTTCGATCAAAACCCGCTTGTGGTCAACGGAAAAGTTGGCAACCCTAAAGACGACTTGCTTGTGTAGACAGTTTTTATTTCAAGTTCGGTTTGGTAATAAGCAGTAACAAGCATATAATTTGTATATAATTTGTTTTTCTAAGACTACACTTTCCACATTGCCGTTTATAAATTTCTTGCGCAGTTCCTTTAGCAGGGATCCTGTTTTATTGACTGTGTCCTAGGGTTTGTTTCCTTAAGATATTATGTAAGTAAGGTACATGATAAGTAACTGAGCGAACACAGTTAAATTATACACGTACAACGAACACAGAGAAAATATAAGGTTAGAAAATAAATAAGACTTTCAAATAAAAAATTAAAATTTGTTTATTATTTATCACATTTCGTAGTGCTAAAAATTAGATTAAAGTTTTAAGCGTAGCATCTTTAATAAATTTGATACGTTCGATACTAAGCAGCTTTAGAATTGTTTTGTATTGTTCATCTGCTCCATCATAATTTAACACAGCAACACAGCTGACTGAAACCTTTTTAAATAATATTCGACCAATTCGCCATCGCGAAATTGCAAACACGTATGGGATTTCATTCGTTTGCGAAATTGATTTAAACGTTTGGACTGTTTCATCTAAACCGCCTGTTCCTTCATTTGGCTCCAAATCTGGTGCAATTATTAATAATTTCACTTTTTTCAATTCTAAGTGTCTCCTAACTTCGTTGAATCCTACAATGTAACGACGCTTTGAATTACCTTTGATTTGATTTTTCTCATAAGCACGCTTTTGAAATCGAAATAAATCTTGAAGTAATGATTGAACGGTAGTATTAATTTCCGGCGTCACATAATGATCACAGTATGGCCGAAACCTACGTGAAAAATTGATTGGAGTAAAACTTAACTCTGATTTGTTTGCAATATTGGTGGTAATATTTAACTCCTCTCGTAGTTCGCGCCTTAATTGTCGAATTGCTAAAATACTTCGCTTAAGCCGCTTTAACGGTTTAATCCTTTGAATTTCTCGTTGCTTACCTCGACGTCGTTTTATAGTTGGATTCGTTAAAATAACGGATCTTTTCTTTTCTAGATTAAATGCTTTTCCATTTACCCTCTGTATTTTATTGTTTTCAATAAGTTCTACTAAACTTATCGAAATAGTGTTTTTATTCTTCAACCTTTGCTTAATCCTATTTTTTGTGGTTATTTTGGGAATAGGGAAATTTTCATCTAGAACCGTTTCAGGCGATTTTGGAAAAGTTGAGTTGTTACATTTTTGATAATCTTCCAGAAATTTATTATCAATTATTTGTATTTTTTGCGATTTCGCAGAACGAACTTCTTTTAATTTCTGGTCTAATGATTTATTTTGGCGCTCCTTTTTTGCGGCCAATTTACGTTGTTTTCGTTCCGCAACAATTTCTTCGCGTGATTTCTTGTTATCATTAATATTGACATTTGCTATACCGTCAACCAACGCATCGATTGAACTCGGCTGCTCACAGTTATTTACCTTCCTTATTCCAATGTCGCAAGGAGTCTCTACTACTGTGATATTCACTAAACTAATTTTTTTATTTAAAATCTGTTTCTGTATCGATGAACTGATTGACGGCCATACTTTAGAAGTTGCTAAACCGGATTTAGTTTTTACTAAATTTGACCAACTAATTGTCGACGGTTGCATTTTTAGTTACAAATCACAAACACTTCTTATTTAATTATTATTTATTTAATCGTATTTTTTTTTTATTTGACAGTTAAATGTCAAATAAAATACTACATGAAGTTATATGCAAAAAATACAATTTTAGTGCAATCCATCGTAGTAATAGCTATACATTAATCTATGAATCTTCGGACTCAGACTTCAGACGGCGTATTTTGTTGAGAAATAAATCTTTTTGCTTTAGCTTTATTTCGAAAATACACCAATGATAAAATGATTTAGTATTTTTTTTATATGTTGGTACTCTGTGGATAAATTTAGCGCTGCAAGTCTTAAAATTCTATTGAATAATTGTATAAAATTATATTTGTGTATTCATATTATACAATAATTATATTGTATATTGTTAAAATAATTATATTAAACACTTTATAATTATTCAAATTTACATACTAATCATATTATATAAAGAAATTCAGAATTCCAATTCGGAATGAAGAAAATATATTTTGACATCTAGTGCATATTCAGCTAAAGCAAATTCTGGTTTATATTCAACTAAAGCAAAATTTTTATTTGTGTTATGCCCCATTTACATGCGACCAACATTTTTCTTCTGCAAAATGAAAGAGATATAACATTGACATTTTGCACATGAGAGACAAGAAAAGAAATATATCCCAACAAAATGTTGCAGAAGTTTTTTTGAGCCACTACACGGCAAAAACCACTATAAAAATGGAAATGTTGCCATAAAATATATTAGATCCGAGTATTTTTATGGCAACATTTTTAAAATTAACAAAAATAAATATTTTATATTTACAGAAGGTTAAGGAATCATAATAAAACCAGACGCCATAGATAAAAATGTAAATTTCTCATTTGAATTAATTAAAAATAAATTAATAATTTTCCTATAAAAAAATTATGGCATTACTATATATGTTTATTTCTTTCTCGCGTATTGACTATTTTTATATAGCGGATTCTTCTTATTTACCTGCAAAAATTTGCAGAAGAAAATAATTTTCTACATGTAAATGGGGTATTATGCTTATGACCCATTTACATGTAGAAAAGTGTTTTCTTTATATTGGAGTTATCTTGGATCGAATCCAAACAAGGTTAAAAATGTTTAGATGAATGCAATTTATTTTAGCGAAAGCTTAGTAAATTAAAATCGCAAAAAATATGCTTTCGAATTTAGATACCACTGCTCGTAAAAAAAAAATTAAATTAATAATTTAGTTTTGTTTTCTTTTTATTTCAGTTTTATTTTTGTTGTTGTTTTTCGACTCGACCCTGGTTATATAGGAATTTTTTAAACAGAATAGCTCGACCTAAGAAATTTTTTGGATTAGGTCGAGTTAACTACAAGTTAACTCGGCGTATTTTCTTGACGCGATTACAACAATTCCATTTGTTTGTTCCTAAGTTTTTTGTGTTCAGATATTTCTATCCATATGACCAAACAATTCCATTTGGCTAATTCAAAACCTGGTAAAACTAATACCCCATTTACATGCGACCAACATTTTTCCTCTGCAAAATGAAAAAGATATAAAATTGACTTTTTGTACGCGAGAGACCAGAAAATAAATATATCCAAACAAAATTTTGCAAGACTTTTTGAGCCACTACACCGCCAAAACCACTATAAAAATGAAAATGTGCCATAAAATATATTCGATCCGAGTGTTTTTATGGCAACATTTTTAAAATTAACAAAAAAAATTATTTTATATTTATAAATGTTGGATTCATAATAAAAACAGTCGCCATAGTAAATTAATAATTTTCCTATAAAAAAATTATGACATTACTATATATGTTTATTTCTTTCTCGGATATTGAATATTTTTACATAGCGGATGCTTCTTATTTACCTTCAAAAATTTGTAGAAGAAAACAATTTTCTACATGATTGGGGCATTATGAAACTATTTTCCTTCGCGGTTTGGACATGCATGTATACAAATCGTATATTTTTATTTTACAGTGTAAATTAATTTGGATTTGGAATGCACCAATTAAATAACACGTTGTTTTGAAATGATCAATAACAAAAATAATCTCTAATATCGAATTAGCAACCATTGGTATACAAGATAAGTGTATACAATTGTTTGTGGTTGCGGTAACGTGATTTATAAATAAAACTTATAAATTCACATTGAAATTAGTGCAGTGTGAAATTTTGGTATCATTCATAGCAGAGCTAGTTTACTCAGACTAAATAATCATGAATTTTAATGGTAAAGTTGTAATTATAACTGGTGCAAGCAGTGGAATTGGTGCAGGCACTGCTAAGCATTTAGCCCAATTAGGAGCAAATGTAGTACTTGTTGGTCGAAATGTTGATAATTTAAATAAAATTTCAAATGAAATTATGAATGAGACTACAATCACACCACTACTAATACAAGCAGATGTAACTGTAGAAAGTGATAATGAAAGAATTGTTCAGAAGACAATCGAAACATTTGGTAAAATTAATGTTTTGGTCAACAACGCTGGCATAATAGCAGTGGGAACAATTGAAACAACATCATTGGAACAATACGATAAAATAATGAATACGAATATGCGATCGATTTATCACTTGACCATGTTAGCAGTTCCTCATTTAGTTGCATCTACTGGAACTATAGTGAACGTATCCAGTGTAAATGGAATAAGATCGTTTGCTGGAGTACTAGCATATAATATATCAAAAGCAGCATTAGATCAATTTACGCGATGTGTAGCTTTGGAGTTAGCTCCCAAACAAGTTCGGGTGAATGCAGTGAATCCAGGGGTAATAATCACAGATATACATAAACGAGGTGGTATGACAGAAGAAGAGTACGGAATGTTTTTAGAACGCAGTAAGACTACTCATGCACTAGGCCGGCCAGGAACCGTAGAAGAAGTTGCACAAGCGATTGCATTTCTAGCTGGTGATCAATCTACCTTTACGACAGGAATTTCATTGTCAGTTGATGGAGGCCGTCATGCTATGTGTCCACGATAAACTAAGCAACTTTAAAAAAAATAAATTGAATTACATAAAATAATTTCTTGTTTTTTTTGTTTCACTTCATCAATTTGTATTTGTTCCTTCATGTAAACGTTAAATGTACGCTCAATTTATATGCTAGGGTAAATTACTTCAGCACTCGATTTAAGGAATCTTAATTAAAGTAATGCCCATTGGGCCTATTTAGACGTGTATGCACTACATGATGTATTTTCCTCGCCTCTTACCGCTCCGCTACACAAATATCCCCACTCCAAAATAAGTTTATAGGCGAAGAGGTAAGAGGCGAGGAAAATACATCATGTAGTGCATACACGTCTAAATAGGCCCATTTACAAGTAGAAAATTGTGTGCTCCTGCAAGTATTGCGTTAAATAAGAAGCATCCGCTATATAAAATATTCAATATGCGAGAAAGAAATAAACAATATGTTTATTTCTTTCTCGCATATAAATAGTAATGCCATAATTTTTTATAGGAAAATTATTAATTTATTTTTAATTAATTCAAGTGCGAAATTTACATTTTTATCTATGGCTTAACATTTATAAATATAAAGTAATTTATTTTTTGTTAATTTTAAAAATGTTGCCATAAAAATACTATAGAATTACCTCATTTACACCATAGAATTATAAACTATGTATAGCCTAATGTAAAAAAATTCCCATATAAAATTTGCTATTTCATGTGTCAGTTCCGCATCATAGAATTATATATTATAGAATGAATGTAAACTTTTCCGCATATAAAATTTGCTATTCCATGTATAACAAGTCAGAGCAGGATAGTTATATAAAATGCATATGGCGCTCTCATATCTCAAAATAAAAACCACTCAAACAAGTTTTGGTTTTTGTTTAAAATTACGCGTTTAATTTTGTGCTCTTAAAAATATTTAAAATATTAATTAAAATAATCAAAAAAATAATTAAAATATTATAAAATAGTTAGTGGATTGTGTATAGTGCATCATTTAGTAATAAAAATTAGAAACTTTTAATAAAATGAAGCGTTTTGTGAAAAACTACAAAAATACGCCCAACAAATTTCAGGAAGGAATTTCGTGCCATCAGTAAGTGTTTATATAAAATAAAATGTAAATTATGTTAAGAAAAAAGTGATTTGTGGTAAAATTATCCTTAATTTAAGTTATAAATCAGAAAAAATAAGAAAACAATTTTGTTCGTTGGCGTTGGATTTTATAATTTTGTTTCGTTTTTACCAGTGCCGCATTTTTCGTATTACTATGGTTCGAAAAGATGGTGTTGATTGTTTCATGTGCTATGTGATTTTCTTTTCATAATTTATTTTTATTTTGTATTATGTATTGTGAATACAATTTTTTACAGAAATTATAATGTAAACATTTGTTTTTAGTTTACCATAATATGGAGAATTGAAAAAGCAATGGTTGAAGCCTCATCAGATGATATTTAAATTGGCCAAGAAATTCCTAAAGTAGACGAATCTAATATGTATGACGAAAATTTTTTTGGATACCCAATTATACTAAGTGAATTTTCAATTAATGGGGGGATTTATAGTCCGATATTTATTTAGAAAATTGAATTGTGAGGACTGTTGTAAATTAATACAACAATGTAATTCTTATAAATCGCTAATCAATTTACAAAATAGGGGTGGCCTTTTAACACTTTCGCCATCAGTATAAAAATTTGTAAATATTCCGAAGCAGTATAAAAACGAGAATTGGCTGGAGTACAAAAACATAACGCAACTACAATCTATTTCATACTGAGAATATTTCATACTGACACAGAAAAATCAAATGCATTTGCAGAACATTTTGCTCAAATTCACCTTGACAATGAATATATTAATTCAAACTTTTCTGCAAGTATCAACAATATCGTCAACAATACAACAAGACAAAATCACTTATGTGAATATTCATTATCCGGTTTTGAAATCGTTAATCGTTAATGTCGTTATTGATTAACTCACTCAAGAAAACTAAATCGCCTGGACTAGACGGAATAACAAATCATTTGATCAAAATGCTCCCCCATAAAGGAGTAATTTATCTAACTTACTTATTTAATTCATGTCTTATAATTGACTACTTTCCAAAAATCTAGAAAATAGCTACAATTCTTCCAATACCAAAACCTTATAAGGACAAAAGTAATGTAGAAAATTACCGACCTATTAGTCTCCTTAATGGACTATGTAACATCTTTGAGAAAATTATATTAAGCCGCCTTACACACTTTTCGATAGCTACTCTATTATACCAAATGAATAATTCGGGTTTCGACAGGGGCATTGCACAAACCATCAATTGCTCAGAATTTGCAACTTCGTCAAAGAACAACTAAACATAAAAAAATCAACTGCGCTTATCTTATTCGATATTGAGATAGCTTTTGATAAAGTGTGGCATAATGGGATGCTATATAAAATGGTTAAATATAATTTTCCACCATATTTAACTGGAATAATTAAATCTTTTCTCAATGAACGATATTTCAATGTCAAAGTCAATAATGTAAAATCTATAAATCAACCCTTATTGGTGGGTCTACCGCAAGGGGCAGTACTTTCGCCATTTTTATATAATTTATTCACATCTGATATTAAACATTATTTTACAAATGACGTACACTTCGCGCAATATGCGGATGACACTGCGATCTATTCGACTTCCACTGACATAAATACAATAATGAATAATCTGCAAATTACTATTGACAAATTAACTTTATACTTTAATAAATGGGGCATAAAAATTAATCCAGAAAAAAGCAAGCCATTTTTTTTACTCGTTAAACAGCTTTACGTAATTTGCCAAGTTCCAACTCTCTGCAGATTGATGGTTTATCAGTTAAATGATCAAACACTGTAAAATATCTGGGCATGCCTCTAGGCAAAAGAGTAACATACAAAGATCATATCAACTATTCAATAGAAAGATGTAACAAAATGACTAAATTATTATATGTCTCATCCATCGCAAATCGAAACTAACCATTTTAAATAAACGTCTCATATATCTTCTCATTATAAGAAGTGTCCTACTTTATGCATCACCTGTATGGTTTAAAACTGCAAACAGTAACATTTAAAAATTCAAATAGCTCAAAATAAATTCCTTAAGATGATATACGCAAAATCAAAATTTTTTTCTGCAAAACGATTACATTTAATATCTAATATTTCACTAATTAAAGAGCAAATAACCAAAATATGAAATAAATTCAAAAATAACTTATCTATAATTCCCAATGAGTTAATCAATAATCTTTTGGTATAAATGCATTGTGTATTCCAAATATAAATCTATTATATATATAATTAGTTTATAGTTTACTTAAGTATTAACTTCTTTAGTCACAGTTTTAGTTTTAGTAATTTTAGGATATACAAGGTGTCCGCCGGGAAGGTATACTACTTTGTTTGTTTATGATTTTTGATTAAATGAAAGAGAATGGATCTTATATTGATAAATGTTTTATTTAATGTCGGCAATTATGTATGGAATACAATATCAGATAAATGTCCGCCTCTGTTAGCCTCACAAATGCGAGCCCTTTTGAACACATTTTTCATTACATTCTCACACATTTCACGCGGTATTTCATTAATTTCATCACGAATATTTTGTTTGAGTTGCTCAAGCGTTTTTGGTTTGTTTGCATAAGCCTTGCTTTTTAGATAACCCCACAAAAAGAAGTCCGGAGCAGTCAAATCAGGCGACCGTGGAGGCCAATCAACATCACCATTTTTTTAAATAACTTGTTGTGGAAAGAGTTCTCGCAGTAATTCCATTGTAATCCTGGCTGTATGCGATGTGGCACCGTCTTGTTGATACCATATGTTAATCAAGCCCAAAGTATGCAGTTGTGGCGTTAAAAAGTTTTCAATCATATCACGATATCGTTCCCCATTCACAGTTACCGTTACGACGTTTTCATTTTCAAAGAAGTAAGGTCCAATGATTCCTCCTGACCAAATTGCACACCAGACTGTCACTTTTAATGGATGTAAAGGTGACTGATGAATAATGTGAGGGTTTTCCATTGCCCAGAACCGACTATTCTGTTTACTCACATATCCATTTAAATGAAAATGTGCCTCGTCCCTCATTACGGTTTTTTCATGAAAATCGGGGTTGTCATGGGCGAGCTGTAACATCCTATTGACACGATGGTTTATCGAATATTTTTTCATAATAAATTTGCCACGTGTCTACTTCACGACTATCAAGTATGAACTGTCAATACTAATATTCGCCTAAATGCCGGCAAAACAAAGTAGTATACCTTCCCGGCGGACACCCGTTAGTTCTCTTAGTGCCAAATTTTTTTAAAATTAAATAAATAAAATATGTAACTAATATATACAATAATTTAAGAACAATATTCATAATGAAATTAAAAAAAAAAATAAGAAAATAAATTTGAAAAGCATAAACTTGCTGAACCAATTAATTAATAAACTAAGTAAATGTAAATTAAAATAATTATTATAATAAAGAAACGAATTGAATTGAATTGAAAATTGCATTTGCTATTACTACGGTTTATCTTAAGTCTTTCGGTTGCAGTATAATTGTATAATATAAAGTAGTTCAGGTGTAGCTGTATAATGTCTTAATTTTTTTTAAATTGCAGCTTTCCATTGGCAGAGTTGCAAATTTATATTTATTAGCAAAAATATGTTAACATAACCTGAAGGATTTTATTTTACATAAATCAGTAGCTGGGAGGCGCGTGGAAGGGAGAAATATGCGACTACAACTTTCACCATCAACATCAAGCAATCATAACTTGGATTAGTATTAATACGAATTTGGGTGATCGCATGAGAACAACGTAGTAGAAGAAATTATAGAATGAAGGAAAGAGAACATCGACTTCCCTAAATATCACCCGGCATGCCAAATTCAGTGTCGTGCAGACAACCAGTGTTTTTATAGACAATGTCGAGAACTGGTAGAGTATGTCGATAATTCACAGACAATAGGCGTGTTCCATTGTCATGAGTAAACTACTCACAAGTACTTGTGAGTGTTCCATTGTCGTGAGTACTCACGAGTACTACTAGCATCTACCCTTGCTCAAATGGTGGTATAGATGTTGAAAGTAGTTACGCATAAAATTGAAGGTAGGTATTTTGGTTCAACAAATTCTAATAGATGGCTTTGTGAGGGTTAGGTTATGTTGAAATGTCAGAAAAAAACTATATTTTTTGTTTATTTCTGTGAAATACCAAGCAATTTTTTGCTGCGGAATAAGTAAATCGTAATTAAGTAAAAAATAAAACTTATTTAGTAGAGTGTAACACATTTACGAAATGGAAGGAATTGATCCGAGTATTGAAGCGGTGCGTGTTATAATAAAAATATTTAAATATGCATATATTGATTAATTATAATCTGTTTTAGGTTCTTGTTGAGGCGCTTGATGAAAGTAGCAGTGTTACTCATTTTCTTGAAGTTATACCCAAGTATACAGACTTACAGTTTAAGCAGCATTTTCGCTTGTCGAGAATTTTTGCGGAGAGATGTATTGGTATATTGATGAAAATTATTAAAATAATCATCTGCCCAAAGAATATGATGCCAAATAACTTTATATTATATGTACATATATTTTTTATTTCAGAGCAATATAGAATTGTGTTCACGCAACCAATAAAGCACGGAGGGCGTAAAAAAATTGATGCTGACGCAGAAATATTACATTATGGTTTCTTGCAAACACGGAAACTTATCGACAACTGTCAGATAGGTTCAATGTTACCCGGAGTTCTATACATCGAGTATTGTATAAGGTAATAAAATGGTTGGTTAAAGAAAGCCATAATTATATTAAGTGGCCAACAGCATTAGAACAGCAAACTAACCAAATTCAGTTTGCAATGATGAAGGGAGTGCCCCGGGTTATTGGAGCAATAGATGGTAGCCATATTCTCATCTATCTTCCAAAAACATAAAGATGCTTAGTACAACCGAAAAAATATTACAGTTTGTTGTTACAAGGAATTGTAAACACCCAAAAAATGTTTATTGATGTTCACTATGGCGAGCCAGGGTCAATGCACGACGCCCGCAGATGTTGAATTTGTAGGTGTTGAGCCTGTCCCTCGATTGAAAGGAACTCCTTATAAAGTTTAATTAACAGTATTTCGCTCAAAATTTTAATAATTATTTTTATTAGTTCTTTGGCTTTCGGAACCTTTTCGAAACGATTGATGGACATAATGGCTTCGACTTTATCGTATTCGTAAGGTCCCCAATAAACTCGAACACTGGGTAGTCTGACTATTGCCATTATATAAATAATTGCCATAAAATCGCGCAAGTTTTACCTGTCAAATTTAAAATCAGTTTGGTTATTCTGAAGTAAGTAGAGCACGCTTTGTTCCACTATTGATGCTTCAATATCAGCTGACCAGACGAACGAGAAGCATTTATAAGATGTGGAAAGTTCAGAATAATTTCCGATGGTAGCATAGAATCTTCAAGAAATTTAATCTGTTCGAACAGATAAGCAAGGAATTCCTTGCTATATATCAAGTGACGTGTTTTCCAAATAAGTTTTTCGAGTGTTTCCTTCCGATTAACACATACAGTTCCAAACAAGGATGAAAGTTCAGTTTGTCCTCCTAATTGCTGAGGATTTGGTTTTATCGGTAAAGAGCAGGATGATACGTTATTTGATCGTTCATCCGCTATAACTAGTTGTTGTCTCATCGACCAATAGTTCCTCTGATTGCTGAGTCTTCACATTTATTGGCACACACGGTTTTTATGTTATTTGATGTTGATAATTCAAGAACGGAAACATTTATTGCATATCCACTCAAAATTTCACTGGAATTCATTTGATTGAGGTAAATGGTTAAAACTGTCATCTTCCAAAGTATGATTCAAATTTATAGCAGTATCTGGATCTAATAGTTGAACGGTTGACGGTAATACATTCATGTAAGTATCTTTTGCTTCTACAATATCTAGTGCATCCTTATCATGAGTCGAGTAGTCGTTGATTACGTGCATATTGGAGTGCATATCATCCGTTTAAAACGACGATCATTTACCGTTATTAAACGCACAATTGCACAAGCAGAATTATATAAAAATAGTTTTACATATACTAGTGGGCAAAAAGTAGTAAGACTTTTTAATTTAAATTTCGCGCGGGAAACCATTCGTCGAAATATTTTTTTTTTCTATGTTGGTATGACTGTCAGTGACATCAAATGTCACATCAAAATAATCATTAGTGTTTAGTATACGCTTGTCTTTCTGAAGTACAAAACGTACATTCGGCGATTTTTACAATGAGTGAAATTATTCAACAAACCATTAAATTTTGTGTGCAGAATCAATTTTGTGGTGCCGAAACGTTCAGAATGTTGCAAAGGCCTTCGGTGATAATTGTATGTCGCGAGCAAGTGTTTTGAATTGGTACAAATTGTTCAAAGAGGGTCGAGGACGTGTTGACGACGAGCCACGTCTAGGACCGCCATCAACATCAACTGATGATCAACACGTTGATCAAAATCAAGGAATTGGTGCTCGAGAATCGACGATTAACAGTCAGAGACCTTACTAGCATCGTTGAAATATCGGAAGGATCAGTGAAAACCATTTTGAAAGATCATTTGGGCCTAAGAAAAGTGAAAGCACGATTGGTTCCAAAACCACTCAATTTTTTGGAAAAACAGCGTCGCGTTAACTGTGAAACAATGCTTTCCGACTACCAGGATGTCATGAAACGTATTATAACTGGCGATGAGTCTTGGACTTATGTTTACGACCCGGAAACAGACGATCAATCGGCCGAATATCGTGCCAAAGGTGAGCCGAAGCCGAAAAAATCACGTCAAAGCAAGTCAAAAATCAAGGTGATGTTGACAGTTTTGTTCGATTATCGAGGTGTGGTGCACTTCGAATTCCTTCCGACCGGCCAAACTGTCAACAAGGAATACTATTTGAGTGTTATGCGTCGTTTGCGCGAAGCTATTCGTAAAAAGAGGCCGGAATTATGGGTCGACAACTCTTGGTTTTTGCACCACGATAATGCACCTTCTCATACTGCATTGGTTTTACGTGATTTTTTCGCCAAAAATTCCACCCATATCGTTCCGCAACCACCATATTCGCCTGATTTAGCTCCGTGTGACTTCTGGCTGTTCAGCAAACTCAAACGACCGCTCCGGGGAAACCGTTGGAGGCTATTCCGGAAATTGACTTTAACAACTGTTTCGAGGATTGAAAAAAACGTTGGCACAAGTGTATTGAGGCCGGGGAGGATTACTTTGAGGAGGACGAAATAGATTTGGAGAAATAAATAAAGAATTTTAAAATTATGAACAAAGACTATTTTTTGCCCACAGTATTATATATTAATTAGCATAGTTTTACTTACCTGATTTTTCTTTGCCACTTATTTTTACTTACTAATGTTTTTTGTATATAAAAAACCCCACTTTTTTAATTTTAATTGCACAAGCAAAATTATTTGTTTGCCGATCGAGAACTAACGGACCCGTTGCACAATTAATTTGAACCGACTATCTAGATATAGATTACACTTGTACTTAAACATACAAACACATATTTGCTTAAAATTGATCTTCTGTTTACCTTTTTTATTGATTTTCCTGGTTGTCATTTATAACGGACTTGATGCATTTAAGGGTTAAATAAGCGACTTTCGAGAAGGGGAAGGCGAATACATCACTGACTTGTTAAACAATGTAATAAATTATTAATTAAAAATTATAAAAGCTAGTTATTAAATTAATTCGCACTTAATTTAAATTTAAAGTGTGATTTGATTACAGTACAGATGGTATACTGTATTGTGTGCTTAAATGAAAATGAGGGTATTAATTGAAAGGACATTAAATCCACTGGATAATTACTTTCTTTTTTAAACTCTAACAAAATTGATTTTAGCATTAGTATTTGGTTGTGTTTTGGTCAGTTCACACGAAACTGATTATTTTATGTAATATTGAGAGCCTACACCCATTCTATAACGGTACCCAAGATTCTGTTAGAGGTGGTTTTATCAGATTAAATTTGCGTGATAGCTGTGGTTAATTTAGGTGGGGATTTTTTAATGTAAGCAATTTCCATTTTGTTCAGGTCAGATGAGATTTACATTTGGTTCGAGATTCACCAATTTATTAACAATCAACGCTTGTTTTTCCTTGACTTTTTTAATTGGAGGTGTATTGCTTGAAATATCAGATGAGTATTCGGTCATATTTTGGCATTTATTAGAATGAGCTTTTATTTGGGGTACAAATAAGTTTTGAGGGATTTACAGAAGATGGCTTAACTAGTATTAAACCGCATCGTGCCATCTTGTAACTATATTCATGTTAAAGCTTCATCATTCCCTTCTAAAAATCAGTATGTGTCATTTCGCTGAAGTGTAAACAACATATTTTTTGTGTTCTAACCATGTCAACCTTGTGCCAACAAAACAGCTGATGGACATCGATTGCTGTGTGAAACATATGGGGAACATCCTCCATCAATAAAAACATGTGAATACTGGTTCCGAGGTTTTAAAAGTGGCGAATTTGGCACCAGTGTCAAAGAACGCGAAGGAAGACCAGTAAAGTTTGAAGACGCTGAGTTGGAGGCGTTATTGGATCAAGATTCATGCCGAACTCAAGAGGAGCTCGCTGAAACTTTGGGTGTGACTCAACAAGCGATTCAATACCGTCTGAAGACCATGGGGTATGGTGCAAAAAAAAGGAAATTGGGTTCCGCATGAACTCAAGCCAAGAGACGTCGAACATCGTTTTTTCTCGTGCGAACAATTGCTCCAAAAGCAAAATAGGAGGGGATTTTTGCATCGAATCGTGACGGGGGGACGAAAAGTCGATCCACTACAACAACCCAAAGCGCATAAAATCATAGAGTACGCCCAGTCACACATCAACTTCAACTATCACTGTAGAGCGTCATCAACAATTGATGCAATTAAGCCGAGCATTGAAGCTCAAACGCCTACAATATGCGCCAAAAGACATGGCAAAGTGATATTTCAGCCCAACAATGCTCGGCCACATGTTGCAATAGTCGTCAAGGAAACTTTGGAGGCGCTTTAATGAGATGCCCTACCCCACGCGCCGTATTCGAGGAATATTTTTGACTCGGAATCAGTTTGCTGCCAGAAAGATGGCAAAAGTCATAGCTAACGATGGCCAATACTTTGAATAAAATACTTAGTACCGATTTTTATGAATACAGCTTCGAATTTATAAAAAAAAACTCAAAACTTATTTGTACCCCCAATATGGTCATTATTCCTCCGATTTTTTTTTTTGCTTTACCATATTATTGCGTGGAGATGATGTTGTTCATTGCAGTACGTACATTGACATTTTGATAGCTCCGTGTTTAACGCGTTTAGTTTAAAATTTAACTATATAAAGTTCTATATCTTTTATGATGCTTAAAAGCAACATCTGTTTTTCCAAATCGTTCCACTTGCAGAATCGTTGAAATATGAGTAATGTATTCGCGAAATAATTTACCTTTCATCCACTGGACTATTTTGTAAGGTCTAACTAGCTAGTCAACAGAATTTGTATTGCTTAACTTTCGCGGACACGGACACGCGAGATGTGCCTTTGTTCCCAAACTTACTCGTTCCAAGTTTAATAAATGCAAAATATACATTAAAAAACTTGAGATCATGTTTTATATGTGAGGAAAGAATGAAGCTCTCCATTTTGAAATGGTTTCCGGCTTAACTACAAATTGTGTACACGGTACATTGTTTTATTACTTAAAAGGGGATAAGAAACATGCCAATACTTGAAGCGGTCTAGCCATTTTATCTTCGTATGTTTTATGTCACTTCAAGTATTCATGCGACGACTTTGGCTAGGAATTGCACACCGAGGTTGTCGATTTTAGGTAAATATATACAAAAATTTTAAGCTGCCTAAATACTTTGACCAAGTAGTTCACGAACTCTAAAAATTGTAAAATATATATTACATATTTTGTAATATTACAATATAATTAAAATTTCAATGATAAAATTAATCAATACCAACTACTTCAATTGTATCATATAGCCGAGGTGAAGTGGCCTTTGAAGAAAACGCCTTAAATTTTATCATTATTTACATTGTTCATATAATACGTATTCATTAATTGTATATTTTATGGTATCCGTTCAGAACTGCATAATTTAAATTGCATTTTTCAAAACGGCATATTTAAAAACTGCATAAAGTACAAAACAGCATATATATTTCAAAACGGCATTAGGTACGAAACGGCAGAAGGTACAAAATTGCATTTTACAAAACTGCATATTTCAAAACGGCATAAGGGTTAAAACGGCATTTTCCAAAATGGCATTTTTCAAAACGACATATTTCAAAACAACATTTTCCAAAATGGCATTTTTCAAAACTGCATATTTCAAAACGGCATTTTTCAAAATGGCATTTTCCAAAATTGCATTTTTCAAATCTGCATACTTCAAAACGGCATAAGTACAAAACGGCATTTTTCAAATCTGCATTTTTCAAAACGACATTTTTAAAACTGCACAAGATAGAATGAAATATTTTAATCGATTTTGAATCTCGAATTATCTTTGCATTAATTTCTGAAATATGACCAACAGGTACGGTTATTTACGATGAAATTTGACATGAATGAAATTTTTGAACGATTCTTGGATCAAATTCTAGGATAAAGTCAAATGAAAAGGAACTTGTCTATTTCTTGGTCGATTAAGATTTCACATGCATAGGTATAGTTCAATTTATAAATGATTTTGAATAAAATTTATAAAATGAAATTGATTATGACAAATTTATTCTACATGTTTTATATAAAAACGTTAGTAGGTATGTTATAAGAAAGGTCATCCTTCATTGGAATTGCAAATTATTTGAAGATTTAGTATGCATATAATATTCTCCTTCACCTAAATTTTTATGTAGAGCTTCAAAGTTCTAGTTAGTTACTACAATTGCATGGTCGTGGCGGATTACTCCATATTGGAATACATCTCATGCAAGTATTTTCTTAATTTATCGGGTTTATCGAAAAATTCGATTCAAAGATAGTAGTTTCAAGATATGTAGCGTTATTAGCGTACGTCGCCACTACAATTTTTGTTTGAGGGTTTTTCCTATTTATGGTCCTGCCCTTCAAGATAGTACATTTTTAAGAAATCACAACAGTTTTATATTTGTCGAACCTATATAATATGGTGTATAGCATACGTTTACATCAGAATATCGTGTACATCGAAGCTCAGGTATATATTTAAATATATGGCACCTGGTATATACATATGTTATGTTAAAAACGGTTTGTGTTGATGTTACTTAGAAACAGTGAGCAACGAAAATACCTACTAAAATGTATCGAATAATTCAGCAGCAACGAACATTAATATTTACTACGTTTCAAACTTATAATAATTAATTGTTATTGTTGTTGATGCCGCATCCCAAAATTATTCAGTTTTTACCAATTTCCCTTAACCGAACAAAGTTAAAGTCCCATCTTTCGCTATTTTTCGTTTGCAGTCGTGCATTATATTTTTTGTACCTTAAGTATATTAAGTATTATTTTGTATATTAGGTTAAAATTTATTTATATATGTATGTATTAAAGAGAATCTAAATAAACGATAAATGTCGTTATGAAAAATGTCGTTTTGAAATATGCATTTTTGAAAAATGCCGTTTTAAAAAATGCAATTTTGAAAAATGCCGTTTTAAAAAATGCCGTTTTGTACCTATGTCGTTTCGAAAAATGAAATTTTGAAAAAAGCCGTTTTGAAAAATGTCTTTTTGAAAAATGTCGTTTTAAGGAATTTCGTTTTGTACCTATGTCGTTTTGAAATATGCATTTTTGAAAAATGCCGTTTTAGAAAATGCAATTTTGAAAAATGCCGTTTTAAAATATGCAATTTCGACCGGGACCCATATTTTATCAACGAAATATTTTTCCAATATTTTTGAAGAGTTATGTGCGACTATCTGTTAATAACACGAGTATAATCTTTAGTAATAAAAGATCGGTTATACAGTTTAAAAGTACATCATCAAAATAGTATGGCTTTATTCACAGGAAAAAGTTGTCATAATTATTGGTGTTAGTTCAGGAATTGGCGCTGCAACAGCTGAACATTTTGCGTCTATGAATGCATCATTAGTGCTAGTAGGCCGTAACAGTGATAAGTTAAATAAAGTGGAAGAAAGTTGTGTTCAAAAATATAATTCTGCAATTGCAAAATGCCATTGGAGATGGCACGGATCCTGATGCAACTAAATATATCATAACCGAAGCGATTAAATATTTTGTCAAAATTGATGTTCTAATTAACGTTGATCTTGCTTTGCACGACGATGTAATGAATACCAATTCGTTCTGTATTTATGCTAACGAAAGGAGCTTTCCGTATTTGAGTGAAATCAAAGGAAATGTGGTTAATATTTCAAGTGTTACCGGTACTCGGCAATTCCCGGGGTAATGTCGTATTGTATGTCGAAAGTGGCTATGAATTAATTTACAAAGTGTGGAGCAATAGGTTTCGCATCAAAAGATGTACGCGTGAATATTGTTAATCCTAAAGGTGTACGCGTGAATATTGTTAATTGATCGCCGTAGTAGCATGGAAGAAGAATTTTACCAACAATATTTAAATCAGTGTAAAAATTCCTACGCATTGGACAGAGCAGGCCAGCCCGATGGAGTTGCAACAGCCATAACATGTTTAACGAGCGATAATGCAAGCTCTATAACTAGTGTTTTATTACCAATTGATGGAGGTAAGCATGCTATGTGCCCTCGATAAGTGAAGTGCATTTTTGTTTTACAAATTTTTTAATAAATCAAAACTTCAATGTAGTATTTCCATTGTTTTCCTAATTTTCTACATAATATTTTTCTAAGCGCAAAAGCAACACACCAACCAAGCAATTTCTAAAAATAAACTAGCGAAAAATTTCCGAATTTAAATTTTTTGAAAATAGTTAATTATTTGAATTTCCCTCAGTATTACTAAAATATTCACTGTGAATTAAAATAATTTGAAAACGAAAAATGGGATATTCATTTGAAAACAAAGTGATTTTAATAACAGGTGCTACTTCAGGAATTGGTGCTGGGGCTGCTGAATACTTGGCGAAATTAGGTGGACTACTCGTTTTAGTTGGTCGAAGTGTTGATGGATTAGTGCAAATACAAGAGAAATGTTTCAGACCGGGAGTAAAACCACCCTTAATAGTAAACGCAGATGTCACAGAATATTTATCACCTAGTAGAATTATAGATGAAACAATAAAATATTACGGTAAACTCGACGTGCTAATTAATAATGCTGGTATATTATGTCGTGATAATATAGAGAACATTGATTTCGATGTGTTCGATAAAACGATGAATACAAATCTCCGAGCAGTAATAACACTTACAAAAGCAGCTGTTCCATACTTAACTGCAACGCAAGGCTGTATTGTTAATGTATCAAGTGTAACGGGGAATAGATCATTTGCAGGGTCCTTATCATATTGTATATCAAAAGCAGCTCTAGATCAATTTACAAAATGTGTCGCTTTAGAATTAGCACCAAAGGGGATTCGGGTTAATAGTGTTAATCCAGGAACAATTACATCAGGAATACATAAGAAACAGGGCCTTTCCGAAGATGAATATACAGCATACCTAGAAAAGTCGAAACAAATGCATGCTTTGGGCCGAGTAGGTTGTGTAGAGGAGGTTGTCAAAGGTATAGCGTTTCTAGCAAGTGATGAAGCCAGCTTCACTACAGGAGCTCTACTTCCTATAGACGGTGGACGACACGTCATGACCCCAAGATGAAGAAAACTACTTATAATTATTACGTTACAGAGTTTAATAAATTTTATTTATACCATTTAAATTTATTTTAATTTTATTTTAGTTCAATGTCGTTATATACTAAATATACTTACCGTGAATCTTTCCAACCCATATAGCGTGACTAAAAATAAAATGCATTTCTCAATTTTATTATCTATATATTTGTGAATGAAAATAAATATGTTAATCAGTGATTGGCATCACAAGTATGTACGTGCAGTGTATACAGTGTAAGGCATAGTGTAAATTTCTCTAATTTTAATATTTTATTTTTAAATTTTTTATATCTTGTCTCGTGTCGTTCTTTTTTATGTTTTATCTATTTTACTTGTTTAAGCAAATTTTGACATTAGGCGGTGAGTAAACTACTTACACACACGTATGGAAAAGATTTAATTTTAATTTATCTGTTTTAAAGTACAATCAACCTACAGTACAATCTAAATTGTAACATGTGCCTTACAAATATACACCCTATCATATATTATAAAATATTATAATATATGATATGGTGTATATTAGACAGGATACAGTGTCCCTATTATGATTATAGTAAAAAAAATCGTATTGCCCAATTTTTTTAAATTTAGAAAGGATTTTTACCTTCTAGTCGTGACTTGAATTATCATCTACAAGAAATGGCGAGAAACAATCGATATCGATACGAGCATAAAGTATAGAAGAGTTTAATATACGAGTATATATTTCTATTCAATTAACAAATATGTAGAATTACAATTAAACCCTACCGAACATAATTGTGATTATTGCCAATCAGTAATCAATTTAACCATTCGCATCAATACTATCAATGATGGCATCTTCCGACAAGCAGAAACTTTGGCAGCTGTACATGAGTTGGAACTCCTCAAAATACTTCTTATGCCAAAATAAAAAGTTTCATAATAACTTTTGGTCGTGCAATAATATAATTATAATAAAATCATAAATTATACTTTAACTATATATCACTTTGTATTTTCTTAGCAACTATATAATGAATGATGTAATCATGTAACTGCTCGTCAAGCTTGCAACCTCTTTACCCTCTCTCTATCTCTTACATCCATGAAGTTGGTCATAATTAATTGTTGTTTTCCCATTGCTGCTAACACCTCCCGTTTTAGATACAAAGCATAGCAATTGAACTTTTTGGGAAGCTATGTTCGAGTTGGACGACGTGAAGATCCAATTGTGATGACACGTCGTGAAGAGATCCGATTGATATATCATCGCTTTGTTGATCAATTGTATGCGACATTTGAATTTCCTTATGTTATTCTGAACCACTTCTACCAGCTACCCTATTTCGTGCGGAAATTGAGAGACGAAACCACAAATTTGTGTATACGTAAACGACGTATAATACACTATTTTGAATATGTGTGCTGTCATTTTTTATACAAGTATGTGTGTTGGTTTTGTGATCATAAGCATCAAAATTTATCGAACCGGGCGGAATCGGTTCAATTTTTTGGTGCTTCCACTCCTATTTTGAGACATTTTCCCATGGTATTGAGATGGGGAATTTAACTTTTCAGTATAAATTTGAACATTTCAGTATAAATTTGAACATTTCAGTATTTCGGGCTTATCGTTAAAGCAAATGGTTTTTGGCATTTATTTTTTAATTTTATTTTATTTTTTGAGTGTGAAATGGTGTGGCGTGACGTCCGAACAAGCTACACGTGTTTACTAATACAAACACATTTATGCAACACAATTGCGTTCCGGTAATTCTTCTCTCCTGTGTCATTATTTTTAGACCAAAATACGGGTTCAGGTACCTCGCCAACATCCAACAGTAGAGGCAATTGTAGCTGTTCCGATACTGATACTTATCAGTTTCACTAACAGCGTATCGAACTCGTACTTGTTAAGGTTTAATTGTAAAAAATTACATCATAATAAAATTTTATTGAGATTTTTATATTATCGATACAATCTAATAATTCATCATAATCATCATTAACGACCCCTAAACGTGGTCCGATCGACCCTTTAAATTTTCATGAGGTCGTTTCTAATAGAAACGAATATTCTTAGCCCTGAGATCGGTAGAAAATCAGACATGAGGAAAAATGGGTCGCCCAAAGTAAAATTAATTTTTGAAGCATTGTAACTTCTGCAGGAGGATTCGTAGGGCGACTCACTCTCCCTCATCTCTGATTTTATACCGGGCTCAAGGCTAAAAATATTCGTTTCTATTAGAAACGACCTCATGCAAATTTGTAGGTCTATCGGACTACGTTTATGGGTCACTCAAATTGGGTTTTTGCAAAAAAAAAACACTAAAACGACCTTTAGTGATATTTTTCTTCCCTTTTACTTCAGCTCGTTCAATATGTTCTAAGTATTTTTGAGTATGCCGAATTCAATAAAATAATAAAAAAGGTGGTTGGCCTAATAGAAAATTAATCCGAAATTTCACATATTCAATATGTGAAACAAAAACCTAAGCTGGATGTGTTGCGAGATAAGGCTAATCCATTTAACCGTAGAGGTAATAGTGGTTCGTCTGGTTTCCAATTTCATCCACGTTTTAAAAACTTGTCGTCAGTCGGTTTCAGTTGCGCAGAGATTCAGATGTTGAGTAATGGAGTTAATTTTGCTCCTACGCCAAATAAAATCAGCCTTCAGTCATTCGAGAATCTTGCTGTAGGTGCTGAAACTGCCTTATTTGACCAGCCGACCCAACTAAAATCAGTATGTGCACTACAAATAAAGAAAGGTATTGATAACTCTTCTTCTCCTTCTAACTCTTCTTCTGCTGCTTCTCTCGGTCTTGCTTCTCTCGCTCTTGCTTCTCCTAATACTAACCTCAAAGTGATTAGTGCGATAAAGAAAAAGCTACGTGATCATGACCTGGTAGCATGTAAATCGGATAAAGACAATACAATTACTGTGCTTGAAAAAGTCGATTGCTGTAATAAAATTTCTGATTTTATGACAGAAAGCAAAGCAATAGTGCTTGGTAGGGATTCAACTTGGTCCTTTAAGACTTCTGTCAGAAAGTGTATCAACCAATGCCAAAAGTTGTTTAATGGAACTGGTTGGAAGTACTCTGTCATGAATCCATCTGCTCTGATTCGTTATGGTTTACCAAAAATCCATAAGGAGGGCGTCCCGATTAGACCAATAGTTGCGTATTGCAATGCTCCTGCCTACAAGCTATGTAAGGGTTTCATAAACTTTTTCAATGATCATACTAATTTCTTTTTGGCTTACTCGATTAAGAACTCGGTAGAATTGATTAGCAAAATTCAAGACTTCGACATTCCACTACATTCAAAACTAGTTTCGTTGACGTTGTCAGTCTTTTCACTTCAATTCCAATTAAAACTTTATCTCAAATAATTTGTAATTACTTAGATAGGGATGTTGTAGATGAGGGCCTACGTCGTGAACTGAAGTTGGTGTTTGAGACTTGTATTAAACAAAACTATTTCTGCTTTGATAATACCTATTTCAAATTCGCTGATGGTCTACCCATGGGCTCCCCTCTGTCACCTTTGTTAGCTGAAATTTTCATGAATTTCTTCGAATAAATGATTTTATTAAACAACAATCCTTATTTTCGTCATATAATCTTTTGGTATAGATATTTTGATGACATACTATGTCTATGAACTGGAACTGATAGACTGTTAAACTCATTCCTTACTTGGTTAAATTCTCAGTATCCCACCATTGATTTTACGTTGGAAAGGGAAGAAAATAAAAGTATTAATTTTCTAGATATAACAATAACCAGGATTAATTTTTCCTTAGAATTCAAAATTTATCGGAAACCCACGCATACAGACGCTATTATCCCTAGTTCTTCAAACCATCCCCATAATATTAAAATGTCAGCTTTCCACTCACTTATAGACTAATAAACATCCCTTTGACAAATTCAAATTATGACATAGAGCTTAATATAATTCTACAAATAGCAATGAATAACGGATATGCAACTAAGACTATATTAAAGTTATTAAATAAAAAGCTAAAGCGTAAAGCTCTATCGGGTATTTATCCACCGGATAATCCAACGCAGGAAAATTGGCGTCGCTTAGAGTATATAGGAAAAACTAGCCAACGGATTAGCAACATCGTGTCCGATTATACCAATATTAGTTTTGCTTTTTATAATAATAACACAATAAAGAAAATGGTTTTTAACAATAAACCTAGAGTTGATCGCCTTTCCAAGTCTGGTGTTTATAGGATTAATTGCAATGATTATAGTTCCTCCTATATTGGACAGACTGGGCGTAACTTTGGAGTTAGAGCTAAAGAACATTTATCTGGTTGCAATCAATCAACATTCCATAATCATTTAACTTTAAAAAATCATACAGCTAGCTTAACAATTTAGACATTTTACATATACAACCCAAAAGCAGACGTTTAGATACCTTAGAATCTTACGAAATTCGAAAATCCATGTTCCGTAACGAACAGAGAGAAATCCGTTTCTCACCAATTACGGATTCCGCCCTGTTCTATTCTCACGCTCTTAATAATATGACTAATACGTCGGGTAATTAAATGTACTTCAATATACTTTGAATTTTGTTACTCAACCGATGACTAATCGCTTACTTGCTATTCCACCCCCCTTTTTTATTAGTAATTTTTCCGTGTAAACAATGGTTGGAACGATCAATAGATTAATTTTTATTGCCTATTTTTTGTCCCTCCTTCTTTTATTATCTTTTGCTTATTTCTACTATATGTAACTAAATTTTTATTTTTACAAATCAGTAGATACTCCTAATGATGGCCTAACAAGTCGAAATCGATCGAGTAATTTTTAAACATTTTGAACAAATTTAAAAAAAAAGAAAGTTTTTTGCGAAATAATAAACAAGTGTTATAATGGGTTTATTAAGCATTAATATTTCGTTGTTGCTCGAGAAACCACAACTTTGACTGATCTTCTGTTTTTATTAAGACCATGACCAATGTCAAAGGGTATATCCATCTATTTTGTAAGAATACTTCGCTTTTACTTGTTTAAGTTTCACTTTTTCTGCTAATATTTTTTTGAGATTCCGATATGTGTCATGTAATTTAATGATTTTGCTAATAATATTCCTCTTTTCCTGATGACAAATACCAAATTTCTGCCAAACCGTAGCTATCTCATTCGCAACAGTGTTAGCTTGCATACTTATACTAGTATTTGTCAGCTTGTGAAAGAATCGTCTAATTACGTTTCGATTCTTTGGAAGATTACCTTTTTATAGATTTTCAATAGATTCACCTATGAAATTATACAACGAAAAATATCAGATATGAGATTAAAAATACTAAGTGACAAAACTTACCAACCAACATGCAGTCTGTACGTTATTTTCCATGATTATTAACACATAAAATAATAGTACATTTATTTGCACTCCACAGAAATACACTTAATAAGTCAAACCCATTAAAATAGATGTGTTCTCGCAGGTACGTATGCACGGCAAAAGAACCTTTTGGGCGTTTTTCAACTATTCATGTTAATTTTTTAGTTATGTTGAAGTGCAATGTCTCATTTTTTCGTTGTTCTTTGCTCTATAGCCACAAATAGTGAAATTTAATCAAACATGGTAGGCACTACTATTTTAAAAATTAGCCGGAACTCACAAGTTTTAATTTTTTTGACAGAAACAGCCCGAAAACAAATTTTCTACTACGCCAACCACCTTTTTTTATCATTTCATTGGATTCGGCATACTCAAAAATACTTAGAAAATATTAAACCGGCATTATTTGAACGAGCTGAAGTGATAGAGGAGAGGAAACGTCACTAAAGCTCGTTTTAGTGTTTTTTTGCAAAAAACCAATTTGAGCGACCCTTAAACCTGAAAATTTATTCATATTCATATAAGGTCATTTATAATAGAAACGAATATTTCTAGCCCTGAGCCCAATAGAAAAAAGGCGATAAAATTTATATATATATATATATATATATATATATATATATATATATATATATATATATATATATATATATATATATATATATATATATATATATATATATATATATATATATATATATATATATATATATATATATATATATATATATATATATATATATATATATATATATTAGGGTGGACCTTATTTTCGAAAGTTCCAATATATAACGGGATACCCCCTAGAAATGTGGGGTTGCGCTAAAAACTTAAACAGAAAAAACATTGGGTCGATCGAAGGTGGTTTAGAGGTCGCGACTTCGAAGCGCGAAGTTCGATAAACGATATTTTTTCAATTTTTCACTTTCAAACGAAGAGAAAAATTATTTAAAAATTTTCTTAGTCTAAATAAAAATTGTGGTGAATAGAGAAAATAATTACCTTTCCAAAACATTAAAGATATCGAAAATCGGTGAACAAATAGCGAGATTATTCCCAAATTTCCAAAATACAAAAACAAGAAAAATTATTACTATATTTCTTTTTATTATAAATGCATAATGTTTGTTGAAAATAACCAATCTAAGATGATTTTCTACCCATTAAGGATGTTTTGGTATATGTTGAAAACATTCTGTGTGTAGTACTTTAAAAAAAAAAAAAAGTAGTTACTTGTAGTAAATATTGCATGCCATCTTCATTTCTTGTTAATTTCTTATTAAAATCTTGAATCAACTTAACACCACGTTCTGCGATATCATTTACGACTTTTATTTGACTGATATTTTTCATTCCGTTCTTGAAATTATCATCCTGAGGCCACATATCCGGATCTTTCTTTAAGAAATCTGTGGAAATCTTGAACCGTTTAAATATTGGCCAGTGTTTGGTGTAACACAATCTGATAGTTGTTTCGTAATGAATGTTTTCACATCATCAATTTTCAACTCAACGCGCTTACTAGACTCGGCCTCTACGTCCCTCATCATATCCAACTGTTGCACCATTCTTGTTTTCTCTGCACTAGAGACGTTTTCGTCGATAAAAGAGAATGCGATGCTTTCGTCGGACAAATACCACAATTGACCACATATTTTATTTAGTACAGCCATCGCCAACTTTTCGTCATGTGTTTTGTAGAAATAAATATTTCGTAAATAGTTCAAATCCAGCTTTGGTGCTTTAGCAGCTTTCGAGCAATGGAATCAAATTTTCAAATAAAATCGTACGATAAAAATGCAAATGTCTCGTAAATTCTTTTGTTCTTGTGCTGTTAACTTAAATTCTTCACGAAAGATAAATAATTTCAATACATAAATGGCTTTGGACATCCAGCGAGCATGATGCATAGACCCTGGCAGATGGGGACGGACATTTTCATTTGGTATCATGCCAAAAAAAATTAGAGTGTTTTCCAATAATTCTTTGTAATCATCCCGAGCATGTTCCTTTGCCAATTCGTTCTTACAAAAATTCGTTAATTCCGCTTTCACATTATTTAATTGTGTATGAATGTTGGGATCATCTGTGCCTACTTTAAAATTATCCGACATCGAATTGATTGATTTGGGTCCTCCAGCACCGGAGGTATCGGATCAGATTATCCGTAATTTCCGATGCAACTTCATTCAATAGGCGTTTTCGAAAATAGGCAATGGTAACTTTTGAGTTGACAAAAAATTACTCGATCTAGTTCCGAACATGTAGAGTAACTTTAAGGTAATTTAGTTTCAGTTGTTTTTTATTTCTGTCAATTTGTATTGAATTTGTAGTATCACAAAAATTAAATTACAAGATTTTAAAGTACAAACTATACAAAAAAGAACAAAAAATATCGTGTATCTGTTAAAATACGTCATTGAATTTTGCTGAATATACATACACACGCGCGAAATGTAATCTTACTTTTGGTATACACACACGGGGTTGAAGCATAGAATTATATACTATAGAATGAATCATAGAATTATATACTATAGAACGAATGTAAAGATTTTCCCATATAAAATTTGCTATTTCATGTGAAGCAAACATGAAGCAAGCCAGAGCAGGATGGTTATATAAAAAATGCATATGGCGGTCTCATATCTCAAAACAAAAACCCCTCAAACCAGTTTTTGTTTTTGTTTAAAGTGACGTGTTAAATTTTGTGCTCTTAAAAATTCTTGAAAATATTAAAAAATAATTAAAAAACAATTAAAATATTATTAAAATAGTTAGTGGATTGTGTGTAGTGTATCATTTTAGTAAATAGTAATATACAAATCATAAACATTTAATAAAATGAAGTGTCTTGTAAAAAACTGCAAAAATACGCATAAAAATTACAAGAAGGAATTTCGTACCATGAGTAAGTGTTTATAAAAATGAAATGTCAATTATGTTAAAAATAAAGTGATTTGTGGTAAAATTATCCTTAATTTAAGTTATAAATCAGAAAAAAATAAGAAAACAATTTTGGTTGTTGGCGTGGGTTTTTATCATTTTGTAAACATATGTTATTACCAGTGCCGCATTTTTCTTATTTTATTTCATGTGCTAAGTGCTTTGCTTTTCATAATTTATTTTTATTTTTACTGCAAGTACAATTTTTACAGAAATTATAATGTAAACATTTATTTTTAGTTTACCAAATTATGGAGAATTGAAAAAGCAATGGTTGAAGCCTCATTAGATGATATTTAAATTGGCCTAACATGTATGACGAAGATTTTTTTGGATACCCAATTATACTAAGTGAATTTTCAACTAATGAGGTGATTTAAAGTCCGATATTTATTTAGAAAATTGAATTGTGAGGACCGTTGCAAACTAATACAACAATGTAATTCTTATAAATCGCTATCCTTCGCCGTCAGTATTAAACATTTGTAAATATTCCGAAGCAGTATTAAAACGGGAATTGGCTATTGCGGACTACGAAATCATAACGCAACTACAATGTAGTACAAAATTGTTTAAAAAAAATTGTTATAATGTTCTTCACAACCTAATAAGTGTAAATATTTTCAATGATGAAGATCAATATAGTCATTCACAAGAATACGTTAATTTGTTAGCTCACTCTATCATAGAAAAATTATATGACATCCGGTTGAATTATTTTTGTAACCAAAGTTCATATAAATTAACAAAAAGAAACAAGTTTGTTTCTTTATTACATTTTAAAGGAATGTGAAATAAATAAGGGAAGTGGTTTTATAATTACTATTTTTTATATATATAATATTATATTTAAATAAACGAAATAAAATAAAAATAAAATAAAATAAAAATTTTATTAAATTTAAATAATTTTTTAATTTTAACTTCCTAACTTCATTGCATTCGGTCGAAAAAAGTGCTAAATACGGCCCTGTTAATTTATATGCTTTCTCTTTTACCCTCCGAATTTTACTCACTTGAGAGCTCATTACATTCATGCTATATACTCTATTTCTATGGAATGAATGTAAAGATTTTCCCATATAAAATTAGCTATTTCATGTGTCACAAGCCAGATCAGAATGGTTATATAAAAAATGCATATGGCGGTCTCATATCTCAAAATAAAAACCAGTCAAACATGTTTTGGTTTTTGTTTAAAATGACGCGTTTAATTTTGTGCTCTTAAAAAATCGTGAAAATATTAATTAAAATAATCAAAAAAATGATTAAAATATTATAAAATAATTAGTGGATAGTGTGTAGTTCATCATTTGATAATAAAAATTAGAATCTCTTAATAAAATGAAGTGTTTTGTTAAAACCTACAAAAATACGCCTAATAAATTTCAATAAGGAATTTCGTGCCATCAGTAAGTGTTTATATAAAATAAAATGTAAATTATGTTAAGAAAAAAGTGATTTGTGGTAAAATTATTCTTAATTTAAGTTATAAATCAGAAAAAATAAGAAAACAATTTTGTTCGTTGGCGTTGGTTTTTATAATTTTGTAAACAAATGTTTTTACCAGTGCCGCATTTTTCGTATTACTATGGTTCGAAAAGATGGTGTTGATTGTTTCATGTGCTATGTGATTTTCTTTTCATAATTTATTTTTATTTTGTATTATGTATTGTGAATACAATTTTTTACAGAAATTATAATGTAAACATTTGTTTTTAGTTTACAAAATATGGAGAATTGAAAAAGCAATGGTTGAAGCCTCATCAGATGATATTTCAATTGGCCAAGAAATTTCTAAAGTAGACGAATCTAATATGTATGACGAAAATTTGTTTGGATACCCAATTATACTAAGTGAATTTTCAATTAATGGGGGGATTATAGTCCGATATTTAATTAGAAAATTGAATTGTGAGGACTGTTGCAAATTAATACAACAGGGGTCTTTTAACTCCTTCGCCGTCAGTATAAAAATTTGTAAATATTCCGAAGCAGTATTAAAACGGGAATTGGCTATTGCGGAGTACAAAAACATAACGCAACTACAATCTAGTTCTAAATTGTTTAAATAAATTTGTTATAACGTTCTTCACAACCTAATAAGTGTTAAATATTTTCAATGATGAAGATCAATATTATCATTCTCAAGAACACGTTAATTTGTTGGAGCATTCTATCATAGAAAAATATTATGATATCCGGTTGAATTATTTTTGTAGCCAAAGGTCATATAAATTAACAAAAAGAAATAAGTTTGTTTCTTTATTACATTTTAATGCAGTCTTCACGGAACGAGATTATAAAGTTGGATTATTTTTTTACCGACTTGAACATAGTCACACATGAGATTTGCTCAAAAAATTCGTCTACGACTGTCATGCGAGTCATATGTTTTCTGTTGATTTGTAGTTATTGTTGTTTACTTTCAATTTCTGCTTGGTTTGCGATTAGTTGGAGCTAATGCAATAGCTTTGCAACAATTGTAGCAAAATAAAATTTTTGGTTCTCAACACCTAGAAACTTCAAAAATTCTTTGGTATAATAGCGAATATTTCAATATTCTATATAATAAAAGGTCAAACTTATAGCCCGTGGATTACCAAAACGAAAACCATTGGACGGCGTTTATAATATGAGTATTGTAGTTGGTGCCTCTGACAAAGGCGTGGTAAATCAACAACGGCTGTTAATTTAGCAGTAACACTAGGTGGTTTAGGCAAAAAGGTCGGTTTCCTGTATGGTGACATATTTGGCCCCTCCGTGCCATTAATGATGAATATCCTTGAAGAACCTTAAGTGAACAATTCTAACAATATTATACCGATAATAAATTATGGGGTTAAATGTATGTCAATGGAATTATTAATTTCTCGAAAAACCGGTTGTTTGGCGAGGACCATTAATTATGTCTTTAGCCGCTCTAGCTAATAAAGAGAACATTTTGGGATGAAATTGATATATTATTCGTGGATACGCCACCTGGAACTGGTGGTATACACCATTCTTTAGCCCAAAATGTTCCGGTAACCGGCGTTGTGCTAGTCAGCACGCCACAAACCGCACCGTTATAGATTACAAATCGAGGTGCGAAAATGTATTATCAATTGTTTAACGGAAATAGATTTGTCATAAATAAACAACAACAATAACAAATATATGAGCACAATTATTGCTCATATTTCAGTTTATTTTTTGTTACTATGTTGGTACGACCAAGATTATTTGCTCAAAAGATGGAAATTTTTCAACTAAAAAAAAAATTGGGCGGGGCTTAGTTGAATATAAAGATTTGATTTGCTAAAGAGTTGGATTAAAAATAATCCCGTTCCGTGAAGGCGCCTTAAAGGAATGTGAAATAAATAAGCGTAGTGGTTTTATAATTACTATTTTTTATATAAATAATATTATATTTAAATAAAAATAATTAATGTGCTGTTATTAACGAAATAAAAATTTTATTAAATTTAAATAATTTTTTAATTTTAACTTCCTAACTTCATTGCATTCGGTCGAAAAAAGTGCTAAATACGGCCCTGTTAATTTATATGCTTTCTCTTTTACCCTCCGAATTTGACTAACTTGAGAGATCATTACATTCATTCTATATACTCTATTTATATGCTCATTACATTCATTCTATATAATCTATTTCTATGTCTCAAGTTCGGAGAGAAAAAGAGAAAGCGTATAAATCAACAGGGTCATATTTAGAATTTTTTTCAACCGAATGCAAAGAAGTTAGGAAGTTAAAATTAAAAAATGTATGTAAATTGAATTATATTTTTATTGATCCAGTGCAACAAATTAATTGTTTTTTCCTTAAATACAATATATTGTAGATTTAAACCTGCGTGTTAAACTTAATATTATTTTCATTGCCGTCAAATTTAGTCGTTGGCTCGTGTACAAACAAGGGAATGATTCGTTTCTTACCGATTATTTTTTGTCTGCGACATAAAATAATTATTTTCAAAGTGTAACGAGCAAATAACTGAATTTTTACTCATTTTTACATTTTACATCTTGTAAATCGAAGCAAATTGAGTTCAACCAATGTTTTTTTAATTCCTCACTTAAGCATTTTAATTTTGAGAAGATAAATTATGATAAGAGATTAACTATTATAAGAGATTAACTGTATTTTAACTCCAATTTCTACACTTTATCATGAAGGTAGGTACTATAGATTTTTTTGAGTGTAAAACAGAATTTCTCGAATACAGTTATCAATTTAATAACTATTGCGCGATAATAATTTTCCATGTGAAACGATTCTCAGTGAGTGATTAAGCAAGAGATCCTAAAATACAACAAAAACTAGATAATAATTATGCATATCGGTATTTTATTATTTTCAAAACAATTAAGAAAAATGTTTCTATTTATCTGGGCGTCATTGCAAATCGACCACCATCTATAGGAAGTCGAGCAGCTGTAGTGAAGCTAGCTTGATCACTTGCTAGAAAAGCTATACCTTTCACTACTTCTTCCATAGAACCGACACGACCCAATGGATGTGTTTTTTTCGACTTTTCTAGGTACGCTGCGTATTGTTCATCAGTAATGCCAGTTTTCTTATGTATTCCTGATGTAATGGTACCAGGACATACACAATTAACCCGAATACCCTTTGGCGCTAGTTCTAATGCAGCACATCCAGTAAATTGACTTATTCCTGCTTTCGATAAGCAATATGATAACGAACCTGCCATTGGCCTAATTCCCGTAACACTTGATAGATTAACGATACAACCTTTGGTCTCCGCCAAATGTGATACTGCTTCTTTTGTCAGTGTTATAACGGCTCGAAGATTTGTACTCATCATTTTATCGTACATATCAAAGTCAATCGTTTCTATACTATCTCGAAAAAATATACCAGCATTATTTATTAATACATCCAATTTACCATAATACTTTATTGTTTCATCTATAATTCTCTTGGGTGAAGACTTTTCTGTCACGTCCGCTTTTACAATTAGCGGCGCTTGTTCACCCGACCTGGTACATTTTTCTTGCACTTTCTCTAAACCATCGACACTTCGACCAACTAGAACAAGGGATCCACATTGTTTCGCCATATATTCCGCAGTACAAGCACCAATTCCAGAACCTGCACCAGTTATTAATATCACCTTGTTTGTAAATGCCATTTGTATTGTATAAAAATGTTATTTTATTTCCTACTGATTAGGTAGGATACTATTAGTATATGTGTTTGCACAATGACTGATTGAAAAACAAAAGAATATAATACCTAATACGCGATGAAGCTTTGATTTATATTTAAAAGCGGATGGGTTTGCACGTTTTGCAGTAAATTCATCATACAGGGTACATGTTGTGATATTTTTGTGATAAATATATTACATTAATTATTACTAAATAGTAATGTGTAAATGTAAACAGCTTAATACGAATTAGGACATCCCCAATGCAAAAAAATTTTCCTTATAACTTTTGCCTTTTAATTTTTCCTTAAGAAAGAGCATATCTCTCCGCAAGTTCAGACCATTTTTTAAATTTTACTGTAAATGAAGAGTTTTGTTTAAAAAAATTTTATTTCACCAATATTCCGCATTTCTACAGTCCAGGCGGAACGACTATTCGGAATGAAATTTCATAATTTTTGCGGTTAATTGGGTGATCCTCGCCAAATTTGGTGGAAATATGTGTACTGGAAGTGGCGGCTTCAATGGGTTTTTAAAGTTTGCAATGACGTTGAAAAGTTGATCTTGTTGCTTTTCTTTAAGCAGGAATAATGTTTTTTGATTATACAAGCCAGTTTTACCAAACGTATGGTAAGTTTAATTTTTCGCTTTAGATATCAAGTTTGGTGTATTCGATTACTATGTATACAATCGTGGTAAAATAAAGGCAGGTGTTGGCCACAACACAATTTGGAGGTGAATCCAATTTTTTTTATTCCCACTAGATGGAAAATTAGTGCCATAAATATCATTATGAAACCAACCCTCTTAAAAATTAATTGTTGAGTTAACATATAATAGCCTTTTTTGGAAATAGCCCATGGTAACTTTTGGGTAACTTGCTAACAATAAATTACCAAATCTATTTCCGAACATGCAGAGTAACTTAAGGGTAGTTTAATTTTTGATGTTTTTTATTTCTGTCTTTATATTAAATTAGAAGTATCAGAAAAATTAAACTACAATCTTTTAAAGTACAAATTGTACAAAATGAAGCAACAAAATCGTCGTATCTCCCAAAAATACGCCAATGAATTTTGATGAATAAAAATATTCACACGCGAAATGTAATCTTACTTCTTGTATAGCCAGGGTAAATTGTTACCAACATTAAAAAAATTTAAATTATCCAAAAGTTACCATGGGCTATTTCCATAAACGGGGTATATTGCTCTTAAATTAAACCCGAAGAATGTAATACTCTAAAAACTGAAATTATCTATGTAGCAAATTTGACAAATCAATAATTATGCTGTACCAAAAAATGCCGAGGGCTTTTTCACACCATTGTGTAACTATTATCGTAAGTTTGTTCATAATTTTGCAAAATTTACAAAACCCAGAAAGACAAACCCAGGTATAGAACCCAGAAAAAATTTCCTTTTAATTGGTTCATAAAATGTGAAACTGCATTCAAAGAATTAAAGCAACAGCTAATAAATGTTCCAGTATTTCAAAATCCTAACTGGGGTAAAGGATTTATATTAACAACCAATGCCTAACCGAGACATTGGAAAGGATCTTCCAATTGTCTATAAAAGTAGGTTAGGTTAGGTTAGGTTAGAGTGGCTGCTTCCGCACACTTAGGCCAATAGCGGCCCATTGTGATACCACAGGATCCTATTTTCCCTTTATCCCCGTTAACACTGTCCAGAGCTACTTATGTTATTGCAAATCGTAATCATGTTGTTAAGGTGAATGGAACTATGGGCAACCCTTATGTCTTAAACATTGGTGTTCCTCAAGGTTCTGTCTTGGGGCCACTTCTATTTCTGATATACGTAAACTCAATTTTTAGTGCAAATTTGGCAGGCTCTATGGTTGCCTTTGCCGATGATATGAGCTTATGCTATCGTGGGTCCTCACAAACTGATGTTTGCCATAAAATTGCAGCCGATCTTTTAGTTTTAAGGAAATGGTTTGACCACCATTTTCTAATTTTAAGTGATAAAACTAAGTTTATGCATTTTAGTTTGGGTAGCAGTAGTTTACATTCACCGATAACGTATCATTCCAGTTTTTGTAATGCTGTTAATTGCTCCAGCTCGTGCATTTCCATTGAAACTGTTGAAAGCTTCAAGTACCTTGGAGTTATTGTTGATTGTAATCTGACTTGGGAGCAACATGTCGATAAAATAAAAAAGTCTCTTAGCAATGCGTTACGAACTTTATATCTATTAAGACCAGTAGCACCCAAATCGGTATTGTTAAAATTCTACTATGCTTGCATTAACTCTAGGCTTGAATATGCGTTATCGTGTTGGGGTGGTTGCTATCATTCAACTTTTAAAATTCTCATAATTGTTCAGAAATATGCTATTCGTATTGTGTTTTAAGTCTTCACGGGTTTCATCTTGGCCATTATTTTTGAGTTGCAAAGTTTTACCATTACAACATCTATATGTTTATAAGGTTTTACGTTTATTTTATTTGCGTAGTGGGCATCGATTATTGAGAGCAAATATGCGATACAATATTAGGAACAATGATCGTTTCTTATTTGTTGTTCCACATTTTTTTAGTGTACATTTTAGAAAATATTTCCTGGTAACTGCCCCTTCCTTATTCAACCAACTTCCATTTAGCATTCGACAACAAATAAATTCGAAATCATTTCTACAGGCACTTAAAGTTTGGCTTTTTGAGCACCCTAATATCGATTTTATATTTAGAGTTTTAGTCTGATGAAGTTTAATTTTAGTTTTAATTCTATTTATCTTTTTATTTTTTATATTTTATTGTTATATTTTTATTTCGTATGTTATCATAACCATTTATCGTAAATTGTTCTTTGTTAAAGGGTAGATCAATACTGCCGTTAAATCGGTGATGATTACCCTACTCATTTATTTTCATTTTGTATTTTAATATTATATGTGAGCAAAAATTGTACTGAAAATAAATGATAAGCCTGTGTGCTTCACTAAAAAAAAAAAAAAAAAAAAAAAAATGTAGCGTAAAATATCTCGCACTCCACAGTTCGCGAGTTCCAAAAGGCTGTTCATCCCGTACACGAGCATAGGAAGTGATCTAAAGACTCTTCCTCCTCTTCGTCCATACAACTTCTACAAAAGTCATTCGTCTGTATAGACCGAGCCTTCTCGCATGTTCCCCAAAAAGGCAGTGTCCTGTCAGTATCCCTACGACCAAACTTAAGTCCCGTTTCCCCAGGGATATGAGTGTCTTGGAGCGCTTCAAGTCCAGTTTTGGCCAAACCTGCTTTGCTACCCTACACGTGAGAGTGTTGGTCCACCTCTCATTTGTCAAGGCGATTGCCTTTCTCCCGAGCGCCAATTTGAGCGCTGCTATAGGTCTCCCCAGAACTGCCTTTTCCGGCTGCATCTGGAGAGTCGTACCGTACCTAGTTAGTTCGTCTGCTCTGCAGTTTCCCGTGACGTCCGAGTGACCAGGGACCCAGATTATCTGGATGCTGAAATACTCGTTCATCTCATTAAGAGATGATCGGCAATCCAGCGCCACCCGTGACTTCAGACAAACCGCCTCTAGTGACTTGATCGCCGCCTGGCTGTCCACATAGATTGCGATATCCCTCCCGGATACCACATTATGCTTCAACCATGTTATGACTTCCCCGATCGCCACCACTTCAGCCTGGTACACGCTGCAGTAGTCAGGGAGACGAACAGAAATATTGACGTTTAACTTCTCACAGAAGACTCCGGCTCCTACCTTACCGTCTAGCTTAGAGCCGTCAGTGAAAAATTGCAGTGCTATAAAAGTAAGAATCTTGGTAAAATGAAATAAACAAACAAATCGTATAGAAAGAACTTCTTGCCAAATACTAGTCGATTAATCACTTTAGGCTCTGGTAGAAAATTTAAGGTCATAACTGACCAAAGGCCATTAGTTAGTTTATTCACAGTCAACAAGCCTTCCTCAAAATTGACAAGGGTGCATCAAGGCTTATGCATAATGAATCATATAATAGTGGTACCATAATACGAATAAAATCTTTAGACGATGAAATTCCAGGAAGCGCGTTAATCGGAACTAAGTTCTGCAATAATTTTACTTATTCGCCTAAATGCATGCTAGCTTAACTTATACCTAACATAAAACACCGATTTTTTATGCATATTAAACAGTTTAATTTTGACTTGACTACAATAGCAATACACTAATTATAGTTTATAGTATAGTACTTATTACTTTTATCAATATTGCACAAAATGTGTGTTATGCGAAGTTTAATCGACTCTTCGATCGTAACAAAACAATCAAAATAATTCGCCTTAATATATGTTGGATCATTTTAATAGTTTCAAAATGGCCGTGAAAATAAAATAAAAATTAATATAAAGAGAAGGTCTTTTTTCGCATTATGCTAGAAAAGTAAAATATATTGTAGTTTCTCGTGTTTTGTATGTATGTATGTTGTATATTATTCTAAATATTTTGTTGAATGAATTTTTTACTATCTTTTGGTAAATACAATATGCTATATGGCTATGTGTAAATAAAAAATGTGTACGTGTGTATTATATTACAACACAGAAAATGCTAAATAAACAGAAAACAATTTAGAAGAATATGAAAAATAAAAATAAAATATTTATATGATTTAAAGTTTCTATGGATTTGGAAAAGATAACGGATTTTAATTCCGTTTGAATTTGTTAATTTAAAAATTAATTATTTTTCAAAACGATCACAATTTGTCATTTAAAAGTTTGAACTAGACACATGCAAATGATTGGTCATGAAAAATATTAAATTAAAATAAAATACGACATATTCATGGTCAATAAACATTCCCGATTGATGTTTATATGTTTTAAAGTGATTTTTACTGAATCGACTCGATTGCTCGTTAGTAATTAGTTATTCAAATCAATCGAAATAAAAGTTCTGATTGTGATTTGGTTCATTCGCCACTTCAAGGCCACAACAGAACAAATATTGGTCTCTAAGTTTATGATGCAACCCATAACAACACACTATATAGAAATAAATACTAATTTTATTTTTGAGTGTAATGATATCCTATGTTACATATATTGTAACTAATCATATTATGTAGTATACATTTAAATGTAAAGCAAAAGCAAGTAAATTTATTACTGAACTACTGAAGAATTTACAAATAATATTTAGTAACTGCTGTTTAATGAAGACGATATCTATATACAACAATATAAAAATATTAGGTTAAATTGAAGGGCTCAAGCCTCTAACTCCAGCAAAACTAACTAATTATGTTATAATTGTAGACAAACAGCAAATGTTTGAGTTGTGATGTGCTTTGTGTTGTAGGTACATAGTCATTTTAAATTATTTATAACATCGAATTTAAATTACATTATTGGGGGTACAAATAAGTTTTGAGGTTTATTTTAAAACTTCGAAGCTTTATGCCCCATTGTAGAAAATTGTTTTCTTCTGCAAATTTTTGCAGATAACTAAGAAGCATCTGCTATATAAAAATATTCAATATGCGAGAAAGAAATAAACATACATATAGTAATACCATAATTTTTTTATAGGAAAATTATTAATTTATTTTGAATTAATTCAAAAGCGAGATTTACGTGTTTGTCTATGGTGTCTGTTTTTATTATGAATCCATAACATTTATAAATATAAAATAATTTTTTTTGTTAATTTTAAAAGTGTTGCTATAAAAATACTCGGATCGAATATATTTTATGGCAACATTTTCATTTTTATAGTGGTTTTGGCGGTATAGTGGCTCAAAAAGTCTTCTGAAAAATTTTATTTGGATATATTTCTTTCGTGTATCTCATGTGCAAAAAGTCCATGTTATATCTCTTTCATTTTGCAGAAGAAAAATGTTGGTCGTATGTAAATGGGGTATTTATGGGGTATTATTCAGAGAAATTGGTAAAATTGATTTTATTCAAAGAATTGTCCATCATTAGCTACGACTTTTTCCCATCTTTCAGGCAGTATACAGATTCCGCGCCGAAAAAATTCCTCGTGTTTTGAGGCGAATCAAGAATCGAGGCAATTTATGGCCTCTTCGTAAACAGTAACGTGCTGCTCGGCTAAGCTATGAGTCATCGACCGCAAAAAAACGATGCAAAAAACCTTCCGTATTTGGAGCAGTTGCTCGCACGTGAAAACACGGCATTCGACGTCTCTTGGCTTGAGTTCATACGGTACCCAATTTCCTTGTTTTTGCACCATACTCATGATCTTGAGACGATTTTGAATCGCTTGTTGAGTCACTACCAAAGTTTCAGCGAGCTCTTCTTTAGTTTGGTACGAATCTTGGTCCGATAACACCTTTAACTCAGTGTCTTCAAACTTTACTGGTCTCCTTTCGCATTTTTTCACTGGTGTCAAAATCGCCACTCTTAAAACGGCCGAACCAGTACTCACACCTTTTTATTGATGGAGCATGTTCCCCATATGATTCAGGCAGCAATCGATGTCCCTCAGCTGCAATTGTCTTCAAGTTGTAACAAAAAATTAGCGCTTTCCGCAAATTTTGTTTTGTTGGCACAAAGGCTGACATGGTTAGAGCACAAAACAAATAAGTTGTTTACACTTCAGCGAAATGACGCATACTGATTTTTAGAGCGAAATGATGACGCTTTAACATGAATATAGTTACAAAATGGCCCGATGCGATTTAATACTATTTACGCCTTTTTTTGTAAATCCCTCAAAACTTATTTGTACTCCCAATAAGATGTAGATAAAGTATTGAATAGTATTTGATTCGCACTTAATGGTTGAATTACATCCGGGTGATTTAAACACTCGCCTGCCGACTAGCACTCCTCGTTAATTATAGCGCCCATTATATGTGTAACAATACATTATTAGGTACATCAATGAGTTTAGTAAATTTATTTTGAAATATTTATTTTTTATATGTATTATAGAAAGGATTTTTAGAAAGAACTTCTACTTTAGAAGATAATATGATGATAAGACATAACTTTTACCCAGCCCTGAACAAATGGGAGTGTAAAACTGAATCGAGATACTATAATGAACGGATAAGAATTATAAGGTGAATATTGCAAAATGGACTACATTTTGAAGTATTTTATTCAGTTTGTATAGTTGTATGGTGTAAAATAAGGTAGCTGAATGAATATAGTTTAATATAACTGCACAAATACTTTGAAAATTGTACTTGATTGAACTGCCCAGTTAAACTGTATGTATAGTTCAAGTGCGATATATTATCTATATCTACGCTTAAAGGCTGGACTATAGATAGAATAAAAAGAATAAAAAGAATAACGTAAGAGAGCGAAAGAGAGGATTTACATGCAATCGACTATACTGAGAATAATAAATATAAAAAGAATAACAGAAATTGCGTTTAATTTTTTTTCATTTTTGCTGTCACTTAAAAAGAATAACCGAGCGATAATTTTCGCCCAAGAATAAAAAACTTAATAACTACAACAACAAAACTCAAATAAATTTTAGTGCGTTGAATATAATATGCATATTTACTTTTTTATATAAGGGAATTTTAAATTATTCGTGTGTTTTATCTTATCTATTTATAAAATATTCATGTATGCATATGCTAATATGAATATAATATCAGAAATAATTTTCAATACACTGTAGAATTGTATTTTTCTAAACCTAACCTAAAAAAATACTTTATCGAATTGTGGTGATTTAAATCGCATATAAACAATTTTTATAATTTTAAAAACATATATTTGTTGATATAAATACGTTTATACTCAAAAATATTGTAGTTTCATTCATAATTGTAGGAAATATATCACAAAAATATATGAATGAACTTAATATTTCAAGTCATCTATGGCCGTAATGTCAAATTGGAATAATAATTTTTTGTCTTCGTTTCTTACGTTATTCTTTTTATTCTTTTTATTCTATCTATAGTTCCTACTTAACCGAACTTAAAACAGTAAAAGTAACGGGCGAATTGCCCGGTCGGACGAATTGCGAGGTTTGTACAAACTCGCTTAGACCTGTGGATTCACTGTTCCAATGGCATTGGTTGTAATTATATTTTAATGGTAGTCGACAAATCTACCCGTTGTCCGACCACTTATCCAATTAGAAACCAGTGTCAGTGTCAATATTAGCGACCCTTCCAGTGCTAGACCACCAACACCGCTGCCAGGTAATCTTCCTTCCGAGTAACAACCGTGGACTCTGATAAATACGCGATAATCCGGGTGACGGGCGTTTGGGTATCTTTCCCTATAAAGGGCTGCAGCTGCATTTACGTTACTTCTGCATTCACCATAAATATAATGCATGTTTGCGTATCTTGTGACGTATACTGATTACGTGGCATATTGATACACAAAAATCCGCCCAGAAAAAAGGAATAAACACATGCGATGTAGAACAAGTCGAGTGACGCATTAAATTAATGTTTAATAATGTTAATGTTTAATTATTTACCGTTTAATACATTTTATGAACAAAAGATGGGTAGCGCAGAGCACGCTTAGGTAGAGCAAATATCAAGTTTATAAATCCCTTATTATTAGGTACAGTTTAAGACAAGAAATAACCCAATTTTTAAAATTTTGTTATTTAATCGAATTTATTCCTTCTGCATACTAATAGCAATAACCTCGTATCTACATTAGATAAAAGGATGTATTATACCATTTTAGAATCTGCATTAAATACGCATGTTTTTAAAATAGTTGGCCACTTAGGTTCTCATACATTTTTTCCACGAAAGATGCTCAAACTTTTATAAAAAAAAATATTTACCACATTTCATGCTGAAAATTGAAGTTTAGACATTTTTTTCAAAAAAAGTGCAACAGCTACTCATACTTACTGCATATCTATTTATTAGTACGAGTATAGTCCATTAAGAATATTATAACACCAAAAAACCGATGGATTTAATTTATTTGTAGCCGTGGTGATCGGAAACGTAAAGTAATGTGAAAAAATGGACTTTTTAAAAAAAATGATATACGTATCTTAGATACTACTTGGGATATATTTTTTTTTGTATTTTATTTTGAGCACCCAATAGTTCTTATAAGGTGCTTAAGGTTTATCCATTCATTTTGGGCCACTCTGTATGTTGTGCAAAAGTATGTATCATGCACATTTTGCTAACGTGTGTTGCTGTCCACATTTTGCTGATCCATACATCCGGTTTATTTATATTGTAGCATCGCTGTTGTTGGTGTCCAATGATGTAGTGCTACATAACTCCTCCCCTTTAAGATGAACGGCAGGCTGCTTTGGTAGCACTGGAGTAACTTTCAGTTACGCGATATGATTCTTCCTAATTTTTAATGCTTTAATTGAAATAGATATAATTAATATTATTATTATTAAGGTTAATGATACGTGCCCCGTTGAACTATGTAATTTAGATTTTGAATGTATCATTCGATTGTTTGAATATTTTGAATTGATTGGTTATGAAGAATTTCCATTGAGATTTCTGGTTTAATTTGTTGGATTTTTATATCACTGTATGGTAAATCTACTTCGAAGTTAGAGTGTTGTTCCCTTTCTTCCGTTGAATATTCTTCTCCTCCAATAGTGATCGTACAATTTTTGAATTCAATTAAGGTTTGTTTGGTTATTTTTTGTGTTGTCTGTTTGCAGTTTGATGTGTATATTATCGGGTAATTTTTTGGTTGCACGTATAATTTCCCGTAAGTTATGTAGTAGATTTCCTCGCAGTTTGATATCTCTTGTAATTGGCATGTTGCTGTTAATTGAGATTTTAATGCAGGTATGCATGATCCTTGGGTTGATTCTAGTTTATTTAATTTGCAATATATGGTTTCATATATTAGGGTTTAGGATAATATTGTTTGATTGGATCGGGTATATGATTTTATTGAAATGGGGTATTATTTTGACTTGGTAGTGATAAAATGTCTCCTTTATAAATTTAGGTATGTTTATTATAAATATGAGTTGCGTTCCATTATAGAATCCTTCAAGTTCCAAAAGATTGAACATTGAGTTAGCATTTTGAAGATGAACTCCATCTAGTTTTAGAATTTTGTGTATGTATTCGGTTTCGTCATCGGTTAGGAGGTGTTTTGAAATGGTTTACGTTCTTGAGGATGATAACATGTCTAAAATTTCCTTTAAGCGTGTGTGTATATTATCTATAATATGATTTAATTTGTAGAAGTGTTGGTCGTATAGGATCGTGAGGGTTAATGAATTTGATACTTGCATTGTTTTATTTACTTCAAATTGTATAGAGCGGTTACAATTTGTTAGAGTTTTTTGTTTGAGTTTGCAAAATTTTGGATTTCATCTAATCTATCTATAATTTGTTTATTTATGTGATTTTGGGTTTAATTTTCCTCTGCGTTTCTTCTTTACGTAAACAAATTGTTCGGGGCTAATGACCAGAATTGGCTTTCGTTTAGAGTTTATTTATTAACTTAAACTTTTTGTTGAGTGATTGTTCGTACATATTATTGCAGGATCGAGTTATTATATGATAAAATAGCCTGGTTCATAACTTGTTCTAATGGGTGATTCGTGTTTTTTAGTGATATAACACTAGCTAGTTCGATTAGTGTTGAATGTAAACGTTCTATGGGTGAGTTTCCGGTAGAATTGTATGGAGTTGTTGTATGAAATTGAGTATTGTATATATTTGTCTAAAAATTGTTTTATGCGTCTACTTGTCAAACATACTTCGTTATCGAATATTAGTTTATTAGGTATGCCGTGGAGGCTACAATAATGGGTTAATTTAAAAAGTATCGTCTTGTCAGTTTTGTCGTCCAGTTTATAGGCTGCTGCGAATTTGTTGAACTTATCTATGATGGTTAAGAATGTATTGGATTGTATTTGAAATAGGTCTATATGTATTACTTCTAATGGACTTTTGGGGGTTTCTGTTAAACAATATTGTAATTGAGGTGGTTGTCTGTCGTATTTAATTTTTTGATAGGTATCGCATTTATTTATATAATCTCGAACTTTTTCTTTAAGATGTGGAGTATTTCTGTCTAATGTTATCGTAGTTTTCAATGATGCCTCGATGGTCGTTTGTTTCGTGTGTATTTTCAATTAATTTATTTTGTTCTATTTCATATTGTACGTCGATTAAAAGTGATAATGATCTGACTAATTGTACTTTGGGTATTGTTTCCTCTGATGTAACGGAATTAAACCTAATTCCGTTATCAACCCATCTCAACAAAATCTACTTCCTCATCGGCATGACCTCGAAGATAATATCTTCAACTACATCTCATTCATATACTCGTCATGCCGGCTTTCTACATTTCTCTTTTGCGTTTATTTATAGTGATATCATATGATTCATTCACTTTAGAATTTTCCATATGTGTCACAATTAAGTAAACGCAAATATGTACATGAACGTAATTTGATGACGTTGCCTATGTACATAACAAATGTACTTGTTTTATTTATTAGGTAAAATACAATGACCGATGGAAATATTGAAAAGCATTGTGGTTGTTGTTGTTCGAACTTCCTCAACGAATCGATATCACGTTGGTGTACAATTTTCGTAGGAATTTTTGTGATGAGATCGCAAAAAGTTTCCTACGAAACTCAAAAAGGGTACAACATTTTTCTTTGTTGAGACAGTCAGTATTTGGATAGACCAACGTGTGGTGAAGTTTTTTTTTTAGAGTTTTTTGTGTTGTGTGTGATCGGGTAAAATTGTGTTTTCTTTAGAATTGTATTTTTCTAAACCTAACCTAAAAAAATACTTTATCGAATTGTGGTGATTTAAATCGCATATAAACAATTTTTATAATTTTAAAAACATATATTTGTTGATATAAATACGTTTATACTCAAAAATATTGTAGTTTCATTCATAATTGTAGGAAATATATCATAAAAATATATGAATGAACTTAATATTTCAAGTCATCTATGGCCGTAACGTCAAATTGGAATAATAATTTTTTGTCTTCGTTTCTTACGTTATTTTTTTTATTCTTTTTTGTTCTATCTATAGTCCAGCCATAACCGAGCGAAAATTTTCGTCCAAGAATAAAAAACTTAATAACTACAACAACAAAACCCAAATAAATTTTAGTGCGTTGAATATAATATGCATGTTTATTTTTTTATATAAAGGGATTTTATATTATTCGTGTTTTCGTGTATATACTAATACGAATATAATATTAAAAATAATTTTCAATATCTTGTAGAATTGTATTTTTCTAAACCTAACCTAAAAAAATAATTTATCGAATTGCGGTGATTTAAACCGCATATAAATAATTTTTATAATTTTAAAAACATATATATATTGATATCAATACGTTTATACTCAAAAATATTGTAGTTTCATTCATAATTGTAGGACATATTTCACAAAAATATATGAATGAACTTAATATTTCAAGTCGTCTATGGCCGTAACGTCAACTTAGAATAATACATTTTTGTCTTCGTTTTTTACGTTATTTTTTTTATTCTATCTATAGTTCAGCCTTTATGGCTGGACTATAGATGGAATAAAAAGAATAAAAAAAATAACGTAAGAGAGCGAAAGAGAGGATTTACATGCAATCGACTATACTGAGAATAATAAATATAAAAAGAATAACAAAAATTGCGTTTAATTTTTTTTCATTTTTGCTGTCACTTAAAAAGAATAACCGAGCGATAATTTTCGCCCAAGAATAAAAAACTTAATAACTACAACAACAAAACTCAAATAAATTTTAGTGCGTTGAATATAATATGCATATTTACTTTTTTATATAAGGGAATTTTAAATTATTCGTGTGTTTTATCTTTTCTATTTATAAAATATTCATGTATGCATATGCTAATATGAATATAATATCAGAAATAATTTGCAATACACTGTAGAATTGTATTTTTCTAAACCTAACCTAAAAAAATACTTTATCGAATTGTGGTGATTTAAATCGCATATAAACAATTTTTATAATTTTAAAAACATATATTTGTTGATATAAATACGTTTATACTCAAAAATATTGTAGTTTCATTCATAATTGTAGGAAATATATCACAAAAATATATGAATGAACTTAATATTTCAAGTCATCTATGGCCGTAATGTCAAATTGGAATAATAATTTTTTGTCTTCGTTTCTTACGTTATTCTTTTTATTCTATCTATAGTTCCCACTAGTTGATTGTGCGCCAGAATTGAAATTGAAGATACATGGGCGGCGCGATTTTTACGGCTTTCCGTTTAAGAGGCTACGGTGAAATATAAATGAAACTAAAATTCTCTGAATTAAATGTTTATTAATAATCGAAAATTCTATTATAAAACTTAAAAAGCTATCGCCTATTTATAACAAAAAAAAACTTATAGTGAAACATTTCCTTCGGGAATTACTTGCAATATAATTTTACGCCGTGAATCATAATTGAACCCATTATTCTTAAAAATCTCACTGTCGTAAAAAGACTTCAGATTAAAAATATTGATTTGTTTTGCTCTTTCGATAAAGTCACTTTCCATAATCTCAATTGACGAAACATTGTTACCTTCTTTGCACCGAATGTAAGTAAGTTGATCCATTGCCAATTGGCGCAGAATAAAGAATAGAAGCTCTGTATGATCTTTTTGGAACGACAGATATTTCTGGAATACAGAACGCATTCTTTTCATTACGCTGTATTTTTGAGCTTCGATGAAACTCTCCAGCATCATGCTTATTGCCAAATTGACATCACTATCGATTACAACATCTCGGAGATGCATACGAGCCGATGATTCCGCCATTCGGATTACGCTTTCAATATGTCTCACTGTTATTGGTAGACTACCGGTCGCAAGAGATTCCTGTCGTAATTGTGAATACATCTTAGCGATTTTATCTTGATCCATGTTGTTTAACTTTGGTCGCACATTGATGCGGGAATACACAATATATTTTTTTAATAGTTCTTGCGATATTTCTGAATCATTGTTAACCGAATTATCAATTGGTTCCTCCTTTGATTCTGGATGATGACGAACATGAGACCCGACGACGAATTTAGCTAAACTCTCATCTTGGATTGGATCAAATTCATCTTTAACGACGCACAAAATATCGAAACGAGATAAAATAGGTTCCGAAAGGTTAACGTTTTCCGAAAATGTAAGACTTGGATCATATCGGCCTCCAATTGGATTCGCCGCTGCAATGACAGCGCACCGAGCTTGTAATGATGTAACAATGCCAGCTTTAGATATGGAAATAGATTGTTGTTCCATTGCCTCGTGAATAGAAGTTCGATCTTGATCGTTCATTTTATCAAATTCATCTATTAGGCAAACACCTTGGTCTGCGAGCACTAGTGCCCCAGCTTCTAGAGTCCATTCTCGGGTGACGGGATTTCTACGGACATTTGCCGTTAAACCAACAGCACTGGCACCTTGACCGGTTGTGAATATGGCACGTGGCGCAATTTTTTCAGTATACTTCAAAAACTGAGACTTCGCGGTACCTGGATCACCACAGATTAATACATTGATATCACCTCTAACGTTGTGTTTTTTGTTAGCATTCTTTGATTCTCCTCCAAATAAAGACAAAGCTAAACTCTTTTTTATAAATTCATGGCCATAAATTGAAGGTGCAATACTAGCGATAATCCTATCAACAATTCTTGGATCCTTTGAGAGTTTTTGAATTGTTGATATATCCTCGTCAGTTAATGATTGAACTACCTGTTTACTATCCTTAACCACAATGTGATTTGCAATGATCACCGTTGCGAATACTGGGAATCCGTGTTCTGTATTTAGAGAACCATCATAGTTATTGGTATAAATCCCGGTAACCTCAATTTCATCGCCAGGGCGACAAAGATCACACAAGTCAGATAGTAAAATACATTCTTTTGACCGCGGTATACGTCCTGCTGGAATCCGGCCAGGCGATTCTTGTAGAGTGACCTTTTGGTAATTACGATAAAGAGTCTGCTCCATATTTATGGAAAATGGTCCTGCACTCTGACATTCTGGACAAGAACCAGGCTTGACTTCTGTATTTTGTGATTGTACAAACGGACCAAGAATATAGCCACATTTAACACAATCGTATTTGACTACAGAGAGCTGTGGGAGAACTCCAGTTGTAGACGTTACAACACCAAAAGTACGAATTAGTTGATTTAAATGGAGTTTACGGAAAGTTCGAATTTCCTCGATCAATGGAATATCAGAGATTCGAACATGTATTTCATTTGTTACGCGATCATAAGTAGGGAAAATACTGAACACCATATCTTTTGCAACTTTATCCATAATCTCGAGGATTTGATGAGGAGCATCCGGTAAGAAGTAGGCAATTACGTGACTATGTGATGTCAGGTCTGTATACGAAACTACAAATGATGATTTATTCTGCTCACACATTCGTCGAATTCGGTCGCGGTACACATAATTTCCCTTCTCATCCACAAACGTACGCAAGAAACTTTTAAAACGATTGGCCACTTCGGTCCGCGGGGCCAACATAGACACCCAATCTTTAATGGAATAGCCCTTCGTATCTTCTAAATTATCGATAGATTCGATCATCTCACTATCGATTTCACCAGCAGCCGCCTTTTCAGCAGCTGCACGTCGCTTCGACTGATGTATATCGTCTTCATCATCACTTTCGTCATATACTAAATCCCGATCGTCTCTGTGAATACCTAACGTACGATCACGGCGATTCATTTCCTTTTCTGCTGCCCGTCGATCCGTTTGCGACAAATCACTGTAGTTATCATTATCTAACATTTCTTCATCGTATCGGTCGAGGTGTGGTATTGCTCGATAGTCGTTTTCCATGTTATCACCGAACAATTCCTCCCCGTCCTCCTCCTCTTCGTCTTGGTTCACTGTCATGTCCCCCAAAATTTCTGCTTCATCTTCAAATGGTTCAAAATCCCCAACAGGTGATGTCATGAGAGCACGATAGTTTCGACGTTGACTATCGGTTTCACTTGGGGTATTTGGTGCTGGAGAACTAACATCTTCCGCTTCCTTTAATAAAAAAAATTTTCTTTCAATCACGGCAACACGAAATTGTTAAAATACTTACAGACATTATAAATAGTTACAAACTTTTAAAAACGAATGTAATACGAATAAATGTTTAAATACAAATGGTGTGGAGAAATTAAATAATGAAGAAAATAAGCGGGAAAGTTATTTATGACACTTTATTTAATACAAAATTGTACTAGACTTTAAATTGAGTTGAAGTTAGCACGAATTTGTGGACTGCACCACTGCGTATATACACGGCCAAATCGAAGTAAACCGGCTTGTATGTATGCAGGGCCAAAAAACATAAACACGAAAAAAATTTGATCAAATGCTAAGAAAATACTTTTTTTTTACTTTAGTTATTTATATCTGAATAAAATAAGTTTTGATTCTCATGAGTATGAACTTTGTTTATTTAACTCTAGTTGTGATAAATTATTTTTCTTTTTAAAGGTAGTTTCATTCAAAGTTATACCATTTTCCGCTATGATTCCTTTAATTTGATGATCATTGTATTATGGAGCAAAGTTTGTGTATGCATGATATCAATACCAATATGTGTAATAAAGTCATTTTTCTATATATGTAAAAGAAATACATGAGTTGGCGTGGACACAGAATACATTGACCCGTTCCACGCGGGGCTTCAAAGAAACGGCTTCATTTTCGTTTCTTGCTCCCTTTAGCTATAAAACCGGTTTTTATTACGATTCATTTTTCTCCAAAAATTTTTCGAAAGAAATAAAAGATATTTCAAGGCCAATTTCGACATGTAGATTTTAGTTTAAATTTTATTTTCGAGAGACTAGTAATAAAACAATACAAAAAAGTTTTTGTCTAAGTTTAAAACCTTTGGTTTGGTCTTTTATTTGGACCGACCAAATGGCACAGTGGTTAAAACTTTGACGTTTTGATCGGTGAGGTACCGGGTTCGAATCCCGATAGGGGCAGGATTCAAAAGGAAATCAACAGATTACGATCTGTGATTAGAAGGAACCCCCTATCGGCGTGCAAACCTCATGGGCCGACCCATCTTCCATGTTCAGTACTATAGGCTGACATGGAGCTAGTCAATGTTCAGACGGTAACTTGAATCGGTCCTATAGCCGTACGTCTTCGAGTTGGCAGAAATTGCGTAAAGTAAGACTAGAAAAATTAACCGCGAAAGAGCAGGGAGTGCTTCGGCCCCAGAAAAGATTCATGGATAAAACATAAACATATAAAAAAAGGTTTTAAAGTAGAGTAATAAAAAAATTTCGGTACATTTTGGCATGCATTTTATAACTTTATTTTATTTCTCGTGATAAAACAATAAAAAAAAAATTAAAATATGTTGATAAATGGAAAAACGCACACATTATAAACAAAAATAATTAACTATAAATTTATATATTATTTATATTATAAATAAAAATATTTAATTATAAATTTATGTGTAAGTGCAAAAACATGTGATTTCGAATAATCAATTTTGCTTTGTACTTATCATCATAAACAAACAAAAGTATGTTTTGTCGCCATGTGATATTTAACAAAAAAAAATCGTATATAGTCGTTTGTGGTATAAGTGAAAATAATTTATAATAAATGAAAAACGAAAATTGAACAAAATATTTTTCGTAAGTGGTAAAATTTATATAAAATTATTGTGTGTAAAATTAATAAATAATTATCAATTTGCATGTTTAAAAATATTTTTTGTGAGATAACAAAAATAATAGATTTTCCGACGGCATGGTTGTGTTCGTTTTATCGCATGGTATTTAACAAAAAATAAATCATGTTTACTCGTATTGTGGTGATATTTATTATAAATTAGTGAAATTAGTGAAATTAATTTATAATAAATGGAAATAAAATTGAAGCAAAATATTTATCATAAGTGGTAAAATTTATAAAAAAAGTGTTTTATAATATTAATAATATCTAAATTTATAACCGATCACTTCGAATTATAATATGTGTAAATTTTTCCATTTATCAACATATTATTGTGTAAGTTATTTTCGATAAATTATATTGCATATACGATGTGAACTATGCGAAGACATTTCAAAAATGATTTTTTGGGCAATTTTTGCACACATGCATAGACATTATCGAAAATTACTTATTTTGAAGCCAGAAGCTGGCTTTAAAATGAAGCCCCGTGTGGAACGGCTCAATTATTTCAATAATATGTTGCGTGGGTGATAATTCGTTTTTTAACTTTATTTATTTATATCTCTTAAATGTGGCAGAAAAATAAGTTTTAATTATCCTGTGATCAATTATTTTTCATTTTAAAAGTAATTTTCATTCAAAATTATACCATTTTCCGCTGTGATTCCTTTAATTTGATGATCGTTGTATTATGGATCGTTGTATTATATAAACGCGGGCACTATAGAAATAGAGAGAAATGCAGTGGAAATATTTATGTTTTAAATCTTAATTATCTTCTAAAATCATTGGAAATGTCTATTAACTCGAGCTTCACTGTAAATAATGATGTTTTAGTTTAACTTAGAACAAAAAAAAAATTATGTGAGAACTTTTCATTTATTAATTGTGCAATTATAACAAAAACTTTTTTCCCACAATATACGTGTACTTAGAAACAATTTAAATCTAAATATATTTTTTTTGTATTTGTTACGTTTTTTATTGATCCAGCCTAATATGAAACAAAATAAAATGTGATAGATAAAATAGATGTGCTTTTCTTTTCATAAGCAATTTTATTTTTGAATAGCATAATTATTAGTTTTTACAGAAATTTTATGAAAAGCATATTTTTTTTTTTAGGATTAGGTTAATGTGAAAAATTAGAAAAGCAATGGTTGAACTCAATTGGTTTCGATGTAGAAAATGTTAAATTAAAACATGAGTAAAAACTCGATTATTTGCTCGTTACATTTTGTAAATAATTATTTTACGCCGCAGACAAAAGAGAATCGGCAAATATTTTTAAGGAACGAGTTATTCATTTGTTGGTAAACGAGCCAACGACTAATTTTGACGGTAATGAAAACAATATTAAGTTAAATACGACCAATAACTGTTTGAATATACACAGGTTTAAACATACAATATATTGCATTTAAGGAAAAAACAATTAATTTGTTATACTAATGAATACAAATATAATTCAATTTACATAGATTTTTTAATTTTAACTTCCTAACTTCATTGCATTCGGTCGAAAAAAAAATCTAAATATGATCCTGTTGATTTATACGCTTTCTCTTTTTCTCTCCAAATCTGTAACGCTTGACAGTTGCTTACATTCATTCTGTATAATCTATTTCTATGATTGCAATAAATAAATTATATCGAATTTTCTTTCGCTGAAATTTGCGCATGGTACCTATACAGGTTTTTATAAAGGTTTTGGCATATTTTGAAACTGCCCGCCATCTACTGTTGGCGCATTACAGTGCGCAAACATTGTTGATTGATAAACGTCAAAAACTTTATTTGCTTGTTTATTGTGAATTTTGAAAATATTCACATAAATTGTATATGTACGTATGATTTTTGTGTATTGGGGTTACTTGTGTGTCTGTTTAGTTTAGTGCAATGGCGGATTCAGAGAACTGTGGCGAAGAAAACACTATTGTAAATAATTACACAAATAAAAATGGTCAAGCAAAATTAACAACAAATGAGCATAATAGTGTTACAAGTTATACAAGTACGAACAATAAAAATAATGTAATGCAAGCTAATGCTAGTGGGCCGCGTGTTGTTACAATTTATAAAACCGAAACCGGATTTGGTTTCAATGTACGCGGTCAAGTGTCAGAGGGTGGACAACTGCGATCAATCAATGGGGAATTGTATGCTCCGTTGCAGCATGTTAGTGCAGTGCTTGACAATGGAGCAGCGGAAAAAGCTGGTATAAAGAAAGGTGATAGGATACTTGAAGTGTAAGTAAAACTAAATAAAAATATTTCTTAACATTTGCTTGTAATAATCATAGTTTGTAAGTTTTTTGTGGAAATCAGAATCTATGAAATTTTAACTATTTCGAGTATGTACATACAATTGAAATAGAAAAAATATCAACTAAAGTGTTGTAGGTTCACGTCATTGTTTGTTCATCGATTTTTCTTAATTTTTCCATTTCTGACAATCTTGTAATATTCGCTGTGAATATTATCAGATTATGCGATTTGTCATTCTTTTAATTCAAAACAATCTAAACTTGATTCTTTGTGAATATGGACATGTATTAAATTATAACTGGAATTTGATTAGAAATTAATTTAAAATTAATTCTACCCGTTATCCTGGAAACAAGCTCCAGTTATTCCGGCTTCGGAAAGACTTCTGAGAAAATAAAAATTCTGATTGATTTATGACAGAGTAACATTTTGTCCACCTTGCTAAAAGGTGTGGATGTTTGCTATTGCGGAGAAAACCTGTTTACTATTGCTTTTATTGTCAGATTGCGCGATTTGTATTAACACTCGCAACTATTTATTATACTACGCTATTATCCCCAACTAGTTATATAATTTTATTTACTATTATTTCGGAATGGTTCACCTGAATTAAATTTCAAGTGGAATTTGGTTTGAAAATCGTCCCAAATTATTTCTTCCCATTTTCTCGGAAACTACCTCCAATCGTTCCGAATTAAGAAAAACGAATATTTGGTTTAACAACCAGCAGTATTCTAACTACCATGTCTAAGGTGTAGTACTTATTCAGTTTAAGGTTCAACAGTTTTTTGCAGCAACATGATCCCAAGGTTTATGTGTTTTTTTAGGCATGGATTGAACTGAATTATGAATTTTGTAGCTTATATTTTCGATCGGGTTGACACCTGAACATACTGATGTTAATCAATCAGCATCTTTCGCTTCTAAATTACTGAAACGATTGTTTGATTCGCAACTCTTCACTTTAGCAAAAAATTGGACAACCGATTGAACTAACTTATTGAATTTGTAACTTGTCTTTTTGATTGTGGTGACTTAAGGGTGTTCTTTACTAAAGTGGTAAGTTGTGCAGGTTCGATAAGCATTTGTTTAAGTTACCTTGCAGGTTTGCTAAGTGAACATTTTCTTCTAGAGCCTTTTGATATTCAATAGTTATTATGGAAAACTCGTGCTTAATTTTTTGCTTTTTTCGAAATTTTCTTTTAATATTTTGTTATTAGCGCTCAAACTTGGAGAAGATGTGCAAGCTCGATCGGAATATAAAACAATAATGAACTTAAATCTGTTTCGCAATCGCAATAGGAAAGTTAAATCCATAATTTCGGGCTTAGTTTTCTTTGTCTAAATATTTTAATTTTATATCATAGAAAAATATAAATAAAATCAGGGCAAAATCAAGCGCAAATTTTATCGATTACAAAAATCAATTATCCATAAACTTCCAAATAAGATTGTAGCAGGCCTTTGATTTTACTGGGTGACCAAAAAACAAAACTATATAAATAATATTTCTTGATAGATACTGTTCACTTTAAAACCAAAATAAGTCTAGCAGCCTTTGCTTTCTCCAGTTTCTCATAAAAAATGATTTTTTATGCTGGTATTTTTTTATCGATAAATTGTGTGCTTTGTTCCTATCCAGATTGCCCATATTTTCTAAAACAATTATGAAAATTGCAGATAGAGGACCAGGGATTGTTTGATATGCAAATATGGTAGGTTCGAATGATAAAGGAAACATGTATAACTAGGCACATTGAAATTTAATTGTTAGGTTAGGTTTAGCAATAAGTTTAATTTAGTAAAGAACGCTTTTAACTGAATACACTGAAGTGAATTGATTGTTCGGTGTGCACCTTTCACTTCTAGGGTCAGTGAGTTGAAATGACTTTGATTCGCAACTCTTCACTTCAGCAAAAAATTGAGCAACCGAACCAATTTATTCAATATTCTCTTCACTTCATTTAGCTAAACGGAGAATAACTCAATTATACTAATTGAAGGCTTATGCTCTTCACTTGAATTGAATGCGCATTTCATTGGAGTTATTGTTTATTACGTCATGTAAATTATAATTTTTCCAATAATTATCTCTTGGATTTGAAGCAGCAGCTCCTTATAAAGAGTGCTCCAATAAGAGCTTCTGGAAGTTTTTTTTTGAAATAAACCGCATTAAAATCAATTTAATAATCAAAAATTGTATTTGTGGCGTAAGTTCGGTTTAGGACATTTAACGTTTGAAAACGTTTCTTTTAAATGTTGTCCGCGACTGACTCTTAGATGATCCATTCTATGGGTTCAATATTCGAGCACTCTTTCGATCAGTTCGGCCGATATTTCGTTAATTACGCGTGTTATGTTCGCTTCTAATGCAGGGATCGATTGTGGTTTATCGATATAAACAAGTGATTTCAGATATCCCATAAAAAGTAATCTAACGGCGTTAGATCGTAAGATCTTGGAGGCCAATTCACGGGTCCGTTTCTTGATATGATGTTCTCATTAAAATTTTCTTTCAATAAATCGATCAACCGGCTTCAAGTGATTTATCCAAGTGAATTACCTGAAACTAGAGATTATTTAAATGAAACCAACATATTTGTCAGAAATTAAAACTGCATACTAAAATAAACTTTATTTTGTAATTTAGTTTCTCAAGTACTTCTAAAAACAATAGGAGTGATTGTGATTGAACTATAATTTTGTTTAGATAAATTGTATTTGTTTTGTCTTAATTGTATAATTTATAAGGTGTGGAAGGTAATAGTATATATGGTAATAGCCAGCAGTGGTATATCTTTATCTGTATTATATAGTCGAGAAATGAATACCGTGGCATAAGAATGAAAAGGAATGATTGTTGTCAGTACGACATAAAGAGCAACAGACGGAAACTTGTCACCAGTAAATAAAGTGGATAACTACAATAAATCTTCCTTCACATTACAAGAATTAAAAGATGAAATCAATCTTAATCTAAATGGAAGAAACTATCCTGGATGACTTAATTTCAAGACAAATAGTCAGAGATCTTCCTGTAAAAGGACTACGTAAACTACTCCAAATCATAACGCTGTATTCTCACGCAGAAGTAATCATGATACCTAAGCCCAACAAACCACTTTGCCCAACAAACCAGCCCAACAATGACAAATTCGTATAGGCCGATTTCCTTACTTTCTATAATTTCAAAAATATTCGAGAAACTACTACTAAATAGACTCAAACCAATAATAGAAGACATAAATCTCATTCTTCCACATCAATTTGGCTTCACAGAAAACCATTCAACAATAGAACAAGAAAAGTTTTTTTTTAAATCATAGGCTATGTCAACACTTTTTTGAATGATTGCTAGAAATTTTGACAGCTCGTCAGTCCGATATTCTGCATAACGAAACAATCATGTTTTCGCTTGAGGAGCGTTTCGAAATATTGAAAACTTATTTTCTAAGTCAGTGTTGTGTAGCCAAAACCGTTTGATTTTTGAAAATAAATATGGGTCGTGAAAAAAGCTTGCTATTGGATTACAGAAGCGGCCTCCGAGCACGGGCAGTGCGCGCAGAATCCATCGACGTCAACGACGCCGATCGCAGCAACTGGCAATTAGTCGCATCAGATTGAGGAGAATACTGCACAAAGCCCTCGGATTATTCGCCTACAAGGTTCAGATGACAGCATTTGAAAGCAAAGGACCATCCGCTTCGATATCAGTTCTCCGCATAGGCCATAGACCTGCTTCATAAAGACGTCGATTTTGGTCGAAAAATCATCTTTTCAGACGAAGCGCATTTCCATCTCGGGGTTATGTAAGCAGAACTGCCGGTTTTGTGGTTCGGAACAGCCACACGTAATAATAGAGAAGCCAATGCATCCACCAAGAGTGACTGTTTGGTGTGGATTTTGGAGTGGTGGCATAATTGACCCATTTTTCTTCGAAAATGCTGCTGGAAACGCCGTTACCATCAATCGTGACCATTACAGAGCCATGATGGCCAACTTTTTATGGCTTCAAATCGACGCTATGAATGTGAACAATCTTTGCTTCAAACCGACCGACAGTCGATCTCTTGCGCGCCAAATTTGACAACCGAATGCTCAGCCGTTTTGGAGATGTCAATTAGTCTGCGCGGAGCTGCGATTAGACGCCGTTGGATTATTTTCTATGGGGTTTCGTTAAGGATGTATGTTATGTGGATAATCCAGAGACGAAATTGTTTCTCATTCTTTAATCGGAGACTCCAAGCTACACAATAAAACAAAAGTATCCACAAAATAGAGATGTTTACTCATTTTATAGCGTTTAAAAACGCAAACAAACTTTTAAATGGCCCACCCTATACATCGAATTGCATAATTGAAGATGTACTTAAAAATAATAAAGTATGTTCAAGTATCTTCTTGGATGTAGCACAAGCCTTTGGCAGAGTATGGCATAAAGGCGTATACGATAGTATAGCTGGTTTAATACACTCACTATATTTTATTATTAACAATTATTTATTTATTTATAAATCTTTAAAATATTTGTGTAAATATTTGAATTGAAGCAACACGAGCTATGCCTCGTAATTAAGCGGCGCGTTGTATAAATTGTTTTGCTACGAGGAGTGCCATGAAGTGAAAAGGATTTTGAGCCGCTACAGGCTTGGAATATAAATTACAAAGAGATCTCGGACCTGCCAACGATAGAAAAGAATAACATAGCAACGTTTGAGGATGGTACCGCCGTCTTAGCAGTTGCTGATAACATAGAAGAATCCACAAGCAAATTGAAAAGAGCTACTAATATTGTCAGTACCTGAACGAAGAGATTGCGAATAAAACTTAATAAAACAAAATCTGTTCACGTAAACTTTACCAACAAAAAGGCTAACTGGATACCAGTAGAACTGAATTATCAGCAAATTCCCTAAGCAAACACGGCAAAATATCTGGACATGTTTCTAGACGCGAAACTAAAATGGAAAGAGCATGTCCAAAAGAAAAAACGAGTTAAAACGTTTACTGCCCCACAGGTGGGTCACATGCATATGTTTGTAAAGTCAAATATTTTTTCGACACTTGATTGAAACAGTTTAAACATAGTACTAGATTACTCTCGCATTGGCCTCATTGTAAGTTTTATTTAGAATTAACAATTACATTTAACCGTTATTTATTGACCCGAATTTTTCTAATCCCTATGGTGGCAGTAAACGTATTAAACATTAAATACAGAAATATGGATTGGCTCTTAGGAAGAAATTCTGAGCTAACTTTGCATAACAAATTGCTAATAAACCGGCAAATTCTAAAACCTGTGTGGACTTAAGGTATTCAACTCTGGGGCTGTACAAAGAAAACCAATGTCAATATCATTCAGTCATTCCAAAGCAAAGTCCTACGTGGAATAGTTAATGCACCCTGGTACATCAGAAATGACAACCTCCAAAGAGATCTGAAGATGAATTTCGTCAGTGAAGAAATAAGCAAACACACGGGAAAACACATGCAACGTATTAGTCTACACCAAAATTCTGAGATACGTCGTATGTTGGATGAGTTAAACCCAGCAAGACGGTTGCGAAGGAAGTAACCACTTGATCTACTAGATCCAATCTGGATCGACTAAATATATAATAAAACTGTAAAGGGACTATTCAAAGGGCTACAACCCTCCAAACGAGAATATAAATAATGAAATAAATTACTAGATGGTTTGTATAATTAAATAAAATATTATTTCATAACGTTCGTGCGGCGAGAGAAGCATATACTTCTATCTTGAGACGTCCTGCTGATTTTATTGCTTAATATGCGAGTATTTATATCGCATAAATATATATATTTATCAATTCTAATATTCGGAAAATTTATTTATCACATTCGCCCCCTGAGTCGATTAATTTGTATACGATAATCATAAGAGAATTAACGTATAAACTTTTAATTTGAATATTTGGTTTTTAGCGTGATTATTTGGAACTAGTAATTTAAAGTTAGGACTAATGTTCCCTAATCCTGTAGTGTTAGAGACCCTCATAGTTTCAGGATTCCTAGTTAGCGTGTTCATCGTATCGTGTCTTATGTATCGTATTTCTTTAAATAATTAGATGATAATCGAATGCAGCAGCAGTAGAATTCATGTATTCAAATAATTCATGCACTGCGTTATGTAGAAAAATGTGATAATAGTTGACATTGACACACAACGAAAATATGCGTGATAGACTACCCGCTTAACCGCTGCTTAGGATTTATTAAAGCTGCGTTTTTCTGAAAATCGGGTTGAATTCGCGATAGCTTTTTTCAAATTTGCCCAATTTAAAATTAACAATTTAATTTTTTAAAATTAATTAATTTAGATTAAATAGTAATCTACGTACGTATAACAAAAAAATCCATCTTAAAAGTTATTTAGTTTACTTGTAATATCGTTCTGTATAGTTCTGTATAATAACGGAGAAGTACAGAACTATACAGAACATCGATATTACAAGAAAACTAAACAACTTTATAATGGATTTTTTTTTGTTATGCGTAGATTATTATGGGGCATTTACATGCGACCAACATTTTTCTTCTACAAAATGAAAGAGATATAACATTGACTTTTTGCACATGAGAGACAAGAAAAGAAATATATCCCAACAAAATTTTGTAGAACATTTTTTGAGCCACTACACTGCAAAAACCTCTATAAAAATGAAAATGTTGTCATAAAATATATTCGATCCGAGTATTTTTATGGCAACATTTTTAAAATTAACAAAAAAAATTATTTTCTATTTACAAAAGATTAAAACAATTTTCTACATGTAAATGGGGCTTTATTAAATCTAAATTATTTCTAAATTATTTCTATCTAAATTGGACAAATTTGAAAAAAATTATCGCGAATCCAATCCGATTGTTTTTCAAAAAAACCCAACTAAAATCATAAGATATCTGCTTAGGATTTATTAAAATCATGCTTTATTCACTTTTAATCTATTTGCTTTTTATTAATAAAGGTAATAATAGGTAGGGGAAAAAGTTTGTGATCTTTTTCCCGGTAGATGGCTTTACATTCATATATCTCAGTAAAAATCATTGATCGTATCGGGCAATTCTTATGTGTGTTTGAAATGTGACATTTTAACTTGTACTTTGACATACAAAACATTAAAATCGGTGAAGTGAATAAAAAGTTACAACATATTAAACAAGGAGATAAATAATGAAAAAATTCGGTATTACAATTTTATTACGACAAATGTCCAGAAAATTGAAGAAGACCTACATATACGCAACCATGCAATTGGTAATGAACTATATATTGATCACAAAACAGTTTTAAACCATTTGAAAATGGCTGGATACAAAAAAAAGCTTAACGTTTGAGTACCACATGCATTAACAGTTAAACATTTAATGGACCGGATTTCTATCTGCGAAATGCTGCTGAAACGGAACAAAATCGAGCCATTTTTAAAACGAATGATTACTGGTGATGAAAATTGGATAAGATACGACAACGTTGTGCGAAAAAGATCATGGACGAAACGAGGTGAAGCTTCTCAAACGGTATGAAAGCCAGGATTGACGCCAAGAAACGTAATGCTCTGTTTGGTGGGATTGGAAAGGAATCATGCATTATGAGGTGCTGCCATCGGGTCAAACGATTGATTCTAATATTTACTGACAGCAACTAACGCGTTTAAGGCAAGCAATTCAGTTAAAACGTCCATAATTGATCAGCAGAAAGGACCTTGTGTTCCATCATGATAACGCTAGACCACACACATCATTGATGACTCGCCAGAAACGGAGGTGGCTTGGCTGGGAAGTTTTGATGCACACGCCATATAGTCCTGACCTTGCACCATCGGACTACCATTTGTTCCGGTCCATGCAGAACCATCTTAATGGTTTTGCATTAAGTTGACAATAGGCCTGCGAAAAGAGTTGTCTTGATTTTTCGCCTCTAAACTACAGAAGTTCTACAGTGATGGGATCATGGCTCTACCAGAAAAATGGCAAAAGGTCATCGATCAAAATGGCACATATTTGGTTTAATAAAGTTCATTTGAAATAAGAAAATTCTTTGTTTCAATGTCACCTAAAAAGACCACGTAAATGTTCGAATTGTAATACTATTGTGAAATTCGATAGCTTTTAGGTTGTATGCAAATTTTAGTGAGTGACTGTATGTGGAAAGATAACATGTGTATTAGGTGTGTAAGTAGAAACTTGGCGCTGAAGTTGGTTGCATTAAAATATACTTGAACGAATCCAAATCGCCCGCGATTTTGGATATATGTAGCTTAGTCATTGCTGTTTTTATGGCATACATTTACAAGCTGTCGTTCCGTGTTTGTTTTAAGAGATGGATGTCGATAAGTAATATTTACTGCATTCTATGCTATTTTCAAATGAAAATAATGCTGCTCAAGCTATGAAATTAAATAATCCGACTTTGAGTGAACATTCTGTAAGTTATTCAACAGTAAACAGGTGGTTTGCAAGATTTCGTGATGGCAATTTTAGTCTGGAGGACGATCCACGTCCAGGTGCTGTAAAACAATTTGAAGACGAAGAACTTGAAGTTTTACTGGATGAAAATCCGTGTCAAACTCAAAAGGTCGCAATTAGGAGTTATTCATCAAGCAATATCACTTCGATTGCATGCAATGGGAAAAATACAGAAGGAAGGAAAAAGGGTTCCTCATAAACTGACCGAAGAAAACAAAAACCGAAGAGTTGACATCTGCATGAATTTGCTTTCTCGGTATAAAATAAAGAATTTTTTCGGGTGATGAAAAGTGGATGTTGTACGTTAATCCGCAAAAATGAACATTCATGACTAGAAAGTGTTACTGTGTGTCTGGTAGGATTGGAAAGGAATCATTTACTACGAGCTTCTGAAATCTGGTCAAACTGTTACAGCTGAATGTTACCAGGCCAAATTGATCAAATAAAGTGATGCTCTGGAGGAAAAAATACCATTTACGGGCCAAGGAAGGCGGAAGGTGGTATTGTTGCACGACAGTACTACTTATTCAGATCGATGTCATCATATTTGAAAGACCAGCGGTTAATGAAAGTTGAACATGTGCGAAATGGCTCGATGACTATTTTGCTCCGATACTACCAAGTTTCTACCGCGAAGGGATTCATCATCTACCTGATAAATGGCAAAAGATCTTAGATAGTAATAGTGAATATTTCGATAATTAATCTTTGTAACAATTAAAGTTGAATTTGACCAAAAAAGACTGAGTTTCTACTTGCACGCCTAATAATTTGAGTTGATAATCATTTCCCGTTTCTATCTTCTGAATACATTTGATTATTTATTTTTAATAAATATAATATAATACAGGATTAAAATGTTAATGGAATTCAGCTCTTAATTTTAGTCAGTGTTCTTCTTAAAATCCGTTTAGTTCCTGTCCACTTGTATTGTAATAAACAATTTATATTTGGTTAAAGTAATCCTTACTGTGCAAGCGCCGAACAGTTAGTAAACTCAAATAGGTCGGACCATACGTTACAATAAACAACGTACAAATTGTTTGCTCTCGATTTAAAAGAATCTATGAAATACAAAAAAATTGATAGGGTTGTAAAATTCTAGTTCTAGTAAAATGGCAACAAGACAATTGTAAAGATTTGGAAAATTAATTATAATAAGTTCCGTGTCATTGCCTACCAAATTCAACTACTTAGGGCCTTTCCCAAACATCAAATATATTTATGAAGATATTCTTATTTAAATAAGATTTCGCTGTTATGGTTTAAATCAATTTTTAACATTGCTATTATCTTTTGTCACTTTATGTATTAAATTAAATTGATTAATAAAATAAATGTAAATATTTCTGAAAGTGACAATTTTTTATTTTATTTTTATTTTTTTCAAAATCGATTTCGAATATAATTCTTCCTCAGTTCCTTTACTACTATTACAAATTCTTAAAATTATGTATCTTATATACTATTCTTGGGTCTTGATTAAAGATTATATTACGAGGGTTTACCAATAAATACTCCTGTGTCAAGAGTGAAGACCCAAAGTTTTTATTTTAATCGTCTTTTAGAATCGGAACACTTTTCCAACGTCCCTGTAATTATTTAAACCCTCTAAAACTACGATTTATGAAGCTCTTTAAAATAGGCATCTGTCTCGACTCGGCATCTGTCTCGACTCGGCATCTGTCACTACGATCACCTCGTTAGAGTTGATTTTTTTTTCCTGGGAGCCACGTTTTCATGTTGGCAACGAGAAAAAGTCGAAGGGGGTGCGCGGTCAGTGGATACTGATCTGGATGACGATTCGTTGATAGAATTAAATAAGTATAATTTGATATCATTTTATTCTACATCGTTCGCTTTTATATTAAAAAGGGCTTGAAACATGATGTCATAAGATTTTTAATTTGGAACTTGATATATGGTGGTTAAACTTAAAAGTTTATTATAATAATAATATATTTTATTTTGCTGAACTATATAGAGCACCAAGATAGCTTATTCAAAATATTGAGTTTTATGGAATATTTCATGAATTGATTTAGGATTTTTCTGAAAATGGTAATAATAAATCTTGTGATATTAGAACATGTATAGATTGGGTAGTTTCTAATAAACTCTATGACCATCGACTCGAAACCATCAAGTTTCCATCGCGACTAAAATCACAGCAAGATCTTCAACATAACTGGTTTACAACGTAATTAAAATTTTTAAGAAGATATATAATTATTCAGCATGACATTGCTGTCTGGCCTAATAATATTACAGATCGGTAAAATATACAAATAAATGAACAAGCGTCGAACCTACATAATGGAAAGTAATTTGTTCGAAATAGCGTCAAATACTGCCCATACCGTGCTATAAATGATGTAATATTGACATCGATCATTAAGCTATTCTGTAAGTGTGAGTGCTCTAGCAAGTCAAGAAGTTAGTTAAAATTCAATTGCAAAATACCGCGGACAAACAAACCAACACGAAAGCTAGTTAAATAAAACATTGTAAAAGGGATTGCGAATTAGCTAAAAGTCAATATGGAAAAATATAAAAACGCATGTGCTAAAAAGAATCATGAAGAAATAGTGAGGTGATATTTGCCAATGTGAAAGTTGATGATAGTTTAGTGATCGCTAATAAATTTACCGAATATGTTAATAGTGTTCAAGAATTAAAACAATGTATTAGAATAATTTCAATACCAAGAGTCAATAAGTCGTTAACATTTGAGAATGTGGCTGTTTACCTAAAACCATTTTAAAAAATATGAATAACAAATTATAGATAATAATTTAGTTAGTGTTAAACAATTTCCTAATACGTTTGATCTTATTGATGAGAATCTGTTATCAATAATAAATAAATCAATAGAAAATGCGGTATTTCCGAATAGATGGAAAATTTCTGTAGTCATTCCAATTCAAAAAGTTTAAAATAGAAAAAGGTAACAGAATTTCGTTCAGCTAATAAGAGTATTTCTTTTTAACTGAAGTAAAAATATTGGGAAAAATTGTGGTTAGTAAATTATTTTGAAAATAATGTCTAAGTACTAATCAGGTTTTAGGAAACAACCTAGCTGCGGGTCGTTAATTAATTTGGTAATAACAAACTGGAAAATAGCATGTGGTAAAACGGTGGTAATTGCTGGTTTTGTAGACCTAATACGTGCTTGAAAGGATAGATCGTCATATATTGATGCAAAAGTCGGAAGAAATAAAGTGTGTTTTTTAGAGGTTCACATCTTTAAGTTGGCAACACTGTTTTGTTTGACAGCCGATTTGATAGCTGACATTTGCTTTGTCATTAGTTTGTTTTCCATTTCATAATGAATAGACTCACGCCAGAACAACGCTTGCAAATTGTTGAAATTTTTTATCAAAATAATGGTTCTGTTCGCCAAACTCATCGTGCATTACGTCCATTTATGGTCGTCATAATCGTCCATCAGAGCGGGTAATTCGGTTAACTATGGATCGTTTTCGCACCACGTATACTCTAAATGATAATACGTATTCAGTAAGACGTCAAACAGTGCGAACCGAACAAGCAATAGACGCTTTACAGCGTAGCATTGAGGAGGACCCAAATCAATTAATTGGACCCCGTTCTCAGCAATTAGAGATGTGTCTATCCACTTTCTGGAAGATTATATCTAAGGATCTTGGTTTACGTGCTTACAAAATTCAACTTGTGCAGGAATAAAAGCCATCCGATCATCGCACACGCCGCCAATTCGGCCAATGGGCTGAAGCAAAATTGATATTGATGTTGATTTTCCAAACAAAATTTTGTTCAGCGATGAAGCTCAGTTTTGGTTGAATGGGTACGTTAATAAACATAATTATCGGATTTGGAGTGAAGATAATCAATCCACAAGCCTTTGCCGAAACATCATTACATCCAGAAAATCACTGTTTGGTGCGCTTTATGGGCCGGCGGAATCACTGGTTCATATGCCTTCAAATACGATGATCGGCGGAATATTACAGTCGACGGTGGCCGGTATAGAGACATAATTTCTAATTTTTTTGTTATTCAATTGGCTGGCATAAATCTTGCTGATATGTAGTTCCAACAGTACGATGCCACATGCCACACAGCGCGGGATACAATTAATTTACTCAAAGAAACACTTGATGAAAGACTAATTTCACGTAATGGCCCTAATTGCCCACCGAGATCGTGTGATCTAACTCCATTAGATTATTTTCTTTGGGAATATGTTAAGTCACTTGTCTACGCCGATAAACCAGAGACAATTGAACACTTGAAACACAACATTCGACGAGCTATTAGCGAGATATGGCCACAACTGTTGCGAAAAGTGATCGAAAATTGGGCCTCCAGATTATGCCATGTACGCGCCGGTCACGGTAGCCATATGTCCGAAACCATATTCGAGCATTAATAGAAGCAAGTTATCTATCCAATAAAGCGTCACTGATATTCAAAATGTTTTTGCTCTTTGTTCTATTTTAATTTAAAATTGTGGACCTATAAAAAACACCCTTGTCTTGCGGGAACGGAGTTAAAGGAATTGAATCATATATCTTGAGGATATGAAGCAAAAAACTAAAATGAATGATAAGTTATCGGATACTATTACTGTGCAGTTAGGATTATCGCTAGGATCTGTTCTTCTTACTTTATTTGCTTAAAAATTAGATACAATAATTAATTTGGTTACCAAACACTTAGTGTTGTAGGTAACATACTTAATTAAGCAGTGCGCTGTTTTATGTTTTATAATTTTACAATAAAGGGTGGGTCATCTAACTTTTTTTTTTTGAACTAGCGGTTATTTTGAGTATGGTAAGGGTTATGTTACTTCTGATTTGATAGAAAGTTAGTTTTATCCTTCCGCTGAACGAAAATGGTTGTGTATTCGCATGAACAACGCTGGGAAATATTGAAACATTACTTCCAAAATCATGGTAATGTTGCAGATTGTGTGCGAAAATTGCGTGTGGTTTTCGGAAGAAACGAAGCGCCGGGAGCTCCATATGTGCGTTTTTTTCTGAATAAAGTTAAAGAAACAGGCTTGCTAATTAATAAACCAACACGAACCAAGCATCCAACCAAGCGTACACCCGAAAATGTTGATGCTGTAGCCGAGAATGTACGTGAGTCGCCGGGAACGTCAACTCGTCATTGTGCTCAAGAATTGAACATTTCACGCACAACTTTGCGATGAATTCTGCATAAAGACCTTGGTATGACACCGTATAAAGTTCAATTGGTTCAGGAATTGAAACAAAGAGACCACTCATTGCGTTTTCGGTTCGCTGAGTGGGTTTGCGATCGACTTGAAGAAGATGCCGATTTTGGCAAAAAAATCATCTTTTCGTATGAGGCGCATTCCCATCTTGGCGGCTATGTAAACAAGCAGAATTGTCGCATTTGGGGCACGGAGAACCCGCACGTGATCGTAGAGAAGCCGATGCATCCTCAACGAGTGACTGTTTGGTGCGGATTTTGGTCCGGTGGCATCATTGGGCCATTTTTCTTTGAAAATGAGCAAGGAGCTGCCATTACTGTCAATGATAAGCGCTACTGTGCCATGATAAACGATTTTTTGTTTGCGGCACTTGAAGAAGAGGACATAGGCAACATTTATTTTCAACAAGACGGCGCTCCGTGCCACACAGCACACGTTTCAATTGATCTTTTGCGAATTATCAGCCGAAATGCTGATGTGATTTGGCCGCCTCGGAGCTGTGATTTCACGCCGTTGGACTATTATCTTTGGGGTGCCGTCATAGATAAGTGTTACGCCGATATATCAATAACGATTGACGCTCTCAAGAACAATATTCGCATTGCCATTGAAGACATAATGCCGCATACCATCGAAAATGTGCTCAAAAATTGAACCGACCGTATGGGGTACGTCAAGGCCAGTCGAGGCAGTCATATGAATGAAATAGTTTTCCATAATTAATCGGAAGGATTGTTCTTTACAATGAAAAAATAAATTTGAAAAAATATTGAGAACTTTTTGTTTTATTGCATTTAAAAAAAAATTATTTGGCCCACCATATATACATATATAAAAAAAGGGAAGTTAAAAATTAAATAGAATATGAATGTACATTTTTTTATAATAAGAAAAATTTACGTTAAACAGTAAAGAGCACAAATATGACAGAAAAAGCAAAAAAAGCACCGTTATAAGATTTTAATGAATATTTATTTAGACATTTTAAGTCCGATTGTTTATTTTAGGTTGTTCTTAATTACATTTTTAGGCATTTCTTAAATATGTTAATATTTTCAATTTCGTTTAGTTCGGTTGGTATACAGGGTGGCTGACCCCAAGTGTTACCAAAACAAAACGCTACAGAATTTTTATTTTTTAATGAATTTTATTGAATCAAAGTAAAAAATGTTCACAAATATCTATGTTTTCGAATTGCATTAGCAGTTTTCGATTTGGCCACCCTTAGCCGCGATTATGGCCTTCAAACGGCCGACAAAGCTATTGCATGCAGCACGAAAATGGCTCTGCGGTATTTTGGCCCATTCCCGGCGAAGCGCTTGCTTGAAATGATCGACACTTTGGTATTTTTTTTGTCCCAACCTTGCTCTTCAAAATACCCCAAACCGAGAAATCTGGCGGATTTGCATCCGGTGAATTTGGTGGCCATTGGGCAGTGGAAATGAACCGCGAAACGTTGTTTCTCAGCCAATGATTGATTGACGCGCGCTTTATGACTCCACGCCGAGTCCTGTTGAAATGTCCAGACTCTGCTGCCGAAATGTTTTTGTGCCCAAGGCTTCAATGCTCCCTCCAACACATGATCCCGATAAATTTGAGCATTTATCTTGATGCCACGGTCCAAAAAAACGAGCGATGAACGGCTTTCAGCCGTTACGGCGGCCCAAACCATCACCATCGGCGGCGCTTGGTTTCGAGTGGCAATCCGTTGGTCCAAATTTTCAGTAGAACGGCCGGGCAAGTACATCCGGTCGTTTTGCTTGTTCACATATTGCTCAATAACGAACGGTGACTCATCGGAGAAAACCAAATTCGGCAAATTGGCACTTTCGTGCAAGCGTAACAACTCCATTTGCTCTTTCCACTCTAACTTTTTTTGAGCATCGGTGAGACCATCCGTTTTATGGAATTTTAAGGCCTTTAGTCCAAGATGATCTTTCAATATGTCCTGCATCCGTTCGAGCAAAATGTTCGCCTCACAAGCCGTTTTTCTGCCGCTACGGCGCCGATTCCGAGCCAATTTGGCTTTCACCTTTCGAATGATATCCGGCGATGTTGCAGTGCGTTTCGGTCCACCACCATGGCGTTTTGCAATGCTGCCAGTATCGTTATAACGATTTATGGTGCGATAAACAAACATTTTATTCAGATGCAGATGTTTTAACTGGCTAACAATCTGCGGCTGTGGTTTTCCAGCCAAATATAGAGCAATCACACTATTACGCTTGAATTCCATTGCGGATAACTTTTTTTCTGAATATTTCCCACTAAAATGCTTTTGTACGCCTGTAAACAATGGAATGAACTGTCATTAGTGCAAATTTGAGCGCTCTGTCATCACTGATTTGACAGTAATGACAGTCTGAAGTTGGTAACACTTCGTGTCAGTCATCCAGTAATATTGTACATTTTCAGACCTTTGTACAGGATATTGTTGTTTCTTGAGTTAGTTGCGAAAAATTGCAAGTGAAAGTTGGCTCGCTGTCTCGTACCATAAGAATGAATATCACACGCATGAGGCAGAGGTAAGTGAAATTTAATTACACCTCTTCGAATTTTAAATAGTGTCATTATGAGTTCGAAACCAATTATATTGTGGAAGCTCAGTTGGGATATATTTTTAAAAAGTTCGGTTGTTGAAAATCTTAGTGGTAGGCTATATATGTGTTTTAGTTTTTTTTTGTTGTAGAATTGCGATCTCATCACAACGGCAATCAGCGCATCCACTCCACATTGGATTTAAATACATTAATTGTGGTAAGATCAAGGAATTATAGATTAGTAGCAGGGAACTTTGCCGCAAAATATGCTACAGTTTTGTGATCGAGAATACAAAAGGTCGTCTTTTAGCCTTAACCATATCGATATGGTCGCTTCATTTCAATTTTTCATCTATCCGTAGACCCATGTACTTAAATTGATCCATACGTTTTGTCTGAATTCCCGGATAATTAATCCTGTACTTCTTATAACTCCTCTGATAATTTTTTATTTATAAAAATCATATACTTAGTCTTTTTTGCATTTAATTGAAGTTTGTTTTCATTGAGCCACAGGTTTAGCAATGTCAAATCTGTCTGCATATCTTCAAAAGGATCTTTAAAATTTGTATTTTCATACTTTATAACAGTATCATCAGCATATAGCTGAAATGTGCCCTTAAAGTTTTGTCTGCATATTTCGTTAATTAAGATGTTAAAAAGGACCGGCCCAAGAATGGATCTTTGCGATACACCCCTTGCGAGACACATCATATCGCTTCCTGTTTGATTAACAACTACAACTTGAGGGCGAGGTTTGAGGTATAATCGGGACCATGACAAATGCATCGGCTCAATCTGCAGTCCCTGAAGTTTGGCGAGCAATATATCATGGTCTACCGAATCAAACGCTTTCCGTAAATCCAAAAATAAGCACGCTCCAATCCGCTTCTTGTCAACATTTTCCGTTGTGTACAAGAACCTTTCGTAAACCCATACTGCTTCTTGCTAAAATATTATTCGCCTTCAAAAATTGCAATAACTGGTTATTCACTATTCTTTCGAATACTTTTGAAACTGAGCCTAAAATAGATATTGGTCTATAGTTGGTTGGATATGCTAGTGCATCCCTACCCTTAAATACCTGCCCAACTCTTGCCATTTTTAGTTTTTCCGGAAACTTGCCTTCAAGCAACGAATTGTTAATCAAGCTAGTTAGCGCTCTCTTCAATTTTTCTTGAAATAATTGAAGGAACTTGCCTGATATGCCGTCCCGTCCCGTGGCTGCAGCTGTTTTCAAACATTGAATAACTCGACTAACTTCCTCTTCACTCACATTGGTTATAACAAAATTTATATGATATTCTGGCATAATTTCGACTACATTTGGCCACGGAAAATCGCATGCATGTATGAAACAAGCATTGAATGCATTGGTAACTTTCCGTGGGTCCTCGCTAACTGAACCATTTAACTTTACCAGAATATTTTTTGGTTTAGTTTCACGTTTCTTATTATAAATTGTTAAGAACTTCCATTACAATTTTCTAATCTTGCTACGTAAAAATCTCTTTTAACCCGTACTCTGCAATCGAGGATTTTATTAGATTGAACTTAACTTTTAAATGTCCACACTCGAGGTATTTTACAGTTAGTTTAAATAATTTTTCCCTATTTTTGATATCCCGGTATAAATCTAAGGTCATCCACGGTTGTTTCAGACCCACACATCGAGTGTCACGCTTATATTGCACGCAATCCTTTACAACATTCTCGAGCCCGCTTACCAGATCGTTCAGAGTATCGACGGTTTCTATTTTTTGCCAAAAACGACTTTTCGCAGCCAAATCATAATTAAATATTTTTAATACTTGTGCCTGTTTAGATTCTCGAGCTTGTGCATCTAAGACTAATTGAATTGCTCTGTGGTCAGAGAATGATACATCCTCCAAATGTGTACTAACTCGAATTGATCAGTCAATGCATGATCTATAATAGTGGAAGTACTGTTGCATATTCTTGGGGCAAATTTTGATGTTAATTTATTAATGAGCATGAAGCCATTTACAGATAGTATATCTAGATATTTACCAATTTTTTGGGTTTCTTGGATCTAAAATATATATTTAAATTAAAATCCCCTACTACAATCGCTCTCTGAAATTTCTCTATAATTGTTTGAAAGGACTCTAAAAAATTATCAACATTTGATCCCGGGCATCTATACATACTGATTAAATGCATATTTTGCTTAAGTAATTTTAAAACTACAAAATTGTTTTTCAGCTCATCTTTTTTAAAAATCACAGAACATTTAATATTCTCTTTAACTAAAACACATATTCCACCTCCTCTGGAATTGAAAGTAAACGCTAAAAAAATAGAAAAAATTTGCAAAACAAATTTTTTATTTTTTTTGGAAAATTTGGAAAAACTGTCATTCTCATATGCAATTAAAATTTATAATTTATTTTAAGATTTTTTCGGCTTTTCAGACAAAATATTATTTTTAATGACATTTCACAATGTTGTCATTAAAAATAATATTTTGTCTGAAAAGCCGAAAAAGTCTTAAAATAAATTAATTAATACAGACGAATTTAAAAACTTCTTAACAAAACTTATAATGTTATGATCAACCGCATTTGAAATATTGTTCATCAGTTTTATACAGTGGTGTTCAAAATAGCACACTAAAATAGTGAATCATCTTTCTAAAGTTTTTTTTAACCTTTCTCATTATTATTTAAAATTGACTACTAGAAAATAAAAATGATAACGTCATTTGTTTAAAATATTCATAATCGGGGAACTCCAACTATATTCACATCACCGATTTATATAACTCATGGATACGGCACAAAACTAAATTACCATAGAAAACAACAGCAAAATAGGGTACAACTTTTTTTTATATTCCACTCGCTTGTATTATATAGACCTCTTACGGTATAAACAGAACCAGAGATACAGCGACAAGATACATCGAAAAAATACATTTGTCTTCTGGCGATGTCGCTTTGGTAAACACAACAAGCACGTCAGCGTTGAAGCGATGAAACAAGAAAAATAATAAATTAACCCTAAAATAGTTCATTTATCTTTTTATCGACTATTTACATTTTTTTAATTAAAACATTGTGTACAACATTCAGATTTGGTTTGAAATTAATTTAAAACAGTTCTAAAAAATTTGATACCAACATAATAATCTGAAACTTATATTGGTAGTAATGCAGCGCCGACGACAAAATTAGAATAGATTCTAAAAGCAATTCAGCGACAATGTCTTCGTCACCAGCGACATTGGTTGCGTTAGCATTCTATGGTTTATGTGTATTTTAATTTGACAGACGTTGTATTTTGTCGCTGTATTTCTGGTTCTGTTTATACCATTACTCGAAAATTGTATTATGGAACCAAGATAATTCCGAAAATTATTTGAAATCATTTTCTTTTTCCTAATAAACATAGGATAGACAGAAAAATATTGAAAATTGGTAACTTTTTAAATCATAACCAGACTGCTGCCTAATTTCAAAAAATATTTAAATAATTTTTTCGTATTTTCCCCTTGAAATATGAAGTACATATCTGTAGTAAACAACATACAAAAGCCAAAATACAAATGGAAAATTCGACATAAATGATAGACGTAAATAAAAATAAACAAATGTTGTATTTTCTTGACACGATCACAACAACAATTTCATGTGGCTAAAGCAAAACTTGGTGAAACTAAAGCAATCAAAATTTTTTGCTTAAGCTGAATATAAAGTAGAAATGTGTTGGCTGAATTCCCACTACCTGTAAAAATACATTTTTTTTATCCATATATGATGAATAATATATAAATTTTTATAATTATAAAGTGTTTAATATAATTATTTTTACAATATACAATATACAAAAATATATTTTTATAAAATTATTCAATAGACCTTTAAATGATTTTGCAGCGCCAAATTTATCCAGCGCTATATCATTCGCGTATTTTCTTAAAATTCAGCTAAAGCAAAAAAGATTTATTTTTCAACAAAATACGCCAAAAGTTGAAATCTCGTATTGCATGAATTGATTGCATGAATTCTAACTGACACTAATTTGAATTTGATTTGGTTATGAAATGGACTAAAAACACTACAATAATTTTAGAATCTAAATGCCATTCTGATAAAATTTGGTTACTTATTCCCCAGTTCATATTAAAGAACTAATCCGGTCATATTAAAGAACTTCTACAAAAAATAGTTTAGACTTTAGAGTACCAATACCGTCGAATATTAAATCATTAACGGAAGCTCTAATGATATTCTAGTAATAGTCCAATACATTTACCTCTACATTTTAATTTTCAGCCATACATAAATACCAACATTTTTCTTGTAACTTTTTGCAGTTAAATTAAAATTCCCAATTTTTTTTTCGATTCGTAGAATGTTTTGAAAATCATTCCTGTTAAAACATTTCTAATAAGTCATTTTATCATTACGAAAAAGAACAAATTATCAAATTTATTACAATTTAATCAAATTATTAAAAAATCCTTCTGCCTTTTTTACGGGGAATAACCCTATTTCATAAATTTATTTCAATTGGTTTAGAAATCCGGCTATAAACCAAATTCATGGTGAACGGCCATCCTATTCCTGTTGTGTACCTAATATTTGCTCCAAAATAATCAATCGTATCTTCTAATTTTTCTTTTCCATTTAAATAAGATTAAGAGTACAAAACAATAACCTATCTAAGTGAAACTCATACGATATCCGAATAAATTAAGAAAATATATCCAATCATTATCTAATTCATACTGTTAGTTATTTGAACATTTTGCGATAGTAAATACTCTATCAAAATTGTAGGTGAATTTTAAATTTATGTTTTCAAACTATCTCAACTAAAATCATTTTGCAATTATTAAAATGAAACTCCAATATAAATCTCATAATGTGCAATGCCAAATTTCGTTCTACAATTTATTCAACCCATAATTTTTGTTATTCAAGTTAGTTCATGTCGAAAATTATTTCCCGCTCTTCAATAAATATAAATAAACAAAACAAAAATCTGACATCAATGCTATTGAAGGACATTCATATTTTGTTCAAATAAAACAATGATATCGAATTATCTTTGTTTTGCTTGATCCTTCGTAAAGCAATATTGCTCATTCGCATAATGTTGTGTTGGTTAATGCATTTCAACATTTGCGTGTTTTTTTATTTTATTTTATTAAAATAATACAATTATACAATTGGAAAGCACTAATTGACTTTTATTGTTTGTGTATTGAATTTAGCAAAATGTAATAAACAATTTTTTATGAAACTTTTAATATGTCCTATTTCATTCTATTTAAATTTTAATAAATATCTAAAACCTTATGACGAAGAGAGAAACCCGATAATTTAAAATCAATATAGTAATTTTTTTAAATAACTAAGCATAAATCTGTTGATGCAGAAACCATCAAATTATAAACTATAGAATGAATGTAAAGAGTTTTCCCATATACGATTTGCTATTTCATGTGTCACCACAAGCCAGAGCAAGAACAGGATGGTTATATAAAAAATGCATATGGTGGTCTCATATCTCAAAGAAAAAACCAACCAAACTAGTTTTTGTTTTTGTTTAGAGTGACTGTAAAATTTTGCGCAGTTAAAAAATACTGAAATTATTAAAATATTATAAACTAGTTAATGGATTGTGTAGTAGTGCATCATTTGTTAATAAAGATTAAAAAATTTAAATCAAAATGAAGTATCTAGTGAATAGCTGTCAAAACACGCCTAGAAAATTATAAAAAGGAATTTCATACCATCGGTAAGTTGAAAACTTGAAAACCAAGTGGGGGGATGGATGTATTTTTAATTTTGGAGATTGAAATCTTATTCTGTGTGAGGTTGATGTAGTTTTGCAACCAACATTGAGGCTATCAGGTGGCAAGGTTTTACCCCCCCCCCACCCCTGAGTTTAGTTTTTTAGTCCGGCTTAAATCGTGAAGTCGTAATCAGTTTAACGTTGTTTGCGCTGATCTTTACTGCATTAGTATTTGTACTGGAAAACATTGGCACCATGGAGTACTAATGATATGGAATAGAATCTCGTTTTGACTAATCCGGAAAGAATTACTTCGCGTTATAGGAGTTTCGTTGTGACGAATTTTTTGGATTAGTTCTAGATGATTTTTTTCAGGAAACAGACTGCTTTATCCAGAAGCACTCTTTCTTATCCCAAACTTTTTTAATAAAATTTCGAAATTCCGATTTGACTAACCGATACTTTCTTGATAGTGTCTTTTGAGGCAGCTGGACTAGGGGATTATTTAGATATTCGGGAATTGTCTACATATTCGGGAATTGTTTTTTTTTTTCGTTTTATCTCAGTTCATCGGTAAATATAAATTGCGTTAACGAAGCGAACTGCTCCAAATCTTCTCCAAATTTTGATTTTGCTCTAGCGATAATATTTATAAGTTGGGAGTTGCTCATATGTGGTCGGGACCGGGAACCAAAGGTGGTTGCTGGATGAAAACAGTAATCGGTGCTTGCTCTTGTGTTGCATGCGATGCTTCTTCGGCGACATCTTTTATTATAGGCAAGATGTTTTTCTCAAATGATTTATAGTAAATAATATTTTTCTTACATATAATATACCAGCGGGTGGTTTCTCGTTAGATTCGATTTCATAAAGCAATTTTGTATGAAAGCTATTAAATTTTTTTTTAATGCAATGTTTGGTAAGCCATCTACTGTGGTCCCTAGGCAGAGGAGTATAGCATTGTCGCTTATGTTTCTGCTGTGGTGTATTGATCCGTTTTTGTTTTCGACTTTTGAATGGGTGTGGTGTTGCTTTTGGTTGAAGCAGTGGAGAGAAAAGTGCGTTTTGGTTGAGTGGAACTACCTTTCTTTGTTAAAGATGCTTACTATAATGAGGATGAAATGGCAAATGCATATGTACTTCCAGCCTTTGTTTTGATCATTTTTGATCATTCTAGATGGTGATTGGAGTGCTATCAGATTAATAGAGTTTCATCAATATACGGATATTGGTGTGAAGGAGTCAGATTATTTAATTGTTATCTCATTCATATTCATACTACATACTATATTATATAGATTCTTGTAGAAATATAAATTAATAGTTTATTAATTTGAATTTTAGGTTTCAGTTTAAAATTAAAATTAAAATTCTTAAATTTCTTATTATTCTTATTTTAAACGTAATAATAATAACTTAACGAATTTTGGAACTCTGGTTTAGAACATGTATAGGTAGGCGGCTGTCATCGATTTAAAATTGTTGGTTTAACTTTAAAATTATAATTTTTCGGAAGTATTTAATCTAGATATACTAATGTTATTTTAGAAAGCAGTTCTATTTTTTTAGTTTACAGTTATTGATTTTATTTGCATAATCTCTAGATTCAGATAATTTCATTTGGACAAATGGCGACCCCCATCATACTCTCATTGCATTAGAGTATTAATTAGTTATAGTATAATTAGTTTTATGTTCGAAATTTATATTTCAAATGGATATAAAAAAACTTTTTATGGGAGCTAAGTTGGGAATTATAATAACTATTGGTTTCCTAATAACTTTGCTATTTAAGCGAATATTTGAATTTTTGAAACTACAGATAGCTTGGAAGCTACGGAGTAAATTTGCAATGCAGTCAAATTAGAAGTACTTAGATAATTTTTCGGGATCATGCACTTTTTAATTAATTTATTTTCTAGGTTATTCGGAAGACTGTAAATTGGTAAAGGTTTTGGTTACCTTGTTCTAGGTTGGATACATAATTATCGCTATATGTCGATTATATGATTTATAATTTATTTAATGCTGTTGTAAATAGATTGTACATATATAGTTAACTATCGTAGATTAATTTTTAATGTCTTATTTTATATTTTCTGAGTCATTTATTTTATAATAAAAGCATTGAACAATCCATTGGGTTAATTGATTATCATGGATCCTACAGATGTGCTAGCTACTTATTATTAATTCTGTCATCTTACAGATTCCTGATTACTTTAATAGTTCTATTTAATTTTGGTTTAATTTGTTAATACAGATAGAATTACAGATTCCAGAATAGCTGGTTTTGGAACCAGTTTTCGTTTGGTCATTTTCTATTTTTATAAATAAACATATTTGTATTAGATTGAGGATGGCAAGGACAAGTGACTTTCATAAATATTTTTTACAAATAAATCCATCAAATCAACAGACTTAGAAGTTAGGGAGACCGTGCGTGCCTTTCCTACTTTGATACTACAATATTTGGATTCGATTTATTTTATTTTTATTTTATTTGTTTTAAGAGAACCAAATTAATTTAGTTAATACTAATCATTACATTACATTTATTTTATTCAAGTATAACTTTTATTATATCGTGTATTATCCTAAATAATCAATTAACTATGGTTTCAGGAAATTCTATTGTAATGTAAGTTGTGGAGCTGCAGGAGGAGAGAATTAAATTAATAAATTTTTATACGATTTAGGTAGCAGGAACATATTAATTTAGTATTAGATTTCAGGAAACCTGCAGATGCTTATGAAATAATATTTCTTTGTATTTTTAATTGCTGATAGTGTAGTTTAGAATTATATTGTCATTGTGTTACTAACTGTCGACTTTATCTAGGTGTATGTAACCGGGCCGATTCAATCATTCAATTTTGTTTGGGAAGCCGGAAACTATTAATGCAGAATTAAATTTCAGGAAATTCCAGTTGTACGTGAAATAATAATATTTTTCTCAGGTTGCTGATTTAGAGAAGCAATTGTTGAAGACCAATACTACCATTATCCATTAAACCTATTAAGCCTTTTTCCTTCTTCTAGTAGATTAGAAGTAGATTAGAATTGTGTTGTGTTATACGATCGCTAGGTGTCTGAAACCGGGTCGTTCTGTCCAAAAAAAAACCTTTCCTATCCTTCCTATTGTTATGTGTAAACAGGCTGTAGGAATACGCCCGGCGTTATCCGGGACACTTCCCCAGTACTTGGCCCTACAGTCCAATCAATCAATCAATCAATTAATCGGTAAGTTGAAAACTTGAAAACCAAGTGTTTGTATAAAATAAAATGTAAATTATGTTAAAAAGAAAGTGATTTGTGGTAAAAATATTCTTATTTTAATTTAGAAATCATAAAAAACTAATTTAAAATTTTTGGTTGTTGGGTTTTTTCTTTTTGCAAACATGTTTTATTACCAGTGCCGCATTTTTCGTATTACTATTATTCGAAAAGATGGTGTTGATTGTTTCATGTACTATGTGTTTTTCCTTTTCATAATCACTTTTATTTTTGAATAGCTAATAATTATTAGTTTTTACAGAAATTATATGAAAAACAAATTTTGTTTTTTTTATAATAAGGTTAATGTGAGGACTTAGAAAAGCAATGGTTGAACCACAGAGAAATAAATCACAATTCTAATTTATTTCTCTGTGGTTGAACTCAATTGGCTTCGATGTAGAAGATGTAAAATTTAAAAATGAGTAAAAAATATTTACCACATTTCATGTTGAAAATTAAAGTTTAGATTTTTTTTTTCAAAAAAAGTGCAACAGTTACTCATACTATTTACTGCATATCTATTAGTATAGTCCATTAAGAATATTATAACACCAAAAAACCGATGGATTTAATTTATTTGTAGCCGTGGTGATCGGAAACGTAAAGTAATGTGAAAAAATGGACTTTTTAAAAAAAATTATGTATCTTAGGTACTAACTAGGGATATTTTTTTTGTATTTTATTTTCAGCGCACAATAGCTCTACTACTATAAGGTGCTTCAGGCTTATCCATTCATTCTGGGACACCCTGTATACAGTCTCGCTTGGTACACGGAGATTTTCCCTTCAAAATTTGTGTATAATTTTTAAATACGGCTTTTCTCAATTCATTATGTTCATCTGCTTAAATTTTTGTTTGTGCTATAACCACAAATAACTATTATACAGATGAATAGTTATCATGGCACGCCGATGTGCACTAAATAAAATCGATAAATATGTAGGGGAAAAAATGTTTAGCCAAAATGAAAAGATGAGCTTATTATTTTAGATTGCTTGATATTTTCTCTTTCTGCCGTCCAGTATTTCCAATATGATCGAGTAGAATTTCATAACAAAAAATATTTTATTTCTTTGTACAGTATAAACCACAAATTATTCTTCAAAATTGGCTTTTCATTATTTTATGAAAGTAGTGTATGGTGGTGTTTACCGTAAGCAAAAAAAAACAAACGAATACAATGAGCAAATCCAATCCATTTATTATTTTCGTTTGGAAATATCTCTCTAGTCTCTACGCGTCATTTATATTTAATAAAACAGAATGAAACGAAAACTCAAACGCACATATTATGTATATACAGTCGTATATGCATACTATTTAAAATAATTTGTGTACATGATCGAGTATTCCTTCTCATTTTAGATATATCAAAATTAAATACGTGACATGAAAAGAAAGATGATCTGTTTAGATGGATGTAGTTACATTGAATGTACATATTTTATGTTGGTGTGCTAAATGAAATGTAAATCAAAAAATGGGGAAAAAATATTTGGAGGATTTTGATACGCAAAAAATCAAAAACTTATCAATGAAAAGGAAAAATTGTATGTTATATCGGTTTTTAATGGTTACAGTAAACAACTATTATTCATACGTATACATATTTGTGTTTTGTACATATTATGTATTTTCTATATACTACAGTAAACAACTATTATACATACATTTACATATTTGTGTTTTGTACATATTATGTATTTTCTATATACTCTGATTTGTCCAAATTAAATATATTTTATTAATGAGTTTTTCTATGTGGTACTATACGGATGATATGTGATTTGAATTTAATAATATTAAAATACCTAACAATTTTAGACATTAATATTTTTTGGAGAAAATGAATGAAATTAATTAATTGTTTTATTAATTAATTAATAAAACAAAAAATTAAATTTTTATGAAAAATATTCTATAGTATGCTCTAGCAAATCATCATGAATTTACGCACGCTTGAACAACGCTACGAAATTATTAAAATTTACTTTGAAAATCAGGCCGGGGATGGCGTTACGGCCAATGGAGATTGTTACCGCACCATGATTAATGATTTTTTGTTTGAAAATATGGATGGCATTGATCCGGACAAGATGTGGTTTCAACAGGATGACGCTACGTGCCATACGGCGACCGCAACCGTTGACTCATTAAAATCAAAATTTGGCGATAAGTTGATTTCGAGAAATGGACCTGTCAATTGGCCTCCATGGTCGTGCGATTTGACACCTCAATTATTTCCTGTGAAGCTACGTGAAGTTCACTGGTTTATGCTGATAAACCAGCAACCAGTTCGTATTATTCGTGATATACGGCCAGCAGTGCTCGAAAAAGTGGCCCAGAATTGGACGTCCAGAATCCGTTTCGTCAAGAACACCGCGGCTCATATGCCCGAAATCATTTTCAAATATTAATGCCATGTATTGATCTTTCGAAAAAAAAATGTTTGATTACAATTAAATTTTTTGTGTTATTTTTTACATTCGATTTCAAGTTCTATCGGGCTTAAAAAAACACCCTTTATATGTGTATATTTCATCAATTCATTATTTATATTAAAAATAGAGTAATTATGCTAAACAAAACTACTATTTTGGGAATTCTGCTAAAACTCTAAGAAAACTTGAATTAAATTAAGGCAGCTTGAAATTTTGTACATTATTTGTGATACGATTATTGAATTTTCTGCTGATGATATCCTGACAGGGCCCAGCAAATTTCATAATCTTTTGGATGTTTCACCCTTAGCTGTTTGTTATTTTATTTTATATTTAATTTTTTTTATATTATTTATAGACTTATTTCTACCTCAGGTCACATTCGTCATCAACCAGTGCATGTCGAAATCTGTTTAATCCAATTTATGGAAAGTTGTCGAAAAAATTCCTAATATAGAGAAAGCAAAATGAACAATTTCAGAGGGAATGAATTATGCCGAATTTAGACATTTTTTTATCTGGAATATTTTTCAAATGGTGTTTTGATTTAATAAAATTACGATAATAAATATAGCATTATATTTGGTACTTAGGTTTGTAAATAGTGAAATATTTATGCAATTATATTTTTATGGTGAAATCTAGAACGACACCTCATAAATTTTGAATGGGCCACTCAAATTATTAAACATTTAATAATAAAATAAATATTTATTGAAAATGCAAAAAATACTGTTTTTTTATTCAACCTGAGTAATTTTACTCTGAACAGTGTGTTTTTATTTTTGAACTATGCTTACACCGCGCATACTCGGTTCTTCATATTTTACTCTGAACAGAATGCCAGTGTACGAAGAGTATGTTAAGCAAAAAACAAATTTTTACTCTATGCAGCTCAGGCCTGCTTGTTTGGGTTGAATTAAAAAATGACCCATTGTAAACAATAATATTTAAACATGGACGCCGATTGTTAATTTTATTTTATTTTAATAAAGATGGAGAATATTTGCTATTTTATTAAATCTTATTTTAGATCATTCTGCATCTCTCTATTCTATTGTTCAACTTTGTGCTCTGAAAGAGAATAATTTGTTTTCGAATGCAGTTTATATAGAGCAAGTAACGTTATATTTTCTATATTAGAGTTTTTAGCTGATTTACAAGGAAAGCCAATTCATAAATAAAATTAATAGCTCTATATCACAATAAAATTGTTCTAACACAGTTTTTGAATACTAAGTGCTGATTAGTGATAATATGAAATGGTTTCCAAATTAAATGTCATTCTCGTACAGTGGTTATTGGTGGTAAGAATCGGGTGTTTCCAACAAAGTTCGAGAATTGAGAGGAACGGTCTCTTTAGATAACACTTTTGCCAGCAAATCCAAGAGACTTCAATGTCCAATGCCTTATATTATTTTCCAATGCCCATATTTTAAGTTCTTCTTTAAAATGTGTTTCGCTTTTCTTCCTCCGGCCCGGAATCAGAATTGTCATCACTAGCTATCTCCATTATCCAATTTGTACTTATATATTCGTCTCTGCCGTTTTCTTGTGTATTGTCAATATTAGTGTCACTACTTCCCTAGCAAACTCGACACTTCTAGTTGAGTTACACAATTCTGGTTGATAGTTGGTACAATGTTTAAAATAGATTCGATGCCTGACAATTTTCAAATAGTGATTTATTTTTTTTTATTGTAAAAGTTTTCTACTACTCGATTTATATTTGTTCCACGAACTAAAGTTTGACATCTTTACGTTTATATAAAACACTATTTTAGCCTAATACTTTTATTCAACTTCTGTCACTTTACAACTCGATGCACTTATAATAAATGTGAAACGTCAAACTAAACAAATGAGAAGTCCTTTACAACACTAAAATAATTCGTGGGCTCTAAAAAAGATTAAACCGTATAAGTAAGCTCCATATAGGGATATTGTAATTATATTTGTAACCTATGAGCGCTAAAGAAGTGTAAAATTATGTTACATTTGAGCATATATCTAAAGAAGCTATAAATTCTAAATCAGTTGTAATATAGCTTTAATACAAGATAAAATTTGGCTAATAGAAACATTTTATTCTAAAATACAACGAGCTCTATAAAACAACCTAGATGTCTAATTATGGCTATAAAGCTTACTAATAAAACTATATGCTCCACAAGCAAATAAAGCTAACATCATAACGAAACAATAAGTTAAATCAGCAGAAATATTGTGTAAAGCTGAAAGCTGTAAATATTTACCTTGTGGAACTGCTAGTCTCATATTATCTGACTTAGAACTGAACTAGAGCTCAATGCTGCTTATAACTCTAAAAAATGTTACTTGGATAAAAGGATATGGCCTATGGGGGAAATGATAATTTAGCAGATTTGTTGAGAATATCATGCCAAATTAATATCAGAAACAATTTTGTAAGCACATTTTTCATAGAAAAATTGAATTTTCTAGAATGAATTTGATTTTTTTACTTTGAACTATCATATCTCTCAACTCTATGAAGATACAAGACCATCTTAAATAAAGTCTAAGCACTTACCAGTTAATTAAGTTTAGGTTGGTTGCTCTCTTTTAAATATTTTGTTATAATTTAACAAATATGTAACGGGTGTGCCATCTTTTATGTCGGTATGTAAACATTGAATAACTTTGAAAAAAACAACTGATTTCTATATATGAGGTATTTTTATTCAATTTGGTCCTTTGCAATTTATTTGGACTAGTTTTTGAATACAACATCAATTAAGTGGTCATCTTTATTGACCAAAGCAAAATGTGCCCTTTTTGCTGTGTTTTCCATTACCTTTTCGAGCATCTCGGGCGGAATAGCGATGATTTCCACACGAATGGTTGCCTTGAGCTCGTCAATGGTCTGAGGCTCGCTGGCGCACACTGCTTTGGAAGTAACCTCACAAAAAGAGGTCCGTAAGGGTTAAATCTGGAGATCTGAGTGACCAGTCAATGTCGCCTCTTTTTGACATCAGACGTCCAGGGAATTTTCGTTGCAGAAACTTAATTGTTTGATTTGCAGTGTGGCATGTCGCATCGTTTTGTTGAAACCAGTAACTGTCAAGACCTCTTTCACGCATTTGGAGGCAGACATAATGAGCCAACATCCACCGATACCGATTTTCATTGACTGTTTCGTTTTCTCTGAAAAAAATATGGCCCAATGATGGTTTTTGGCGCAAACGCCGGCCCAAACAGTCAGGATTTGGTCATGCAATGGCGTTTCATGGATCTCGTGTGTATTATCCGTTTCTCAAATGCACCAATTTTACTTATTAACGCCGCCAGAGAGTGTGAAATGGGCCTTATCGGTCATCAAAATATGCTTCCCAGCGAATGTTTGGCCGTATTCCAAGCAACGTGGACGGTCTGTCGGCCATATTATTTGTGTTAATTGCACTTTATAGGGAAATAAATGCAAATCATCCTTCAAAATGCGCCACAAAGTGGTTCCACTGACGCCAAAATGCTGAGCGCGGCTACGATACAACACTTTTGGGTTTTGGACGACGCTCTCTCTGACCGCTTCAACCAATTCATTGGAACTTCTTGATCGTTGATGAACGGCATGTTGACGATCTCTCACTGTTCCGTGCTGAACAAAATTCGATACCAAACGACGAATAGTGTTTCCAGACGGTGCCTGTTGACCACGATATTTTCGACGATATGCTGCACGTTGAGTTAACACAACTGAACGACTATTTTCAATGTACAGCGTCACTATTTCGGCACTATGTAAGTCAATCGGTTGACAAATGTCACAGTTATTAAATGTTTATATACCGACATAAAAGATGGCGCACTCTGTATATTTTTTTCGACCTTTTTCAACAACCTGAACTAAGACGATATGAAAAATCGATCCTCTTACCCTCCTATATGATTTTTGTCTCAAAAATATATAATTTTTCAAAAATAAACCAAGAAATCATTCCGTTATGGATTAGCATTCGAAACCCCGATGTATTTATAAATTTGATATTGGGAAATTCAATAGAAAGAAGTTAAAGAGTTTTCATTTCATTTCTCGTCAGACGTTTAAATTTTTGTATTATGTAAAAAAATGTTTATTATTAAGACTGTCAGACGTCTTGTTTCAGGAATTTATGTTTTTTGCTCAATTTTCGATATATTTTAATAGTGCACTTGGGAAATTATTGATTAGTGTGCAAAATCAATAGTTTCCATAGTGCACTCATTCATCATTATCATAAACTGAAGTGACAATACAAAATGTCATTGTTTTTTAAAATGTTCTTGGATGTCGTCCCAAAAACTTTAAATATACCCTAAATTTTCTGCTTTACTAGTTGACAACAATGGTCTGGTAGCCTTAATTCTAGAGTGCTGCCTTAGAATGTAATGGAACGAAATAATATACAAAAATTATGAATCCTTTCTCTATTGTTTTATCTTGTTTCTCCTGTCGCACTAAACGAAAACTTTATTTCTAACAACTAATTTTGCCATGCATGCATGGTTATATCATATTTTTTAGAATGTTTCTTGTTACTTTACTTTTATATTTCAAATTTTCAAATCCAACGCGGATTTGTTTTATTTTGTATTTTTTTCAAGCCAAATTTGTAGACTTATTTGTATAAATAAATAAAGAATCGATTGAATTTGAAGTATACGATGAAACTGGAAATTTCATTTGCAATTTCATTGGAATTTTGCTGAAATGGAAGATTCATCAGACGACGTTAATCAATTATCAAAATTCAGAAAATTTAATTGAATTGTAATTGACTATAATAAATTCTAATATGTAACACACGTATTAGTCTTTCAGAGCTGCTACGATCTTCCATCAGGGTTTCCCCTGATTTCGACCTGATCAGGTATAGTTCATTTTTTTTGTTTCATAGTTTTTTACTATGATTAAATAATAAAAATTGATATATCATTAACATTTTTTCTGTTTTGACTATATATTGTAGTGACATCTCGTAGGTTTATATTTTTTCTAAATAAGTTTAGTTTTAATACATTTTGAAAAATATGAGCGCTGTTTTATAGATATTGTTTTGTCGGAAGATGGCGTTTCTACAAAAAATTCAAAATGACACACATTTTCATATATCGATAACCATTTCTGAAAAATATTTATCAAAATAATTTTAATTTAGGTAATATTATTGTACACAAACTATTTAGAAACTTTATAATTGTTTGGATCAAAATAAATTTACAAAGAAGATGTAACAAAAAAACATACACACAATTATTTTCTTAGCCCGCCGATACACAATTTAGTTGTTTATGTAAATTGAAATAATATTTCTAGGACGTTGGTAATAGATTAATTAATTGCTTTGATTTACATTTTAAGGTTAATTCAAACTGAATTTTCATTTAAAATTTTTAAATTTACCATTAGCATTTTTTTGATATTTTTGTTCTAGCGGATAAGGAGTAAAATATTAAGTTTATATTTTAATTAAATAAATTACATACACTATAATGGCGCGTGATATAACTTTCTATCATATAACTATAAAGCAAATTATTGTCAAACAATTTCATCAACATGGCGTTACGTAATACAAATTTTACTTTTTACATGAATACTGTAATTTTGCATGCTAAAGCCCTAAAATAATTCATTTATATCCTAAGGAAAGCAAAATATAAAAAATATTTTGAAATCATTTTCCGTTAAAACCGAATAAGCGATTGGAACGTCATCTTCAGATTTTCCATTGAAATTGTTTTGGAAAAGGAACAACAGCAACAAACGAGTTGGGATTGCACCATTTTACTAAGTATGAGCAATCCCTTTTACAGTTGTATGCATATGCCGTCTATAATAAACTCGCGACTAACATGATTCGTGTTCAAATTGCAGTAAGACTGAGTATCGGAAGATATTGATAGATGATGGCAAGACAAACATTTTCAAGGAAAATTATTTCATGTTAACGCAAAATGTTCTGCCAAATGTGAGACACTGCGTTAAAGGCGAATAATTGTGAAATTAGTTAAACCAAATAAAAAATCTTAAACTGAAAAATCTGAAAATTCACTCATGTTTAACACAATTTGTATAAGTTTTTGTATAACATTAAAACGCAAAAAGGCTTCTCTCAGGGCGAGTAAAGCCTCAACCAAAGATAACTTAAGAGCTTAAATTGTGCTCCGTTTGGACCACTTAGAAGGGAGGTACGACCATCAAAATTTTAGAGATCAGTTTTTTATTTGTGACGAGAAGCCTACAAAATTTTGGTGATTGTAACACTAGCCGAAATGATACAAACAGCGTGTAACTTAAGCTCTTAAGTGTTCGCTGGTTGAGGCATAATAGCATTTCGTAAGTTTTGAGTATGCCTATATTCTATTTGTTTTAGATACACACACATAGAGAGATACATTGCAATAAAACCGAAAGAAGTAGTAAGTAGATGTTTTTTACGAAATGAAAGAGTAATGGATGGTACTGTAATTAGCGGTAAAATGACATTTGAAATTTCCGCTTTTTATTCTGAAATTGTATTAGTCTTATACTTTCTAATTGTATGAAAATGAATTTTGAAAATATAGTTCAACTGGTGTAGACTGTAAAAAAAAATTATCAAATATTTACTTGTCTTATGTGCACAAATATAAATTTTTACTAGAGAATAGAAACAATATTTTATTATGTATATCAATATTCAGCTAATATTTCTGGTTTTAACCATTGTATTATTCTACTACTAAGTTTAAAAACATCTTAGAAATTGATTGGTGAACTTTTTTAAGTAAAACCAATATTTACTTTAACTGATAATATAATGATAATATTGAATCATTCTCTCCATCCGTAAACTAAACGTCTCTAATTAATTCGACTCTGCACTTTTGAATATTTTTTAAATTATTTAGTTCAGATTAATTTAAATGTGTATAAACGAGATAAGGTTTGATTATTTAGTTTTTTATTGTAAAAAAGAATTAAGTTTTGTTTGAATTTTAAACTAAGAAAATAAAGTTAAAAGATAATATATTTTGGTGTTTTGTTTTCAGTTTAGCTTATAACGTCTTCTAATTAAATCGTAAAGTTTATTTCTAACAAGTAATTTTGCCATGCAAAGATGCATGTTTACATCATATTTTTCAGAATCGATTGATTTTGAAGTATACGATTTTGCTGAAATTGAAAAAGCCGTATCAGACGATGTAACTAATTATCAAAATTCGGAAAATTTAATTGAATTGTAATTGACTAAAATAAATTCTAATACTTAGCTTTTACGTGTAAACAATGCAATCAATTATTTTATTGAACTCTCTGTCCTACGTATTTTTGTTTGCCTATATTATGTTATATCTGTATATTTAATGATAGTGGGAGGTTTTTGTTAAAAACATTAATAAATCTAGTTAGTTTAGAAACATGGACAAAATTATAATGGAATTTTTGATAATTTTTTTTTCTTATTACTATAGTAATCACTAGTATCAGCAAATAGTAAAATAAATTCTTTAGCAGATTAACCGTAATGTGCTTTAGCTAGTTAATTATAATCTGAAATTGTGCTTATTAAAATTTAACGGTTTTTACATGTAAAATCCTAAATAAGCATTAATCACTCACAACTACTTTTAATCATAAAGAATATTATACAGCAAAAAAAAAATCCTAAATATAAAATTGTTTTGTTTATTTAATTACAGAAACGGTGTAAATGTTGAGGGTGCCACACATAAGCAAGTAGTGGATCTGATCAAATCAGGGGGTGATCGATTAACGTTAACCGTAATTTCGGTAACACAACAAGAAGCTGAAAGGCTTGAACCACAAGAGGATCCAGGAGGATACACTTATATAGACTACTCAGAGAAACGATCATTACCTATTAGCATACCTGATTATAGTATAATAAATCGCAATGGAGAGCGTTACGTTGTATTTAATATTCATATGGCTGGGAGGCAATTGTGTTCGCGTCGCTATCGTGAGTTCTCCAATTTGCACACAGCGCTGAAAAAAGAATTCACCGGTTTTAATTTTCCTAAATTGCCGGGAAAATGGCCATTCCAATTGAGCGAGCAGCAATTAGATGCACGGAGACGCGGATTGGAGCAATATTTAGAGAAAGTATGTGCAGTTCGTGTCATAGCTGAAAGTGATTCAGTGCAAGAATTTCTAACTGACTCCGAGGATGATTTATCCGCTTCACCGGTTGATATAAAAGTCATGTTACCTGATCATGAAGTAGTTTCGGTATCGGTACGAAAGTCTGCTAACGCTCAAAATGTTTGGGAGCTGCTTGTTCAACGTGCTAATTTAACTTCTTATACACAGCAATATTTTTATTTATTCGAAATTGTTGAATATAATTTCGGTATATTTATTTGGGCCGATCTCTAATAGTCGTGAAATAATAGGTTTTCTTTAATTCCAGAGCGAAAATTACAGCCTAATGAGGTCCCACATCAATTATACGTTCAAAATTATAGTACAGCATCAAGTACATGCCTGTGTGTCAAGCGTTGGCTCTTTTCAATTTCACGTGAATTAACATTACCACCTGGTGAACAAGCAGCTAAATTTATTTTTTATCAAGCTGTTGACGAAGTAAATCGTGGTAATATCCGGGCCGAAGGACGACTATATGAGTTGAAAGCGTTACAAGATGGCAAAAAAGCTTCAGAATATTTATCATTAGCCCGCACTCTGTTAGGCTATGGTGATGTAGTATTTCCACATTGTGCTTGTGATAGTAGAAAAGAGGGACATGTTATTCCAGCTGTAGGTATTAAGAGCTTTCGATTACACGCATGCCGTGATGACGGCACGCTGGAGTCTCAAACGGTAGAATTAACATGGGAGACAATAACGCGATGGGAAAGTGATGAGGAATCAATGGCTTTCTGTTTTCAATATAGTAGGACTGATAAACCACCAAGATGGGTTAAAGTTTATACGCCATATGTAAGTTTTTATTATTTTTATTATCTATCTTTATTTCAATAGAGTTGTTAAAAATTATTAATTTCAAGTTAGGTGTATTCGTGCGTATAGTTGATATTTTTAGAAGTTTTTTTTATTTACCTAAAACCTTATTTGGTAAATCCTTTTGTAACATGTTGTCAATTTTAAAATTGGGTAATTCTGCAAATCGTAGATCGACTTTTTGGATTATTTCTAACGGAAAGTTTCTTCAAACAATTATATCAAACTAAAAATGAAAATATTTTTATTATAAAATTGAATGATATTTTGTTGTAATTTCTTATTGAGATATGCAGTTCTGAGTTCATGATTCTGTATTTGACGGGTCGTTCACTGGTTGGTTTCTTTTTAAAAATTATATAAGTTGATCGTTTGATCGTATATTTTGACCGTTCACTTATGTTTAAAGTTTGATGCTTAATTGAAAAGAATGAAACTTCCGATCAGTTATGAAAATAATTTTATTGTAAAAGCTGCATTAAGTTCTTATTCTTTCAATTATTATAATGCTTTGTTTAAAAGATAACCCAAGGTTCGATTCGGGGGCAAGTATTTTGATTGGTTCAATATTTTACATAATTTACTAATGATAAAAGTGATGTAGGGAAGGTGAACAACAGCAAGAGAAAATACGTAAACAACTTGATCAACACAACACGTCAAGCAACGTGATTTTAGACCATAAAATTCTATGTACTTCTAGCGGTCTATATTTTCTGTCTCGAATTCTGTCGGTCTATGTTATCTGTCAGGGCAACAATTGATTTTGCGATTGTTTGTTGCTATTCCTTAGTCTTTGTTGTTGCAAAACGATGATTTTAAGCAAAGAGTATGTAATGTTATAAATAGTAACGAAACAACGGAACAATTTTCAAACTTGAAAAGGAACAATTTTCACCAAACAATGCATGGATTATGCAATTTAGATGGGTTCTGCAATACTTAAATGACCCAATTTTTTATAACCCCTTGTTTTTTGTTTGGCACAAATAAATTTTTGAATATTTAAAAAGAAATTCAAAAAGCTTAAAAATCACTCGATCTATTTCTTCTTTTTAGGTCATCATCAGGAGTATCTACTGATTTGTAAAAATAAAAATTTAGTTATTTATAGTAGGAAAAAGCAATTACCGAAATAAAAGAGGGAGGAACAAAAAATAGGCAATAAAAAATAATCTATTGTTCGTCCCAACCTTCTGTTGTTTATAGGGAAAACATTAATAATAAAAGAAATTAATAATAAGAAAGGGGGGAATAGCAGGTAAGCGGTTAGTCTTTTGTTGAAGCCCGGTACATACGTCGGATGGAAATCCAGGATTTCTTACATCTCAAACGCTAGCTGTCAAATTTCTTTATTTTTATTTTACTTGCGCTTGGCACTCTCGTGTCCCCATTTCTGAAAAAATTAAATGTTGGTATTAATTAAAGTAATACATTTGTATTATTTAATATAACCGTTCCAAATAATTCCAAATAATTTACTTAATTAATATTTTAAAATAACTAATAAATAAATTTAATACAGCAGGCACGTTTTACAACACAGACAAAATACCAATGTCATTAGGAAGATCTCTTACAACACACAAAAACTTGAGCAAAAAAGTAAAATGATCTATAAAATATTGCTCAAAATTACAGGTTTGGTTTTTTTAAGTTGGTTATCTGCAGGAAGTTTTGCTCAAAAGTTGAAATTTTTCAACTTTTTGGAATGAAAGGGTTCTTGTATTTTGTACTATTTCTCTCATTTGATTAGATAAAACGGCGAGATGTGAAAATCACGGATTTCCATCTGACCTATGTACTGGGCTTGTGTAACAAAATTCAAGGTATATTGAAGTACATTTAATTACCCGACGTATTAGTCATATTATTAAGAGCACGTGAATAGAATAGGGCGGGTCCGTAATTGGTGAGAAACGGATTTCTCTCTGTTCGTTAAGAATATTTTGGTTAAGAAATATGAATTTTCGAATTTCGTAAGATTCTAAGGTATCTACGTCTGCTTTTGGGTTGTATATGTAATATGTCTAAATTGTTTAAGCTAGCTGTATGATTTTCTAAAGTTAAATGATTATGGAAAGTTGATTCATTGCAACCAGATAAATGTTCTTTAGCTCTAACTCCAAAATTGCGCCCGGTCTGTCCAATATATGTGGGTAAACTACAATCAGTGCAATTAATCCTATAAACACCAGATTTGGAAAGGCGATCAATGTCACTCACTGTTAAAAGCCATTTTATTTATTGTGTTATTGTTATAAAAAGCAAAATAATATTGGTATAATCGGACACGATGTTGCTAATCCGTTGGCTAGATTTTCCTATATACTGCAAGCGACGCCAATTTTTCCGCGTTGGACTAATCCGATGGATAAATAGAGTTTTACGTTTTAGCTTTTTATTCAATAATTTTAATATAGCGTTAGTTGCATATCCGTTATTCGTTGCTACTTGTACAAGCCTAAATCGATCGAGTGATATTTAAACTTTTTTAATTATTCAAAAATTTATTCTTGCGAAACAAAAAAACATATGATCATAAAAAGATGTGTTTATTAAGTGTCAATGTGTTTCGCCAAGTGCCTACGACAAATAGTATGGCAATGGGTAAACCATGCATTTTTTAATGCCTTATAATATTAGAAAATACTCTTTGTTTTAAGAGAAAGCTAACAACAATATTCGTTGATTTAGATATTAATACTCACTTTTTTTATTAATCAATAAAAACTAAATTATTATTTAAATGTTAATCTTAACAATAGTAAAACTGCTTTATTAGTGTCAAACTTAAATTTGTATCTACAAAAATTTTATAAATATGTATTAAATAAATGTTATACACAGATTGATTTTGGTAATTTACCTAACTGATGATGACAGTTTGTTGATGCTAAATATATATAACAATCGGATAGTTATATATATTTTGTATACAATTTATTTAATATTTATAAAATTTTTGTAAATACAAATTTAAGTTCCACACTAATAAAACTGTTTTTCTATTTTAAGATTAACATTTAAATAATAATTTAGTTTTTATTATTTAATAAAAAAGTGATTAAGAAGAATGTCTAACAAACATGTAAAATATATTAATACCCCTATTATGAATCTCACGTACTCGTCACCAGATGTCTTATCGTCATCATAATTGATTTTTGGTATTATAATTCTCACTGTGATAGAGAATCTCACATGTTCTCATCTACAATTTATTGACAACACAAAATGAGAATTAAATTATTTTTGAAGTGTAATGATTTTTTATACTGAATCTGTAAAAAACTTAAATTCTTACTTAGTATCATCAAACAATTCTATGTGAGGATATATAAGATCCTCACAGAGTGAGAATCGTAACACCAAAATTGAATTACGGTGACCGCGTCACCGGTATACCAATTTTGTTCAAAAACCGTGACTTGTGAGACTTGGGAGTATTTCTGTTGTTTGATCGGCACGCTATAAATGTAAATATATAATTTAAATATTTTTTACATCAACCAACAATAATATTAATTTTGTGCATCCAGTAGCTTAGTGAAACAGCAGCATAACTCCCAACTCTCAACTCTCTGTTTTCGAACAAAATTTGTACTCTGATGAGGTGAAAATGAGATTCTTAAATTTTTAAGAAATACGTCTATGGCCAATCTACCTAAAACGATGATCAGAAAAACATATAACAAAAATAATTCCTCCCACTCATACTGAGTATATTGACTGAGTATATATTTATACATTTTTTTATTACTTACTCCTGATTTGGCAGCGTGAGTTATGTAACGGGTGTTTTTTTAGGAGGTTTGTTTTTCCGATAGATGTCGTTTTATTTTATGACAGTTGTTTTGACAGCTCAAAGTGGCATTTCTACTCAGTATTGTTTGGCAAATCATTATGAATAGGTTAACTCCAGAACAACGTTTTCAAATCGTGGAAATTTATTTTCAAAATCAGTGTTCAATTAAAAATGTTTATAGAGCACTTCGTGAATTTTATGGTGCACATAATCGTCCGTCAGAGACCACCATAAAGAACGTAATTACCAAATTTCGGTCTACATTCACTCTTTTGGATGCCAAGCCACCGACAAGAATGAGAAGAGTTCGTACAGAAGAAAATATTGCTGTCGTTGAGGCCAGTGTCGAAGAAAACGACAATTTATCGATTCGTCGTCGTGCTCAGCAAATTGGACTTTGTCCATCGACTTTATGGAAAATTTTAGGTAAAGATTTGGGTTTGGTGCCATACAAAATTCAATTGGTGCAAGAATTAAAGCCACACGACCATCGTTTGCGCCGTGAATTCAGTGATTGGTCGTTAAATCAATTGAACGAAGATCCATTTTTTTACCGTAAAATTCTCTTCAGTGATGAGGCGCATTTTTGGTTAAATGGATACGTCAATAAACAAAATTGTCGCATTTGGAGCAAAGATAATCCACACGCCGTTCTAGAATTACCAATGCATCCTGATAAATGTACTGTTTGGTGCGGTCTATGGGCTGGTGGGATCATCGGTCCATATTTCTTTAAAAATGAGGAAGGACGACGCGTTACCGTGAATGGAAATCGATACAGAACCATGTTAAATGAGTTTTTGTTGTCAAATCTTGAAGATATGGATATGAATGAAATGTGGTTTCAACAAGATGGTGCCACTTGCCATACAGCACGTGAAACAATCGACTTATTGAAAGAAACTTTCAACGACAACATTATTTCGAGAAATGGTCCGGTGAATTGGCCTCCGCGTTCGTGCGATTTGACGCCACTCGATTACTTTTTGTGGGGATACGTGAAGTCATTGGTTTATGTGGATAAACCTCAATCGATTGACGCTTTGGAAACCAATATTCAACGTGTCATTGCTGACATACGCCCTCAAATGCTTGAAAAAGTGCTGGAAAATTGGACCTCCAGAATGACATTTGTGAAAAATAGTCGTGGTAGCCATATGCCAGAAATTGTGTTTAAATGTTAAATGCCAAAAAATTATCTACCAAATAAAAAAAAATTTTGGTCATTTCATAATTTTATATGTGTTTTATTCAAAAAAAAAATCGGCAACCTCTTAAAAAAACACCCTTTATTTGTAGTTTTGCTTCTATGAATCACAATTATATTTGTTTTGATTTATTACATCAGAACGTTGACGTAATTATTAAACTATTTATAGTTTTATGTATTTTTCCGTAATAGCAGCCTTTTTATAAATAAATTGCTATTATTCGATAAATTTGAAAAAGGTTTTCTTTAAATCAAATAACTTAGATCAATACATACATAGAGGGACTCTCTATGTATAAGAAAAAAATCCATCACTACAGTTCGAAAATTTTCTTGTAATATTGTTGTTTTCAATAGTTCTCTACAGAACAGTTGAGAACAAGAACATCATCGAACTTTTATGATGAGTTTTTTTTGTTCATAGAGGAATATTAAATCTAAATAATTTGATTTAAACAAATCAGTTTTTCATTTTAAATGTTTGTTTTTTTCTACAAAAACGCAGCTGATTAATGACTCGTTTTTATTTTTTGAATGTTCTTCATACTAATAGTAATGCTTCAAAAGTCTCACAAAAACATTTGTTGTGCGTGTTACGGTTACCCAGATAACATGGAGATTGGCTGCGTTACATTTTTTGGCTAAATTTCCCCATAACAACATAAATGTTTCTGCTTTTATAATTGTGGTTTTACGTACATTTACGTCACGTTTGTACAAAACATGATGGTATTGCTTCTAGTTTTGGGTATTACAAACGCACTATTTCATGGTCATCCGATCTTAAAGTACTCGGCTTTTTTATTTGTGTGAAACGTTGATTGAGAGCTTTGTCATCGGAAATTATAAAAACCAGAACATTTAATAAATTGACAGTGCGCTGTAAAATTAAATAAATACCTAATTAAAATAATAATAATTGAAGTTTAACCCGAGAAAATCTAAAAAAGAGTACTAAAATGCATTTAATACGCACCTGCTGTGCCTAATTATAGGAGAAGTTAATAAAATATTTTAAGATAGTTCAAAAATTAATTGTGACACATTTTGTACTCACTTTTTTGTATTTAACAGGGAAACTGTAACACGCATATCAGAAAATTTTATCAAGAAAACCGTAACCGCACATCAGAAAATTCCAGAAACCTTTGTGCGATTTAGTATAATGAAACTAACTATGTATAATAAACTAAACTATAATCAAATAGCCCAATCAGTCAAAAATAAAAAAATAAAATAAAAATAAAAATTTTGACGATACCAATTGTCTTTCTTCGATACCAGTTGCATTCCAGCCATGCACAACTTATAATACTTAAGTAATAACAAAATTAGTGTTGTTAATTTACAACTTTTATGAATAAAACATGGGAAGATTTTTATGTATTTTGATAAATTTATTATAACAGACATTTAATAATATAAAAGCCACGACTAATATTGAATTTTAAATTTTTTAAACAACTTGCACAATTCAATCTAATTGGTAGGTTAGGTTTCATAAATTCAATAATTTTATCATACATAAGTGAAAGATGCATATAAAATTATTCAAATATCTTTATATATTAATTTAGTAATTAATTATACAATTAAAATAATTTCCGCCATTTTATTTAATAAAAATCAGATTTTCGGTACAATTTTTTAAGTTTTTTTATTTTTGGGCGAGAAAATGCGCACACTATTTTTTTTAAGCGACAGCTAAAATTTAACGAAGTTTCTTTGGGTTTCTTAAGTAAAAATTAAGTTTTGCTGGGTAATAACAATGACATTAAATGGCATGTTGCATTCTTAGTTTTTTTATTAAGTTAAGGTTTTATTATAGACTGGTTCCCACTTAAGCGACAATTAAAACTAGTTATTATTTCAAATTATATGAGTCTACTACGCCTTCGTGAAACGTAAAAGTAGTCGGAGATAAAATCACAAAATTTATTTTGAATATTAATATTTAAATGGTGGAATGGTTTACGTCCTTATAAGAGACAAAAAGCAAAATCACTAATGCTGAAAACAGATGATCAGAATTTCTGTTGGGCACTGCCGGTAGTGTTGTTTTGACCATACCCCACATGTCGATTTTTTGCTGATCACGTAGAATTTGTAGTGTATTTTTGTTCAAAAAACTTATGTTATTAAAATCAATGCAGAAAATATATAAAAATAAATAAAACAAGTGTATTTATCATTTAAACTTTATTGTGCAAAATAATGATGCAAACGGTAAACACCAAATTGAACTTAGCCGTGATTTACTTTCTTTTACGTGTATGTGCGATAGGGCGTTAAATGCTGACATGAGGAGCAGAATACATGTATTTCAATTCATATAAGCGTGTGTGTAAATTTGTTTTCTCACCTTTGAAAGATACCACACCTTTAAATTCAAAAAAATATGTTGTTTATAATGTTATAAAGTACAAGTTGTACTTTTAACAGAATATATATATATATTACCTAGTCAAACTAAACTTTTATGCTCTCGTTTTTTCCAACACAAAAAGGATGAAATACGACTAAATAAAACTAGTGAACCAAAATAGTACAAACCCGAGTAGTTTGTCAACTCATCTCCATGTATTAAACCATTCGGTTTTTATAGAAAATTTAGAAGTTGTGTAACAACAAACGAACTACCGAACAAAACAAGGTTAAGAAATAATTCACGTAAAACGAAGTCGACAAAACCAAAATTGCTTAAACTAGGAATCTGAATGTATGTATCTTCAGTAATTCTTTAATTTGCTGAGTGTTCCCGTGTTTTGAGTTTTTTAATCTTATGTCAATGTTGTGGTTTATATTTTTAATAGTATATTATACATACCAATGTACTACCAATTAAAAATAGACTTTCTACTTGTTTTAGCCTAACTATTGGTTCTCATCTGTGAATGCATTGCAAATATTTGCAAAGGGAACTTTTTGTGTCATGTAGTTGTATTTGTGTGTTATTTTCGTTTATATGAAAATGATTTTGACGTTTTCCGAGCTCAATCGGTTATAAACAACATTAATAAAATTATTTGACAAGAGATTTTTAGACTACGGCAGAATACAATTTCCAAATAATGCCAGTAAAATTAAGAAGTTCAAAACAAACCAATGGCGCAATAAGTTGCATTATTAAAAAGATTTATACAATTCTGTAAGTAAGATTTAATCCGTTTAAAATATTTTTCCTGTATCAAAATTGAAACCGTATATATAAAAAAAGGATGTTTCCTATTGCAAATCATCCTACAGCCATTTATTACCAAAGTTTTGACATAACATACAAATGTTTGTTTTCAAAATATAACCAAGTTGCTGCCTTTAGGGGTTGAACATTTCCCTCGGGATCGAATGTGTACGATCAAACAAATCGATTGCAAATAATTGCAAAGCAATATCACATTCAGATGAGAACGCACGTAACAATCAGTCGTGCTTTTGCTTTTATGTAAATAAATTTTGTTTTAAAAAAAAAAAAAATACTTTTAAACTCAAAACAGAACAAGAGCGAAGGCAAACACCGAAAACACCGAAAATATGCAATACAAACAACCATCGACGCTGGCGACGACGATTTTTCCGTTGAAATAAATTTAGAGTTTATTTCTATTTTTATCGCCAGCGAAACAATAGCTGTGTTTCTTGATGCTTGATCTGATCCGGTTCAGTTCATGTTTCATGAAACAACGCAAAGGCGCCTTGCTAGATTTCAAATCAAAATTTGTGATCTAAAACAAAATTTGGATCAGGTTTTCATATTTAATTTGATTTCTTGTAAGGTTTAATGGCCTAACCACCAACGTCTACTTCGTCATATTAAATTATAATATTCATATGCCAAAAACACTAAACGATAATTTTTATACTTAATTTTTATTATTCGAGTATGCTAACTTTTAGAATCAATTTTGACATAGACAAAATAGGTTAGATTATTCCATTAGGTTATGTCGTTTGTGGTTGTTTTTTTATCGTCATACGCTAAAGCTGTTGTTTTGTTTATCGATATATTTTATTGATACGTCGACGCTCGTCGTTATCGCTCTTTTTCTATTTACTTTATTGACATAAAACATTGACATAAAACAAGATTTTACGAGAAGAATTTAATTTTTATTTTTATATTAAATAATATATTATAATCATTCAATACATATATCGGCTTGTTCTATTTTGGTAAATCCGTTTTTTTGGTAAAATATAATTATTGTAAAATATGGTTTATTGTAAATTTGTTTTGAATTTAATGAATTTTATAAATTCTAACATATAATATACAAATTGGCTTAAAACCAGAAAATTTTTTTAATTTTATTTTTATACAATAAAAAAGCCTAATAACCACAATTTAAAACCAAAATTAGAATGAAAGCAGTCTAGAGCAGTGATCAAATTTAAAATTTATAATTTCGATTTTTTTCACTTTTCGCTTCTTATTCTACGTTTGGTTATTTATAAATGATTTTTTTTTTCCACCTCTCTTTAAAAAAGAAGACAATTGATTAGCAAAATCAAAATAATTAAATTATATATAAATTAAAATATATAATAAAATTCGTGAATGCGAAAAGTTAGTTGATAAAATATAGATGGAAATGTGAAAGAATCAAATTTCGTACGCTATGCAGTAATTCACTAGTAGTACAACTACATGTTATGTTCTATATATATAGACAATATTCCAATGTAGTAATACAACATCAGTCGTCGCGACCTGATGAGAAGACTGATTTTTTCAAATCAATAGTCTCATTTGTTCGAAACTGATTGTTGTGATTCTTACACATTAGCCAATCTATAAGTCAAAAATTCAAAAAAAGACAATTGATGTTTATTTCACTCTTGCCTTTTGGTTTTGTGTAATTAAATGCTTCATGTTATTCAAAGGGAAAGAGCAATATTTTCGAAATTTTGTGTTCATTCCCTTAGATCAGTAAATTAAAAAAATATATTTCCATCCCAAGAATGTACAGCCGTTAGCAATCATTCCTAAGTAAGCCTGTTTCATTTTTTTTATTTATATGAGCCCATTCATTTTATTCGTAGTATGAAAGAAGAGCGTAACCATATTAATTGTAAATAAGTCAGACAATCTTTGCAAAAGAATAACAACATTAACATTGTCGAGGGAAAAATATATTGAGAAACAATCGCAAATATGGTGTAGAAGTCAAAACAAAAAAAATAATAATAAAATTTCCTATCGAGTTGCAGTATTTTATTTTTATTTAGATTTCGCGCCTGAGAAAAGAAACAAAAAAATTATATGTTTCCTTCCGCAGGGATAGATTAAAGAACGGAACGCAAAATAAATTTAAACACTGGCCTAGAGCAACCATTTCAAGAATAATTACTAAAAATATGTAAGTCCTTATCATCATCTCAAACCACTGTTCTGTAAACCACTGTTCTCTAAAAAGAAACTAGAAAAAGAACTATGCTTAGGCAATCCTGGTATCGTTGTAATGTTCATAGGCTCTCAAATCAAGAAAACAAGCTGAATAACTTATCGATTACTGACAGGGAAGACAGGTCGGCCTATGAGTTCTGTTCTTTGACGGGATCATAGGAAATTTAACTTGGTAGAAAATGTAACATTAACATCAAAAATTAACATAAAGATAAATTAATAAAGAGCGCTTTAAAGAAAGTGGTTTATCTGTCCTATTTGCTTCATGATTGTATACAAATGATGATTTACAAACTTTTTTGATTTACATTAAAAAAATTTTAATCTTAATTTTATGAAACAATTTAAATTCTATTTAGTCACAAATTAGGATTTTATGCAAAAAATATAACAGTATTTATTAGTGTAATAATATTAAGAATGGATTATTTTTAGATATGTTTGAGATATAAAGATATCTTTAGTTTAAGAATCGGGCTAGAGAAAGGTTTAATATTTTAATCATTCTGTAGGTGTGATGATTGGAAGTGTACAATAAGCTTAATGGGAGTTTATTTTAGAAATGTAGTAATTGTAAAATAAATAGAGTCAAATAATTAATAAATGTATTGTTTTAATTAAGATTTTATGATTCTTTTAATTTCATGTTTAAATTAACTTTTAAATGTAAATTACATTTTGAGATAGAACAGATTTAGTATTTAATAATTTGAAAGTTATTCGTAAAAACAATGTTCATATTCTCAATTGGCTCACATCTGAAATCTCAAACCTTCTTTCACAAGCCTTATTTATTTTTATATTCATTTTTAACGGAGATATAACAATTTTTATGGAGTAGAGTCAACAAGTTTGAAAATATTTGATAATTTCGAATATATTTAATACACAAGGAATTATTTACTATTTTAATATTCAAACCAAATGTTATTATAATGTGCTATTTTTAATGTTTCATTCAATTAGAAATTAAACACACTACGTCAATTGTAATTTCATTTCAATTACGCATTTGCTGGAACTGTGCATTTGAAGTAAACGCTTGCGTTCTTTCTTCAGTGTTATTTCAAATATGTATGTCTATCGACTTTGTATTTTTATAAAACAATTAAGATTTTTACAATTATTTGCCCAGTAGCTTATCATAGGTCATCACTTAATTATCATTTTATGTCTAATGTATATGTAACTAATCGGACCTAGCTCTTTTGACCTGAATAGACTCCGCCTCATTGTACTTGGTCCGAATTATAATAATAATTGTAAAATATGTTATAATATAATATTAATTCTTCGTCCATTTTTTATAGCATGCCTATCTAGCAGACTGCTTTGATCGTATTATGGAGGAGAGGAAATGGGACGATACAAGTGAATAATTTATTATTTAAATTTATATAGAACTAACATAGTTTTTAATTTATAAAAAGCAAATTATAATTATTACTTTATAACGATAAAATTATTTAAATCAGTTAAGCAAAAACACATTTCCGAAACGATTAAAATATAATTATTTATTACAATTATAATTATAACTAAATCATTATATTATGTATATTTACAAACAAAACTATTAATCATTATGGAATGATTGTAATACTTTTTCATAAAGTAAACTAAGGTACTTAGTCAATTTCAGTTTGAATCATCCCATATTTAAATTAAAATCATATTTCAAATAAATATTTTTATGATGAACAGATTTAAGCTTTTTTGATTTTATATTTTTAAAATAAATTAATTATCATTAATATTTGTGTGATTTTCGTTTTAATGTTATTATTTTATAAATTGATTTTTAGTGTCATATTTCATTTATTTATATAAATTAAAAAAAAAAATGATATGTTTAGTAAATCAATGTTATGTCGATCAACATTACACATATTAAATAAATATTGTAAATATGAGTATAAACATTTATTAATAACTTACTAAATTAAATTTAAAACAAAAATACCGTTGATCGCTTTTATAACAATTATTCAATTAAGAACTAGCTTTTGTGCACTTTTAGAAATTGTAGTTGTACTATTTAAAAGCACATTAATCAACATTCCAGGACATTTTTTCTTATTAAATTTTCTATTGATTTAACTTTCAAAGCCGAATCATTTGGCAATAGGAAAGCTATTCTTTAAATTATTTGTTCAGGAATGAAATCCAAATAATTAACAATGAGTTCGTTTAGTTGGAATAGTTATGAATCAATCTCACTAAAACATTTTCTTGTCATGGTTTTCTAGAAATAAAATTGAAATGACGCTGGGCTTTCTATCCGTAAGATGGATTTACCGATGGTGGGTTTATAGTTTGTGAAAGGAATAAGAATAAACCTTCATTTTATTTTGACGTATTATAGTACTTGCTAAATGCAATATTTACAATTCCTAATTCCTTACAATTCCTAATATTCCTTTTCGATTTGAAATAGGAATAGTAAATTATAATAAAAGAGGAAAGTTGAGAGGTTTCAAAATTCTAAAGCCGGATCTCAAATACTTAAAAACTTACATAAACCCGGAGGTAGATAATTCCGAAACTATAAATTTTTTTGAAAATCTTTATGGGTCATTAATATTATTTATGTATAATATGCATTCCTTTAATGCCATGTACCCAATAAAATGCTTATGACTTTTTGTTATTTTTTTACCTGAAATTATAATAATTTACCCATTCAAATAAAACATTTTAAATTAAATCTTGCAATATCAAATTATAATTTTGAGGGTACAGAAAAAGTAAACAATTTTGGAGACATCACAAAAACATGCTTTACATGTAACATGTCAGATAGTAAAATAGTAAACAAAATTGTTTATAATCTGTAAAGTAATTTTAATTCGAATAAACATGAGTTAACTAAAGTTTTTAAAATAATTTATCCAATAACTTCATAATTTGAGTATTTCCACCAAAATATGTACAACAATTTGTATACAAAACATTCTAAAATCAAATCTTGAAACAATATGAAATAATATGAAATATTTAAACTATTTGTTTAAAAATTATTCAATCAGAATTGCCCGTTTAAATATTTATATACAAGTTAAATATTGCTATGAAATATTATTATAATCAAGTTTTCGTTGGAACTTTGTGATTATAAAACGAATATTCATGTAAAACATTTAACTGACGCACGACTTACTGGTCGTTAAGCAATTTTATGTGCAACCGGCCATACGTGAATTTATAAAGTTTAACCATAATTTAGTATGTTTGTGGAAATTCAATAAATATTTAAAACATACAGATATTTTATTTTGTATGTACATACTTACATAAATATTTTCTAAATTTCGGGTTTTATTGAATTTATGAATTTACTGGGTGTTGGTTGAGATTTTACTCTGAGGCGATTCTTTGTCGAATCTTGAACATATTTCAAGAAAAAGGATTTGAAACGAAAAGGATTTGAAAACGTCTCATTTTGTTTACGAACTTGAATTTCTGCATTAAATCAATTAATCTTCTGCAGAATGGAATTACTGATTCACTTAGCTGTTTAAGCTTCTGTTCTCAAAGTCCTCTTAATTTTTAATTTAAATTTTTGAAGCATTCAATGCAATTGTTTAAAATCGTCATGTTGCAATTTGCCAGAGTGTTTACTTTATTTTACGAATTGCGCGATGTTTGAATTATCAATGTTAACGATATATATTATTTAAATAAAATATGCCGAGGTTAATCTATGTTACTATTGGAAGTTTGTAACGGGCTCGCAAGAAGTGTGAACTATTAATTAACTACAAAGATAAGTTCATATATATATATATATATGGGATAAATACATATAATATAAAAGGAATATTTATGTTTATTTGTATATAAAAGCCGTAAAATACGATTAACCTAAGAAGAAAATTGGCTTACAAAATTTACTCTACTTCAAACCTATTCGTTCGTGCTTTAAAGCCATGTTAAATTATTTTGTGTTACTCATTTAAGTTACCTATATTTAATTTGAGCCGATTTAATACCCCTATTACGAATCTCACCTATTCGTCGCAACGTCATCATAATTATATTTTGTGAGCATCTCGCTTATCCTCACCTACAATTTCTTGGTCACTCAAAATGAGAATTAAAATATTTTTGACGTGTAATGCATTTTGTTTTATATGTTCTAACTTTAATTTGTTAAAAATGCTTAAATTCTCACTTTGCAAAAAATCATAGATGAGGATATGTTCTCTCACTTACAGTCAAAATCATAATATCAACATTGAATTACGATGACGTCGCATTACCTGGTGACGAGACATGAGATTCATAATAGGGACATAAACTGCAATCACACTACTGTGTGTATGACAATTGGGATGCAACAAGAAGGCTTCTATTTTTATTTTTTTGTAAAAATATCATATGACAGGTTAAAAATACCACGTTTACTGGTGGCAATAGAGCCCGGGACCGCAAATTGACACACCAAGCACTCTACCTATTATGCTAACGAGTGCAACCTATTCAAAATTCTAGGGAATCTTTTCAATCTTTAACGTTAGTAAACACAAAGGTAACCCCGCGGGGAAAGTGTAATTGCGAGCATTTCATATTACGCACAGCGTTAGTAAAGGCAAAGAACATACAAATCCTAAAGTGGCTTTGCTAAGACTTGTTAAACATATTTAACACTATACCTACTGCCAGTTCTTGTCAGTAGGTACCTATACCTATTCCTACCGCGCTTGGTCAAATTGACCGGTAAATAAAAATGCTATTGATTATATTTCGTCAGCGCAGATTATTTTCCATATAAGAAACTAAATTTAACTGGCGGCATTACATTGTTTAAATATGAGTAAATTTTACAGAAGTTTGAAAACGGTCAATTTGCTGGGTTAAATGCGAATGAAACGTTGTTCAACTGAATTGTTTTTGCTTACGAAAATATGAAAAGATATGAAATCGATGACCATACTTTTATGTCTAAATGCGAAATAGGGTGTTAAAAGCAAAATAGTGTATTTTGTTTTGTGTACACAACGCAGCAGAACAATATTTCTTCAAGTTTATATTTTAGAACATACCTATTAATGTGCAGCTTAAATAAATTAATTTAGCAGGTAATGTAAACTAAGAGCCGTATTTATAGTCGTAACTATTGCTATAAGTACAGCTTCTATTTTTGGAAATCGAGGGATTTTGTGAATTATTAGGAATTTTTTGCCTTTATTGGATAAAAATCACTAAAATTATTGGGTTTGATCAATTAAAACCAAGTTTTACCTTATAAAAAATCTTATAGTGAGATTTATTAAAACTAAATTGGCTACTCTAACATAATTTATAGTTGTAGTAATGACTATAAATCCGGTCTTAAATATTTCTCTCTGTCTGCATTTAGACATGCTATTATAGTCTTCCATTTTGTGTTTTTCTTATTTTCGTCTATTTGCCACACAGAATCCGCCTGCTGATTAGGTGATTGTTGAACTGAAAAAAGGGTTAATCAGTATTTTTTATCATTTTTTATGAAAGCAGAGGTGACATGTTATAACATCACATTTTCGATACTTTATCGAAGTTTATGATTCGCTTCTTTAGAATAACACTATTTCACATCATTTCTACTCCGTTTCTATCACCAAATAATTTGTTTTCGATACTTGAACAATATTAAAAGAAGACAACTTGCTGCATTTGTGCTAATAGGTTGTGATAGCAATAGAAACGAAATAATTCATAAATGAAACAGTTGCTCATTTCCGTTTAGGAAATCGAGAAATAAACTTCGAATTTCGACAAAGTATCGAAAATGTGATGTTATAACATGTCAACCCAGTATTAGTCATCATGTATGCTGTAACAATGCCTACCACGATGCAAATTTGAATAATTTCGGATTATTTTGCAATCATCACTTATTTCTAATATTTTAAAATTTCGAATAGTTTGGTATTCTTTTTATTTTTTCAACTCCAAAATTAAAACAAATGCATCACTATAAAGATCATTAAGCTTCACTTAGCCCTTTCGATACGTAGGTAGATGGGTTGAATTGATGACTAGTCATACTTTTCAATACGTTTACGATTATTCTACTGTGTGGTTCGTTACAAGTCCTACATTTGCACATCCTGCATACATTCCAAAACTTGCTTAATATTTTTGTATATTTTCTAGTCTTAAACAATTAATTCTTTGTATCTATTAAAAGAAAACGGATATTTAATACAAGTGATATTTATACAAAAACTAATAAGAATTATTTATAACTACATGTGTAAAAAATCAACAAATTTTTTCTAATTAATTTTTTTAAGGATTACATTCCATCCTCGGAACTTTTAAAGTGATTTTATTGTTTTGGTTATACAAAAATGAATCTCAAATTAGTGAAATTAATTCCAATGTTTCAAGTTTCAGTTTATATTTTTATTTTATGAGCACATTTTCATTTTTTATTATGTTTTTATCTTAACCAAACCGGTTATAACATTTCTGAACAGCTAATATTATAATTTAATTTAATTAATAAATTAAAATTAAATATTTACAATAATTACATAAAATCATATCAGAAATAAAATTTAAATTAAATATATATATATATATATATATATATATATATATATATATATATATATATATATATATATATATATATATATATATATATATATATATATATATATATATATAATATATGTATATATATATATATATATATATATATATATATATATATATATATATATATATATATATATATATATATATATATAATAAATTTAATTTAAATTAAATACTAATTAAAATAAAATATATTCTAAATTTATTGTAATAACTTTTAATGAACAATAAATATATATAATATATAAACAAAATAATACTACATACTACTATATTATAATGTTATTTAAATAATGTTTTTTTAAATTGTGTATTTTTGTTTTTCTAATTGTGTTAGAATTCGGAATTCAATTTATGTATGTGATAAGCGCATATCAGGCAGCTATTTGCGACCAGGTAATGGTTTTTAAATATTATCGATGTCAGAAAGATTTATGATTCAAAATTTTCTGACCGTTTATAATTTATATCAATATTATGTCACCTCAGAATTAAAACCATATAAATGTCACCATTGCAGAAGGATAACAAAGAATGATTGCTTGAAAACGTCTGGTCAGTAAATTATTAGGCCCACTTGTTAAAAATCAACTCGAACTCAAGTGCTTTGTTAACTTGTTAACAAAGGGATTATAGAGGAAGAATAGCAGAATAGAACAAAATACAAATTAAAAATTTACAAATAGTCTAAAATCAATCTACACGTTCTTAACGAATTTTATGTTCTTTCTAGATACCCCAAAATTTAAAGTGATACTAAAATTTGATGTAACATCAAATACCATTATTTTTTATTTCTTTTTCATTTCACTTAAGTAAGGGTTCGTTAAGAACTCAGCATAAACTTTAGGACACATAATTAAGATTTCTCGTCATTTGAAGCGGTAAAAGATGCGGCTGAAGGAACAGGGCTGTAAACTGTGATAGTGTAATGATTAACGGGCTATTTAAAGTTGAAATTGATAAGTTGTTAATATCCAGTTAGTTTTGTTATGATATGTATGGTGATGGATTGTTTTAGGATTTTATTTCCTATGGTCTATGTAATATGATGTAACTACCTGATTAAGTCCTAATGATTTATCCATCAAACATTATTCTTACCAAGCACGAGTTATGAATGCGGGTAACTTTATTAGTAAAGTTAAAATATAACAGCCTAAATGTTTAAATTTTATCTTATACATACATAACATTTGACTTTACTGCTTAGGTCTCAATGAATGTGGAATAAAATTGTTCCTTTGAATACACCTTAATTCTTTAACATTTAAAAATAGCAAATATTTGTAAAAAATCGCTAATCTGAAATGGCAAAATGCACGGGAGCTATCATGAATACTTTGGTTTTAATTTATCTAAGGCGTTTACTGCTATTTGTGGTGTAACACTTGCCTTACTCAGGAAACATTATGGTTTGTAAAAACAGGGTTTTAAAATGTATTAGTCGTAGTATCTCAACCTTCTCTCCACCCGCAAATTAATCAAGTTATGTCCTAATTTACGAATACAAAATATCAATATTTCATTCTGCTGATTTCATTTTTCAGAGCTCATGGAAGTTACCTTGACAAAACGAAAAAACCGTAAGTAACACAATGTCGAATGTACAGAAAGTTAATTGGTATTTATTAAGTCTTATTCGAAAAGGACATAATGTCAACCATCGAATGTCATAACTTGAAGTTGCTTTAAATCATTCCGGTTGCATTGACGGATAGTAAATGGTTTATTAGAATGTATTACGAACTCGAATGCATTACGATCAACTAAGTGTTATTTAGTAAATCTTATCAGGAATGATAATCGTTGGGCGGGAAGCGATGAGAAAGACACACGCCTCTATATATATACATTTTAATAAGCGACCGTTCGTTGCGGAAGTAGGTCGCGATCAATTAGACGGGGAGGCAGCGTACTTTATGTGGGACTTGGGGAAATTCAAGCCTCCTGCCCTACCTCTATAAATAAATACCAAGGTAATTGAGAAACTTTTCTTTAATTTTATAAAACTACTGAAATTTGATCTTAATTGATTTTTAATTGGATTTACTCCTACTGAGATTATTCTAGAAATCTTTATTTTGCTAAGTAGCGGTTGCAAATTGTTGTTTAACTCCCGAGTAACGGTTAATATAATTATTAATCGGAAGATTACACAGCGAAACTACATGCTTGATTTGTTCTTAGAGCGTTGACAAGAAGATCTCAAGTATTTGTTGATAAGAAATCCTAACGATAATGGTCTAAATAAAGTTAATTTAAGCTCTTACATCCTTGACTGGTTTAGCCTTAAGTATTGTCAACAGAATGCGATAATCTGCGATCGAGATTCCGATTTTAAATTTTCATTATCGAAATCTCTAGATTATTGTGGAAGCATATTCGATTATAAACAAAACTTTTACTAAACTTCAAATCACATTCGAATGAAAATGACATTACGGAAAAATTTGTTACATATTTAAACTGTATAACAATATTTATTTAATAATTATTTGGTTATTTGTTTCTATTCTTTTGTTTAATTACAAAAATTGTAAATTAATTAAAATTACTTGAATATTACATAAAAAAGTGGTATTGATTTAATTTAACATTTAAATTTCATGTATCGGCTTCGCCGCTCTATGTAAATTTTATCAAACTATCTGATGAAAGGAATTAATTTTATTTGTTATTTATTAAAACAATAATAAATAATATCTAACCAAATATTACTTGAATAATTAATTATAAATTGTTAAGTTAATATTTTCATTATACTCGTAAACATATAAACTTATAGAGAATAAAGTTCCGCCGCGCAATTCAAACTTATTTCGTAATAGGTTTCGCTTACAGGAATCATGTGATATATTCATTAGTTTTTCTAATTAAATTTTAAAACTCTAGTTTGTGAACTGTGATAATTCTGTTTTGTCTATATAATTTTACTAGATCATTTAGAATGATTATCTAGTTTGTGTGTATTGGTGGCGGGTACGCGTTTAACCCGTATTTATGTGACGGAACAGATCTACATAAATAACACCAGCAAATTTTTAAATACCTTATTTATTTCACTTACAATATGAAGTTTGTATTTCTCAACGCTCCAAAATTATCTCAGATTGATATTGTGAGCGATAATATTGCGTTTCTGATATACCTAAAGTAAATTAATTTGAAGGAGATAATAAAAAAAAAACGAACGTGTGATTGAACGTGTGATTAGTGTAAACATTTCAGAGGGTGCATGTTTCTACAACGTAGGGTTCTAAAAAATTAAAAATCAAAGGCGAGATAATATAGTACCTCTTAGCTTAGCTTAGCTCTTTTCGTGGGTTCACGCCGTAATTGTGAGCCAATATCTCACAATTACGTTATGTTGTGGGTTAATTTGTTATACAAATTTAATATTCAAGGCTATTTGTATTACTAAGCTCACACGACAGGGGCAAATCAAACCTAAGTAGTTTTGTATCGCTCACCATTAAAAAACATAGCTATAAACTTTACAGAAATGTGCAGCGATCTATTGAAACAAAGCATTTCCAACTAAGGGCTATATCATCCTTAACGATGCTTCATCGGTATCTACACTCACAGGTTTTTTTATAGGAGACGATAAAAACCTTTCGATTTTACACTAGCTGATATGAACAAATAATTTCAAAAGTCAAGATTTGACGGCTTGTTGAGGAACTAAACCTAGGAAACAAATCAAACAGTGTCGATCTTAAGGAAAATATATTAAAATGAATTCGACGAATTTTGTTTCGATACACGATTGCATCGTTAACGACGATATATACCTTAATTGCATAGTTAGTTCTTAGTTGTAATGTGTAATCGGCCTTAATGTTTAAAGTAGGTTTAAAACAAATTCATCGATTAATTAGGGAATACTATCCTTTCCTCTGACATCCTTGTAACTAGTTCGAGGCTTTCAAATGTCATTTTGCATCGCTTAGTTTTACATCCGAATCTCATTAACTAAAATCGGGATATACAACTTTGTGGATATTTTTGTTCCTACAAATTCAAAATTAATAAATTTCGGTATTTAAAAGTTTTCAGCACACATATAGAAAATTTTTAAATTTTTTTAAACACTACCAAATTAAACCGTGTTGAAAGGTACGACACATGGCATATGAAAAAATCTTTACTTTACTTGCTACATTATTCTACTTTTGTCTGCAAAGTTACAAATTTTTGAACTACAGTTCAAAAGTTATAAAACCATTGACATACTGAAGGATGCACAAGGGCATTTTTTCTTAAAGGATTCATTTTGCAGATAGTTTGCCAGAATGCACAACACATACCTAATTCAAATAATTATTTATTTTCAAAATCAAATTTATAACTTTTTATTTATTATAATTTCTACATTTGATTAAAATAAAGAAAACTTTTTGTTCAATTAATAACTAAGGTTTATTGTGTAAAAATTGAACAAATAAAACAAATTCTATAAATTGTTAAAATAAATATATAAATTATGTTAATTATTAAATATAAAATATTAATATAATAACTAATATTATCTGCCATCTTTCATGTATAATTTGTAAATTAATTAATAAAAAATAAATAAAAATTTTAAATACTCACTCATTGTTTAATTTTTATTTTAAATAAATAAAGAAACTTATACAATTACCTATGTTTTAAATTAGATTAATATTAATATGTGTACTGTGTTTTTAGAACAAATAAATTAAATAATAAATATTTTATAAACATTTAATTATTTTTAAGTTATACATATAAATACACATTTATTATTATATTATATTATTCAATATCTATATTTAATAAACAATTTGATTGAACTATTATTAATTAATTAGATTATTATTTTTTAACAAAACCATTACTTGGATACATAAACTGAAGTGCTTTCTTCAAGTGATTTTTCTCGTTGTCATAATCCCAAAATTTGAACTATTTAATATGTAATAGAGCGGAAGCCGCTTGTTCCAATCGTTTAAATATGCATAAAATCGATTGGCCGAATTGTCTTCGCCCAAAACGTAGAACTGGGTAACCTTCTGAAAGTGAATCCAGGAAGAACTTAAATCGCCAAAAAATAAACAATGGTTATTATTTTTATATTTTTTTTTTATTCTTTTATGTGTAGTGACTAAGTTACATTTGCAGGTTTTCTGGTGTCGTTGTTACTAGTGCGGTCCAGTAATTTACAAAATAACTTATACATTTAGACGAATTACATGATTTTGAACAATTTTTCAGTCACATTTGTAAATTTTGGTCATTCTCTTCTTTATTGCTGTCGATTTCGTAACAAATCGCGAGCAGATAATTTGTGTCCAGGAAGATTGCTAAAATTCAGAATATTTAATGTTTCGTCATCATGATGTTTTAGACGATGAAGTTCGAGGGATGTGCGCCTAGTGAACTAGTTAAATTGGGACTCCATCAACCGCATTTGTTCAAACTTTAAAACTGTTGTTATCTGTTGTATTTGTGCATGCGTATATACTCGTAGATCGAGGAATAAATATATAAGAGAAATCAAGTAGTGCAGATTTTATAAGCCAATTTCTCCGAGGTTAATCTAATTTTATAGTTTTGATATAAATATTTATACACACAAATTTCATTTTTTGCCATATTTAATTCGTATATACGTATCTTATAAACATATCAGCATAGTTATTTTATAGTTCATTGTTCTTGTTAGTCTTATACAGATTGCCAATAGTAAAATAGATTAACCTCGAAATGTCTACATGAGTCCTGATGTATATTTTGCTTTATGATATATACAATTGTAATATCTCTCCAAACGTAAACTTGCCTAAAAAATAATTACATATTATAAATTACGATTATGACAATAAATTAAGCAACTATATTTTTATGAATTTACTGGAAGTTAGCAGTTGATCCCTTGACAACCAAAAATCATAAACTTTGTAACAGTTTAATTTATTTCGTATATTTTATTGAAATTCGAAAAAATGACCAAAATGAAACCTATGTCAAAAAATTTAACTACGGAAAATGAAATAGGGTAAGAAAAAAATAAGAACCCGTCTGTCCTATATATAAGCTATTTAATATATTATGATACAACCAAAATGAAGAGATAATAGCAATATAAATAATAGGTATATTGGTTTTTAGCGATATAAAAGATCAGTAAACAAAACATAACGCCAGTTGTAAACCGTAAACAAAAACCATTGAAGTGTTTCATCTCTTACGGTTAAATATCATTCCGTCTCACTTGTTTCAGAACACCTATTTTTTATAAATCCGAAAATTTCTCCAATTCTTTGTGTAATCAAAAAACAAATCTTATCATTAAAACGATTGAGTGCTTTATAATGATTTCATGTATTAACATGAAAATGCATGAAATACAGGGTGCTATGTTCCATTTCGATGTTTTTTGAAATGAAATACAATTTTATAACTTATATTTCATTGATTTAAATATGGTCTTTAACATTATGTATGGAATACAATGTTGGTCAAGTGGCCGCCTCTGGCCGTGGAGCAAAGGGGAGCTCCTTTAAGCACATTTTTCTTAACTTTTTCGTAAACTTCTGGTGTTATTTCAGCAAATGAAGTTCTTAAACATCGGGAAGAACTTTCCGCAAAATTTGCATTGCCTCTAGCGTCCTTAAAGAAGGTGCCGCCGGCCCAAATGGCGCACCATACAGGTACTCTACAAGAGTTTATTGGTCTTTGGTGTATCAATTAAGGGTTTTCAGTACCTCAATAGCGGCTATTCTGTTTGTTAACAAAGCCAGCCAAGTCGAAATGTGCTTCGTCGCTCATAATGATTTTTAGCCAAAAATAAAATGTTTTAATAATTTCAAAACGTTGCTGCGGCGTTAGATGCAACGTGAAAATATATATAAAATTCATAAGTTGATATAGGGTGGGCCATTTAAAATTTTGTTTTTAAAAAAGCAATAAAATGAGTATACATCTTTATTTTGTGGAACCTTTTTTGTTATTGTGTAGGTTGGAGTCTCCGATTTAAGAATCAAAAACAATTTCGTTCACGTGGCTCCCTCTGCTGGCTTTACAGTAAGCCATCTTGTGAGTCCAGTTTTTAAGAATTTTTTCGATGATTTCGTCACCTATTTCGCGAATAGGTCGCGAAAGCTGCCAAGCTGGACTTGTCTCTGAATTATCCGCATAATAACTACCTTTAACGAAACCCCATAGACAAAAGTCCAACGGCGTCAAATCGCAGCTCCGCGCAGGCCAATTGACATCCAAAACGACTGATCATTCGGTTGTTAAATTTGACGCGCAAAAGATCGATTGTCGGTCAGTTTGTATGGCAAGTAGTGTGGTGCTATCTTGTTGAAACCAAAGGTTATTCACATTCATATCGTCGATTTGAGGCTATAAAAATTTGGTCAGCATGGCTCTGTAACGGTCGCCATTGTCAATGAGAGTTTGCGCAGGACTGATATTTAAGTAGATTTTACTTTTAACCTTAGATAGTAACTTAGCGCTCAAGTCAGAGAATACCACATCACAGTAAAAGAGGTTAATCAAAATAAGAGACCTTATTATGCGGACTTTAATAAGAGTAAAGGTACCGTTTTTCCACAGAATTCTTAGTCCATTATACATTTTCTGGAATGTCAAATTAATGATGATCCAATCAAGATTTATTTCTAGTATCAAGGTTTTTACAGTTCTACTGAAGAGTACTATATATTGTTCAACTTTAGTTCTATCAATAGAAGAATCAATCGGAATTTAATTCTATTTTTGAGAGAAAAATATTGCCTACTCGTAGATATCTTTGAATTTAGCAACAGCTGGTTGTTAACCGACCAACAGGTTGTTAACCCATATCCCCATTAATAATTGCAATTGACTAATTAATAGCCTGGGCTGTATCTACCAACCATATTGATCTCATGAAAAATTTGTAAATCATCAGTAAAGATGTTATAGTTACAATACTGAATTGAATTCCCAATACCGTTGATATAAATGTCGAATATAAGGGGTTCCATAATCGTTTCTTGGTACACCAGCTTTTAAAGGTAGGTACGAATTTTTTACACCCTTAACTTCAACAAAGTGAAAGCGCTTAGTTAAATAAGATAGAATTAAGTTTGATGCGTTAGTTGAGAAATCGAACCGATTACGAAGCTTCTCGTCGTACTTCAATGATATAGAAATGCTTTACTAAAATCAAACAAGCAAAGTATTAAACATTTCTCCTTGTCTAAGCGATGCACAATATGATCTGTTAAGTCGGTTAGAACTGTAGGGTGCTATTTAGGGCTCTGAACCCTGACTGGAAAGGGTTTAGTTAGCTCTTATCTTCTATATATTGTTTTATCTGTTCCGCGATAATTCATTTCAAAAACTTTTGAGAGATGGGTCTGACATCAGCTGGTGTATTAACTTTATTGGATGTAGACCAATAACTTTACTAATTCTTCAAAATTAAGATAATAATTATGTTTCAAAATATTACTGATCAAATAAACTAGGTGAGGAATCACAGGGGCTAAAAGCTTTATAAACTTTAAGGGAATATTGTCAGTATGTATGTAAATGTAAAATTAATATAATATAAATTATCCCAAAAAGAAAAGAACAAAACTCTCATTTATTCCAAATATAATATATAAAATCGTGATAAAAAGTGCACAACATGGACACCATTGAAAATAATATAGGATTTTTTATACGAGTATTAATGGGAATTTAATAAATTCTTCATTGAGTAGATTAGGGGGAAATTTACCACTTGCTCTGTGGAGTCTTTTGTTTTAAAGCCTAGTTTGTCCGGGGTTTTCCCTAGTTTTAGTATTCAGTTTAGGATCCAGTTTACTGCCATCTTATTAAATTCTTTTTCAAGACTTTTATATACAAGTTTATCATCTTCTTCCATACGGTTTTAGCAATTTATACTGTTTTTTAATTTGGATATCACTTTAAACCCATGGGATCGGCTTGTACTTAATCTTTATCAATTTGAACAGATCACGATTATTTAGTAATTTTTAGATATTATCATACAAGAAGTTAAATTTTCCGTCAATTGTAGCGATATTCTGGAGGCGACACTAATTAACATTAAATTAATCGCTATATAGTTCCGGGATATTGATATCATTAGATGTGGACAGGTAAGTCAAACTCAGCTCACGATCATGGGTAAAATCATGAAATCCAAACGGAAAAATCATTTCTTTCAAAATATTTCTATGTACAAATAAAATATATTTCATCAAATTGGCGATGATTTCACTAATCATGATGCCAACAGTTGGCGGTCCTGAACGCGCCCATTGTCGTTGTCGCCAGCGGCATTGGTTGTGCTAGCATCCTATTGTTTATGTGTATTTTAATTTGGCAGGCGTTGTATTTTGTCGTTGTATCTCTGGTTCTGTTTATACCTTTAGGGTGTTTTCCAAACACTAACTTGTTACAGACTTATTTCACGCCATCTTGAATAAGTCGGTTAAGTCATTCCAATTCATTGTACCGATTTATTTGTGATGTAATAACAAAAATAAAACGCAATTTCTATTATATGGAAGAAAAATAATTAATTCTTGACAAGTTGGTCGTTGCCACTAGATTTAAAAATAAAAACTGCATGTATTACGTTTCGTCAAAACACAATTTTGGAGAATTTCTGTGGAGACGCGTTTATTCAAATAAGTCTCCTCGCGAGGTAACTTATTTGAAGAAGTCGGTGTCCACAAATAAGTCGATGTTTGGAAAACAGCCTTAGTCATACTTACATTAGTTCATATCCAGCCCACTGAGATTCTTTCAGTTTTTAGTGAGGCCTCATGAAATTTGGTATGAAATATTGCTTTATTTTTAAATCTCAATGGGCTGAACTTGCAAAACTTGTTAAAAAGTTCATAATATTTTAAGTATGTAAAATTAATTATTAAGGCCTGCCTTACGACGTAAATCAGGGGCAGGATCACGACCGCCGGACGGTTGTCTCAGACGATACTCGAACCCCATACAAATAAGTTGATTTAAAACAACATAAAAACGAAATTCAAGAAAATAGAAAAATTTTCACGTTACCACAATAAATCAACTCGTTCGTATACCGACACACTATCACTCTTTTGAGAAATTATTTCTATTGCATTAAAAATGATTGCAAATTGAACACAAACATTTAAGAAAATATACTAGAATTTTTACATTACCACACTCAACGAACAAATGTAATGAAGAACCCAATTATAACAAAACGGGAAAAAATATTAATGTATTAGGATTTTCCGAAAATATGACGTAGGAGTCGGAAAAATTTGGACATTTTGCGTTTATAGTGTTTTTGTGTGTTGGTGAGAATAAAATAATGTATATAAAAATATAGTTTTGTTTGCGACGCCATCCATTAGAGTAGGTGCAATATTAAATTGTGTGAAGTGTAAATTGTATTGTTATTTTAAAATATGTATAGTGAATAATCAAAATTTTTCAATATTATAATTACTTTTTTAAAAAATGGTTAAAATTAAATAGAATGTGTATTGTAATACAATTAAATATTTAATAAAAGAAATAAATTTCAAATAATTTTTTTTTTAAATTATCTAGTATATTTTTTTGTTTTATTTCCCTTACAAAATATAATGGCGCCATAATATTTAACGCACAAGCCCCGCCTCTTTTAAAGCACATGCGCACTCACACATGCACGAGTTTTTGTTTACTAAAATTTATCATTTGTCTGACTTTTAGTGACAAAATTCATAGGAAATATTTAAATATTTTGGACACTTTTACTGACAAAAGTCGGCGATGATTTCATCAAAATGTCAGGAAAATGCAGAAATTTTCGGAAATAAAAATACTTGGGAAATGGAACAAAATTTACATTTTGAATGTCGTTGGGAGAAGCAGAACGATTTAAAAATTAAAATTTCTTTTCAAGAAAGGTGACTGATTTATAATTGGTTGAAAGAGATAAAATTAAAAACAAAATTATTGTTTGGACGGTTTTACGATTTGTTGTAACGATTGTTGTTGTTTTAACGATTTGGTTGTAACAGTACAAGCGATGTAGTAGTTAAAGAAAGGTCCGGCACTTGAACAGGGAGGTAATAATTCATCTTATTAAGGTCGGCGATGTTAATAAACACAATTATGACCCCCTCACCGATTTTCCATATCAGTGTATGGAACTTTTAACGTACCCATGGTATAAAGTATGTATGAGTAGGTGGTGTACATTCCGTTGTATAATGTTTTGTCGAATACAAACTTTCTAACTGATAGCTTATTGCACAAATTTGATACATGGGACCGGAAATCGTGTTTAAATTTTATAAGTTTAATGGTTTATTGTAGTTGTTGCTAAAGATACAGGTTGTCAAATTTTGAGCAAAATGATAAACAACAACATCATTGCGTATATGTATGTATAATGGAATAATAAAAAAGGATATAAAAGAAAAAATAATTGTCCGATAAAAAATATAAAATTGCTACCATGTTTCATCTCTACATTTTGAAAATGGCCGCCAACATTTTCTCGATGACCGTCAAATTTTTTTTTCATTTTTTCCTCGTTTAATTCTACTGAACATACCAAAAAATCGAGTATTAAAATTTACAAACTTGGAAAATACGTTTAAGTATGACGATCTACTCAGTTTTTTCTTTATAAAATAAAATTGGGATGTGGTGTTTTCAATTTTTAACTAATTTTTACCATCGACCTGATACAATAACTGTTTAGAATTACTCCGTCGATCTTTAGTACATCCATGCTGTTAATAAAAATTAAAAAAACAGGAAGAACAAATTTGGTAAGGAATCGTCTTAAACCACGTCACTATATTTTTGGTCATTTTAACGCTTCTTCATCCCTTCCTCACGAATCGTCAAAAAACTGATTGCTAGTGAACAATATTGATATCATTTTAAAAATTGAGCCCTCGAAAATTCTTAAAACTAAATATTAAATTGGTATACAGACAAATATAAGGTATGTATACGAAGTTATATTTACGAAATACGCCCTTATTAAGGTAAAGGGTGTTTTTTTCGAGGTTCACAATTTTAAATTAAAATAGAACAAAGAAAAGCATTTTGAATATCAGTGAAACTAGCTTTATTGGATAGATAATTTTATGCCATTAATGATTGAATATGATTTCTACCATGTGGTCGCCGCAGCTGGCGAATACATGGCGTAATGTGGAGGTCCAATTTTTGATCACTTTTCGCAGCAATTGCGGCCGTATATCGCTAATAACTCGCCGAATGTTGTGTTCCAAGGTTCAATCATCTCTGGTTTATCGGCGTAGACAAGTGACTTAACATATCCGCAAAGAAAATAGTCTAATGGAGTTAGATCACACGATCTCGGTGGCCAATTAACAGGACCAGTACGTGAAATTAGTCTTTCATCAATTGTTTCTTTGAGTAAATTAATTGTATCCCGCACTGAGTGGCACGTGGTACCGTCCTGTTGGAACCAAATTTCAGAAAGATTTATGCCAGCCAATTGGGGTTCAAAAAAGTTAGAAATCATGTCTCTATACCGTTCACCGTTGACTGTAACATTTCGCCCATCATCGTTTTTGAATACATATGGATCAATGATTCCGCTGGCCCATAAAGCGCACCAAACAGTGATCTCTGGTTGTAATAGTGTTTCGACAAAGGTTTGTGAATTATCTTCACTCCAAATCCGACAATTCCGTTTATTAGCGTACCCATTCAATCAAAAGTGAGCTTCATCGCTGAACAAAATTATGTTTGGGAAATAAACATCCATATCAATTTGTGCTTCAGCCCATTGGTCGAATTGGCGGCGTGTGCGATGTTCGGATGGCTTTAATTCCTGCACAAGTTGAATTTTGTAGAACATACGTGCTGCGAAAACGATCTATAGTTAACCGAATTATCCGCTCTGTTTGGCGAACAAAATCATTATTTTGATAAAAAATTTCAACAGTTTGCAAGCGTTGCTTTGGTCTATTCATTATGAAATGACAAATCAAACTAATGACAAAGCAAAAACACCCTTATCACAGTAATCACAGTAATATCCTATCACAGTAACTGAGTCGAGTATTCTTTACAATTTTCGCGAATTTTTCGAAAATGTATAATTATGTATGGTTACATGTCTTTATGATGAGTGAGCACAGCTAAAAACCAAATTTTGACAGTTGGAAACAAATTGTGATAAATTACAGCTACTGTCTACACTGCCGAAATCAATAACTATATAATTATTCCAAGAAGAGTTTAACACTATGCAATAGGTATGAAGAACTAAACATATTCAAAACAACAACGGTTGGCTCTCCGGCAGCCAAAGTTCGAAAACGGATAAGCGATGAACTCAGGCATTCATTGCTAGAATTATAACAACGATCGTGTTATTCTTAATAAACACAATTTTTTTAAGCATTTTAATTACAATTTTTTTCTAAAGAGTGTAAAAAATCACTCGATCGATTTCGGCTTGTTAGAGCATCATCAGGAGTATCTACTCTAGAAGTAGATTTTTTAATTAAAATATTTCAAATTTAATTTTTGCGAAACAGAAAAAAAAGTTTAGAAAATATGTGTTTATTGAGTGTAAGTAAGTGTGTTTCGTCAAGTACCCACTTCAAACGATGTTAAAAAGATTATGTTAGACGTATATAATGCCTGGGAAAAACGGTTGCTTATCGAATGAAAAAGTGACTAATATTGGAAACATTAAACGATTGCTTGAGGGCTACAACATGAAGTATGAGAATGAATGACTCATCTAACTGAGTAACAAAATATTGGGTTTTTTAAATTTGCATTTGTATCATAATATGTGGGCAAAAATAGTAAGACTTTGTTCATAATTTTAAAATTCTTTATTTATTAGAAAAAACAAATCTGTTTCGTCCCCCCCCCCCCAAAATAATCCCTCCCGGCCTCAATACACTTATGCCAATGCGCGTAGCGATTCACGTTTAATGTCTTCAATTGACTCAAAACGGTTTCCCCGGAGCGGTCGTTTGAGTTTGCTGAACAGCCAGAAGTCACACGGAGCTAAATCAGGCGAATACGGTGGTTGCGGAACGATATGGGTGGAATTTTTGGCGAAAAAATCACGTAAAACCAATGCAGTATGAGAAGGTGCATTATCGTGGTGCAAAAAGCAAGAGTTGACAACTCATAATTCCGGCCTCTTTTTACGAATAGCTTCGCACAAACGCCACATAACACTCAAACAGTATTCCTTGTTGACAGTTTGGCCGGTCGGAAGGAATTCGGAGTGCACCAAACCTCGATAATCGAAGAAAACTGTCAACATCACCTTGATTTTTGACTTTTAGGTTTTTTTAGGTTTCAGTAGTTGCTTACTGCACACTTAGGCCAATTTTTAGGCCCATTGTGATACCACTCATTCACTCCACATCATTAACCCACCCTACAGTATACCACCTGCACATTGCAAACTCCATGTCAACCTGTACATTGACATGGAAGGTGGGTCGGCGCGTGACACGGAATTCTGCACTCCATCAGAGGGTCTTAGTTGTATTTATTAGCATCACCGATCGTAATCGATGATGAAAATTTGATTTGCATCTAGCCTCTGATGGGATTCGAACCCAGCACCTCCCGGTCCAAGTGCTGAAGCTTTAACCACTGCACCACTTGTCCGGTTGATTTTTGACTTGCTTTGACGTGTTTTTTTTGGCTTCGACTCACCTTTGACACGATATTCGGCCGATTGATCGTCTGTTTCCTGGTCGTAAGCATAGATCCAAGACTAATCGCCAGTTATAATACGTTTTATGACATCCTGGTAGTCGGAAAGCATTGTTTTACAGACGTCAACCGACGCTGTTTTTCCAAAAAAATTGAGTGATTTTGGAACCAATCGTGATTTCACTTTTCTTAGGCCCAAATGATCTTTCAAAATGGTTTAATGATCTTTCAAAATAAATAGTGTTTTGGAAATTTATATCAATTTTTAATGGAAAACTTTTAAATTTTTTTATTTCATTAAATCCTTTTTGACATACCAAAAAATTAGGTAATAATAACTTTTTTTTCTTACAAAATCTGTTTAAGTACGATAGGCCAACTTTTTTTTGTAATTCAAAATTATATTTAAAACAAAAAATATTGATAAAATAAAAAAATAAATTTCAAGGTTCCTTTTATTGTTTTCAAATTCTCAAATCTGCTTGCCATAGTTGAATTTGTTTTAATTTACATTCAATATCAGCGCAAATTTCAAAATTCTTATCAGTTTTCAAGGTTTTAGCCCATTTAAAAAATTCTTCAAGGTGGAAATGATAGTATGCTTAAATATAACAAGAATACGATATTGAAATGATTTAAAGAAAATTATGATTTTAAGAAAAATTATATGGTAGTTGTCAACCTTGAATTTCGATCACTTCCAAATTTTAATGCAAAGTGTTGTCACTGGAAACAAATGTGTACAAAGTTTCAATAAAATCGAGTTTTTGGAAGAGGCCGAGAAATTGATCACACGACTTCTGGACGCGAAATTCAAATAGAGAATTTCAAAATTGGTAGATCGCCATACTTAAACGGATTTTGCAACAAAACAAAAAACTTTACTACTCTAATTTAAATTAAATGAGGAAAAATTAAGAAAAAAAAATCGACAATCGTTCAAAAAGAAAATTCTAAAATAACATTTTGGCGGCCATTTTGAAAAGGAAGAGATGACACCGGTGGTACCATCGACTTTTATATTTTGTTATAATCCCTATTCATTTATCGTTAAAATGAACCTGCTTTATATATCTCGGATAATTTTTTTTCGTTTTACCCCATATATACAACATCATGTTCAAAATTTTTATCAAAATTTGACACCCAGTATCTTTAACAACAACAACAACAGCAAAATATATATGTTTTACAAATTTTTTTAAAAGTTCGATTGATTGATTGGGTTGTAGAACCAAGTACTGGACAAGTGTCCCAGATAACGCCGGGTCTATTCCTACAGCCTGTTTACACATAACATTAGGAACGATGAGAGAGGTATTTTTTTATTTTTTTTAGGACGGAACGACCCAATTGCAGACGCCTAGCGATAGTATGGCACAACACAACACAATTCTAATCTACTAGAAGAAGGATAAAGGTTTAATAGGTTTAATGGTTAACAACAGTATTGGTCATCGAAAATTGCTTTAAATCAGCAACCTATGCAAAAAATATTATTATTTCACTGGAAATTTCCTGACACATTTTACACATAACAAAACCAATCCTTCGGTTTGGCGATAGGTAAATTAGGTGGGACAGAATCGGACGGGTTACAGATACCTAAGTATAGCCAACAGTTAGTAAGACAATGAAAACCCAATTTTAATCCTTCCTTCCATGACTGATATCCGACCTTTAGTAATAAAATTTAAAATTAGATTTTATATTAGTTTCATACAAATCTTTATAAGATTTTCCTGAAATTTGATTTTTAGTTAGTAGTTTCACTTCAACTATTCAGTAACTTAAAATTAATTAATAATAAGATGAATAAATATAAAAGATAGTTGATGTTTGTATGAATTCCTCCAAACTAAATCGGAGCTATACAGGGTGTCCCAGAATGAATGGATAAGCCTGAAGCAACTTATAGTAGAGCTATTGGGCGCTCAAAATAAAATACAAAAAAAAATATCCCAAGTAGTACCTAAGATATATCATTTTATTTTTTTAAAAAAGTCCATTTTTTCACATTATTTTACGGATAGGAAACATCACCACGGCTACAAATAAATTAAATCCATCGGTTTTTTGGTGTTATAATATTCTTAATGGACTATACTAATAGATATGCAGTAAATAGTATGAGTAGCTGTTGCACTTTTTTTTGAAAAAGAAATTTAAACTTCAATTTTCAGCATGAATATTTTTTTTATAAATCAGCATGAATATTTTTATTTATTCACCTATTTTGGTCGTTTTTCCTCTATAGCTCGCTTCAAATGTACATATTAGTTATTCACCTGATTTTAGTAGTTCCTAATGTACTACACCTTCCTCATCTCATCAGATACAGAGCATAACCTTATTGTAATAAATATCTCGCTTTGGTTGCGATGTACCAGCTTCACCAGGTTTCACCCTAGATTTTTTGTGTTTGGGATTCTCATAATAAATTCATTTTTCATCTCCAGTAACTATTCCTTTCAAAAAACCTTTTCTTTGTTGTCGTTGAAGCAGTATTTCACAAATGGGTTTTTTGCGTACGAGGTATCTTGCTGTTAATTCATGTGGAACCCAGTTGCTAGCTCTTTGAACCATTACGATTGTTAGTAAAGCTTTTGAAACAGTTGATCGATCAACATTTAATGCTACAGCCAATTATGATTGTGTTTGAAAAGAATCTTCAACCAATAGCTTTTCTAATTCAACATCTTCAAATTTTTTGGGTGGTTATCCATGTTCTTTGTTCCGTTGAAGATCAATGCAAAAATCATCATTTTTAAACTGGCGAAAAAATTCTTTGTGCGTTGTATTCGATAGAGCATGCTCACCGTAAATTTCCACAAGCAAACTGTAAGTTTCCGCTGCACTTTTCTTTGCAATAAAATAATGTAATAAAATGTAATAATGTAATGATGTTTATTTGGAATAAAATTCGACATTTTCAAGGAGTTACAATACTAATTGTTTAGACTTCAACCAAATGTCGCTTACTGCATTTGACAGGTGACATCAAGTACTACAGAATACCGGTATTGCCCATTTATAGTACATGTAAGCAGTACTAGTAACGACACCTATTGAGAAAGGGCGGAGTGATATTCACACACCCAATATAAAAATATTCAAAACCATTAATCTAAATTAAATTTAGTTTATACTCTTCGTAATTGTTTTAAGCTGAAATAGTACATTTTTTAGTAATTAAATTTTTCTAATTAGTTTTGTCTTAAATACATTATAAAATACATTTTATTGAATATTAAATCAAGCTAAGTTAGATCTTACCATAATTATGATTTAAGCTTAATTTATATTCTTTAGCAAAACAAATTGTTGATCTAAAATATAATCAAAATTATTTGCAAATATTCTGTAAAAAAGCAAACATACATGTATTTATATAAATAGAATTACAATTTGTATGGAAAACATAACAAAATAGAATTAAAATACTGAAAACACTTCTCTTATGAATCCGTTGGAATCTCAAAATGGTTTCACACAGTAAACATCTACATAAAAATGAGTGTGATGTATTCATGCAATGGTATCAAAATACATACATGTACGTTATGTATATATTCTACACCATTGCTGCACACTATATACAATTTATTTTTATTTTTCACTTCATTAATATTAAAAATAAACAATTTTTTAGTATTATTCACTTTTATTTAATTATTAACACATATACGTATGTATATTATTTATTTATAACAACACATTTTTTTGCACATAATTTTTAATTTTTTATTGAACAGAAATACAAAAACACGTCTTTCTTATACGACGATCAATCGCCCACCAACAATTTTTTTAATGAATACAAATTCCAAACATGTTGTTGTCGTTCTTTTTGTAAAATAACTTCAGTGGAAAATCTAAAGTAGTTGCTCTAATCGTTTTAATGGAAAATAACTTCAAAATATTTTGTTTTTTCATTTATTGTATACAATTATGATTTTCATTTAAATAATAAAGCTTTCATTAATTGAACGCGTACAATAAACAAAAACAGTCAGCAAAATTTCATTTAACTTTAGTGCTGCACTTATAAAATTTGGAAATTTGGTGCATGTTGATACGATTTTTTTAATCCGAGGAAGCAGTACGCTGGCAAAACTACTGTGTTTTTTATTCAACCTGGCGCGGGATAATGAAATCCGACCGGAAAAATCAATTGTTTCAAAATATTTCAAGAAACAAACACAAAAAACCTCGAAAAATGGTCTAAGTTGGCATAGAGATTTTGTATGAAAATACAAATAAAATAAAGTTGAAAGGCAAAATTGTACTCGACAATAAGCGTTTCTATAGACAGTGCGTTTTGCAACAATCCTTTCGACGCAAAACTCAAGAGCGGCTCGTGTCTATGTATGTGTAAAATTATTTTCATTTTATGTTGAATCAGAATCTACTTAAATATAAGTCCTGCTAACTCCACACATATGAAATAAACAATAACTAACTAAAGATGTATTGGTAATTTTTTTCCATAGTAGTTTTTTTTTAAAAACTAAGTATAAATGTGTAGGTGCAGAAAAGTCAAAAAAATGAAAAAAAAAAACTTCTAATTTACATTGCATTGTTAGTGTATCCAACACACTCTTTGGTAGTTTTTTTTATATAGGTGTCTGTCAATGAGCGTTAGAGCAGGACTTATATTTAAGTAGATTTTGGTTGAATGCTTGAGCGAAATGGATAGAAAAAAGTAAAAGTAAAGTTTAAAAAAATATAGTAGATTTTGAAAGGAAATGTAAAACTCTCCACATTTGCTTAGGCGTTTATTTTCTACCACTAATCACGAAAAAACAAAAACAAATTCGTTTGTGTTAGTCAACACGAGCCGCACTTGAAATTGTTGCTGCAAACGTGATGCAAAATAACCCCACTTTAAAATTTAGTTTCGGGGCGATGGAGTAGAAGACATAGAAAAACGCATCGAGTTGCCGCACTGTGTGGCTAAACTATTTCTTTTTAAACGGAAGAGTATTTTTAAACAGAAATGTTTTACCGTTAGAAATTAAATATCGAAAATTTTCTAGCAATTAGTCATTGCTCTGAAAACATTATTAATTGCATTTATGCATCATCCCACGTTCGCTTGTCATAATTTCAACCTTTTATTGTTGTTTTCCTCGTTCACAACTAGTAATAAATGCTTGTTTTTGTCTTTTTAAATTCCAAATTAGTTTGCCTCGGAACTCGTAAGGCGTACATAACTGACCTCCAGTTCTAAAAAAGCGTTTTTATTGTAGATAGGTAACAGAAACGGTGTTTTTCAATTTGCTGTAGGGACAAAATTACAAATAAAAACGGGTCTATTTTTAAAGGGTTGGTTTGTTTTTAAATCATATGCTATGACAACACTTTTTTGAACGATTTGCTTAAAATTCGAGCGTTTTAAAGTATTGAAAACTTTTTAAAGTCAGTGTTGTGTAGCCGCAACCCTGCGAATTTTGAAAAGAAATAAGAGTTGTGAAAGAGTGCCAAGCGGAACCGCTGAAGTGAAATTGGTGAAGAAAGTTCGTGAGCTATTGGATGAAAGAAGTGGTTAACTGCACAAAGACCTTGGATTATTCACCTACAAGGTTCAGATTCTCTGCGTTGGCCATATTCCAGTTCCATAATGACGTCGATTTTGGTCGAAAAGTCATCTTTTTCAGAAGAAGTGATTTCCATCTCGGGAGCTATATAAACAAGCAGAACTGCCAAATTTGAGGTTTGGAACAGCCACACAATCGTAGAGAAGCCAATGCATCCGCAAGAATGACTATTTGTTGTGGATTTTTGAGTGGTGGCATAATTGTCCCATTTTTCTTCGAAAATGCTGCTGGAAACGCTGTTACCGTCAATGGCGACCGTTACAGAGCCAAGCTGACTAACTTTTAATGGTGTCAAATCGACGCTATGAATGTGAACAACCTATGGTTTCAACAAGATGACGTTACATGCTATATATAAACCGACCGACAGTCGATCTCTTGCGCGCCGCATATGATAATCAGTCGTTTTTGATATGTTAATTAGCCTCCGCGGGGGTACGATTTGACGTCGTTGGACTTTTTTCTATGGGGTTTCGTTAAGGATAAATGTTATGTTTTAAATTAAAGCTTTTAAACATAACATTGTGACAATTATTCGCGAAATAGGCGCCGAAATCATCGAAAAATTCTTAAAAACTGGGCCAGCAGTATGGCTTACTGTAAAGCCAGAAGAAGGACCACGTGAACGAAATTGTTTTTCATTTGTAAAACGGAGACTTCAACCTACACAATAACAAAAAAGTTTCCACAAAATAAAGATGTATACTCATTTTATAGTGTTTTTAGAAACAAAGTTTTAAATGGCCCACTCTATGTAATTGATAATTCAGTAAAAGCTTTTACAAAAATATTTGCTGCCTATTCGTATAGAAGTATAGTTTTTTGACAGGTTCATTGACGTTTTTCTTATGAATTAGGACAAATAAATTTATTTTTTGGTACCATACCATTTATGTATACATTTTTGCTATTGTATGAAAAACATTTATAAAGCTGGCTACATCTAGCGGAAGTTTTAAAATTTAAAACACACTTCCATTTTCCGTTACTTTTTTATATTTTGTTAAAATAATAAGTAATTTTTTATTGAAGTTATCACGTACATCATATTCATATTATTAAAATATTACATTAACCGAAAATAACGTTTCTGGATACTAAAACTTGTTATCGTTCTTTATCATTTTTATAACAGTTTTGAAAAATCAATAATCCATAGTGACGTCGGGAAAAGGCATATAGAAAAGATTTTACTCATTTAGTTCAAAATTGTTATTTCTAAAGTGTTATTTTAAGACTATTTTTTTATAAACTTTCTATTAATTTTTTAATTTAATAGTGTATAATTTGAATGTGATAAATGCAAACTTTTAAAATATTAATGATTAAAGAAAACTGGGTATAGGTAATAGTTTTTACTGTTTGAAAGTTAGTTTTTGTGCGAGTAATTTTTTATTGTGTCAGCCATATTTTTTTTATTTTCTGTAAAGTTTAGTTATCTCTGCATCAAATTAATTATTTGTGAATAATTTATTCGATTATTGTTTAATTTAACAGAAATGAAATAATCTTCTATTAAATCGCGATAGTTTCAATAGTAAAGAACCGTGAACTTCTTAATGTAAAATTTAAACGAATTACTTTGATTTATTATGGATTTTAAATTTTTTAACCTTTATAAGCTAATAGTGAAATTTCCATATAATAATTCAAAAGATGAATTGAATTTTTTTGGAAAATATGTGCTTTTCTTATAACAGCTGTGATTCCGTTTTGAATGAATTTTTTTTATATTATATACGTATATATATATATATATATATATATATATATATATATATATATATATATATATATATATATATATATATATGTATATATATATTATATATATATATATATATATATATATATATATATATATATATATATATATATATATATGTATATATATATATATATATATATATATATATATATGTATGTATGTATATATATATATATGTGCATGATTAAATAAGGGACGCTATATGTTTTGTTCTCGTTATCTACAAAATATGGACAACTTCTTTACAATCACAAAGCTAATTTACACATGCGCGTACTCTTAGGAAACTTTGATATTAACTATTTCGTAAAACAGAAATATTTGATTTGTTTATATAAATCTTTAATGATAATTTTATTTTATTTTTTGCAATTTTAGTGAATAAAAATATTTAAACTCGATGGAGATAAAATAAAGACAGCAAAAAAGGCTGAATAAGAAATTGAATTTGATGGATATTTGTCTATTATGTGTGCGTTCAAGCAGTACACATAATCCAAACTATGTTTATTAGTTACACAGAAGCTTTTGTTTCTCTTTAACATTTCAAATGAAACTGCATTGAACAATTCTATTGTGCATCGCCTTGTAGAATCTTACATAAATTTGGAAATGGTATATTGGTTTGAAAGCCTATTAAAGCCCTGTGTAGTGTGTTAAATCAATTTAAAGTACAAAGGAGTAATTTGGAATCAAAAGTGATATCAAGTGCTTGAGTTCTTAAAACACTACGATAATTAGATTGTTCTTAAAAAGGTATTCCTAAGATTAATCACTGGTGATGATCACTGAATTAGCCTCAAAATTGTGAGTATTAAATTTATGAAAAATCAATTGGAAATCAGCAGCTAAAGTTCGACTCAATAAAATTAAAATTAATTTTATTTCTTTTATTTTATCTAAAGTATTGCTGTATTGGGGTTGATATTAAATCACGTTCTTTAAGGTAGTTAAAGAAATATTTAAGAAATGTAATATTTTGTAGTTAAAATTATATGGGTCAGATTGCAGTTGAAAATTTACAAGAATTTTTCGATTTTTTACTTGGTTTAAATAAACTATATGAAGTAGTGCAAGTTTTTATACGAATTCAATATTACAATAGACCTTTGGTTATAAATTTTGAGGACCCATGTGCGAAGTAATATAACAAATTTGAATTTCGATATATGTACACACTTATTTATTTTTTGTTTAGATTAAAGTGACAAGACAGCAACATAGTCAATGTGAGACACTCTGGCGACGTCTTAGGATAGGTCTGCAACTTTTTTATCTATATGGTTATTGTGGGGAAAAATTGAAACGATTTTAGTTTGTTAGCCTAATAATTACTTTGGAGTACAGGTAATTTTTATTTTGTCTTCTAAATACAATGTAGGTTTTGAAGAGAGATGCTTGCGCCAAACCAAATAGTTGAATGTTAAACGAAATTCCTAACTCTTAAACTTTAGATATATACCCAACAGACGTAATTTCCTTTGGGTTGAGTTACATTTGTGAAACAGTCATTATTTTGGAGATGAACCAATTTGAAATATAGCCAACTTAGTAAAACGCAAAAAAATCTATATTAAACTCCGATGGTGAAAAAACAATTTGCATGGTTGTACTAGCGTTTATTTGATGATATCACTAGTGCATTTTATTAGTAGTTTTTAATAGTCATACTTAAGTTTTTTGGGGTGGTCGTGAACGTAGAAAATGGACGAGTGATTTTTTTGTATACTCCTAATTAATTTAAGTAAATCATCGTCATCCTTGGCAAAAGTCTTAAAAACCAATACATATGTACATACACAATTACATGTTACGATGAAACAGAAATGAACTCTCAACACAGGTTGTAAAAAATTTCGGCTCAAGTTCGCCTTTCGCTATAGCATTTATTAAATTTTACCAATTTAGAATTAGTTTGATTTTTTTAAATTAAACAGCTTAGATCAACTAATCCTCTATGTATAACAAAAAAACCTATCCTAAAAGTTTGATAGTTATCTTGTAATATCCCTGTTCTCAACAGTTAAAATATATATAAAGGTATTTTTGAACTTCGCTATAGGTATAAGCTATAAGCATATTGAATAATACCACTATAGTATTTCTCCTAACTCATAAATTCCAGGTGTTCTGTTCTGTAAATATAGTTTTTTTAATCTACTCGGATCACCGATCTATTTTTTACAGACTGTTCTCCTACTCTCTTCTTATTCGAATCTATATTTAGTTTAATCCCATCCTCGCGCGGCGTCTTGTGGTAGGGTTGCCCATGATTATAGTTCTCAACTACTTTGGCATGGACGTGGCCAATCCCACAACTTTTTTTTCGTAGCTATTGCCAAAGGCTTTATTCTTGAATCTTTCTTTCTACTAACAAGAAGTGTGAAATTCTTAAAACTATATATTTTTTATTTTAAGCCTTAACCTATTTTGATACTTAATAACAGTGTGCATTATTATTATTAATTACTTAATTTTAGTGTGTTAGCTCAACATGCGTGTGAATGTTAGATTATATTTCTTAGTTTTTTAAATCTAGAGATAAAAATCTAGACATTAAAACTTATTAGTTTTGGAGATATTGACGAAAGTTAGTTTTTTTTAAATTAAAACCTATATTTTTGAGGGTACTTTTTGAATAAATAGTTAAAACTAAATAAATAAATTCTTTTTCATCATACACAATTTTTCATAAAGTGCATGGTTTCAGAGATATGAGCAAACATTGATGTGTATTACAACAAAACAATTTTCTCGAAGTACTAACATTGTTTCGTTGGAACTACAAGTACAACTAAATAAAGTCAATTTTTATTTGATTTATTAAGCAATTTAAAACAAAAGATGCATACTTCAATTTAGTTAATTTAACTATCTATAGTCAATGTTATATTACAATTATCTCCGTAATTTCTAGTTCTAAACCAATAAAAAATATTCTTAAGAAGATGTTGTACCATAATGAACAAGCGTTCGATGACGGTATATGAGTTTCGGCAAAAATAATGGGAGGCGATTAGTTTAAACGCTGAACGTTACTCAGATCGTCATCACTGGAAGAGATTTATTCACTCGTTTCACAAATAAGCTCCGCACTACCCGAACCAGAGGAAATCCCACGTGTCGCCGTGAGACTCAAGAGGAAATTGTTGTAGATGTGCTAGCTGCAGTTTCACAGGGCCCACACACCCCAACTTGAAATATTGCACAAGGTAGAACAATTGAGTTAAACAACTGAGCTCTCGCGTTTTGAGGAAAAATAAGTTACATACATAAAACATATCATTGCTACTGTAACTGGAAAACAATTGAATTTACTAGTTTTATTTGGTATTACAATGAAACAGTGTAGAATTTAGAAAATTTGTTTCGCTGTAATGCACATCAATTTTTGCTTATATCTCTGAAACCGTACACTTTACGAAACATTTTGTATGAAGAAAATATTTAATTTATTTAGTTTTAACTATTTAATCAAAAAGTGCACTCAAAAATTTGCGTTCTAGTTTAAAAAGAAAACTAATTTTTGTCAATCTCTCCAAAACTAGTTAGTTCCAATGTCATTCAAGATCAACACTAAACGTCCCCCTCGAGACTGAACAATATTCATTGTAACTAACTTTCTCCTAAGCACTGTTTCCGAGATAAAAGTCTGGCATTTATTAAAAAACTCATGATTAGATCTCCAATTAAGCATTTCCTTGCTTCTCTTCCTCTTTTATTAAATTGTGCTCTATTCTCCTCCTGAATCTTTGCGATGTTTCTTCTTGCATCGTCTCGTATTAAATCACGTTCATTGTTGTACGACTCAAGTAACTCTCTGTCGATTACTTTATATATTTGGTTATTGTCTTTCAATTTCAGCTTAGTGCCAATCATTACTTCGAACGGAGTCATGTCAATACTTAGTAGAAGTGTATCATAAAGTAGCATTGCAGCTTGTTAACATGAGTGCACCACGTAGACGGATTTCCCAACGATATTTTCGAAATAGTGTCAATAATAATTTGATTGAGCATTGTCAGCAATGGATTGGCTACGCGTTTCCTTAGTGGGTGGGAAGGGAGAAACCTGGTAAATTTAGTAAGTCTCTTCAATATGGTCGGTATATTTGTATACCCTTTCTTTGTAGTGGCTATAAAGATTAAATCGTCAGATGATCGATTTAGAGTATATCCAACAGTACAGTCCGTTTGGGTATTGGATTTAGTAATCCTTCGGCTTTTCCTATATTATTGATTGCTAAAATGCATGTTACACATGAATGATTCTATATATCTTGAATTTTTTGGTGTTATTTTTGGTATGTAATACTAATACGCATGATAATTTCTTTTATTTTCGCTCATCCAAAGTGTTCAATTTCATGGGCTTTCTTATCGCCAAGTCGAATTGCCTCATCTTTTTGTCATTGACCTCTCTATGTAGAATATCATCATTTACTTCATTACCACTTAACCAGGTAAGGTCGGTCTTTGAGTAGTAATTTATTCGCCAAACAAGTATCACCCCTTTCTTGTAATAGGATTTGAACTTTAGTACCAATAGCTAAAAATAGTAACACCGGACTTCGTCTCAAATCATCCAAATGCTTTATACGATGGTTTGGATGATGAATTATTTGTTATTCGAACTATTGAACTAGTATTCCTTTTAATTGCATATATCACATCCAAATCTTCCTACTCATATTAATGATAATTTTGTTCACTTGATGTTGTTTTGCTCCTCATAATGGACAGGGCACATCATATTATCTGTGTACGTCGTTGCACAATAGATGCTCCATATTGAAACATTTTAAGTATAGGGTTACTTGACAATAATTTGTTTAATTAAAAAAATGCTGTCTGTTTTTTTCTAATATGAGGTTTACATGCGATTTTAGTAAATTCTCAACGGCACTGCTATTTTTGCTAATTCTCTATGAATTTTCTAAAATAACCCATCAATCCTAAATAGCTCTGCAATTCTTTCGGCGTTTTCCGAATCAGATTACAGCTTTTATTTTATCAGATGATAGTATGGCGAACCCATCTTGAATAACAGGTTCAAGATAATGAATTTTATTTTACGATCTTAACTTCCTTAAAATATTAATATGTTTAAAAATACAATATCATCTTAAGTATGTGATGTTATTTTCTTTTGGATTAACTCCCGGAAAACTCCAAAATAACACCCAATCCAAAAGGAGCTTTTGTTAACTCGAATCTCAATCTCACGCCCTCTGTGTGTTATCATACTTAGATACAGCTTTGTCCTTTCATTGATACATCGAAAAATCCGTTCGTCAAATCAAGCATTGATTATATCTTTGAATGTACAGTGCGAACAATAATCGGAGCGAGTAACGATCTTTCTTTTTCAACTCTCGGAGATTCACGCACAGTCGTTTGCTTCCATTGGTTTTGCTCACTTAACACTGGGCTCGAGTAGTTTGAAATATTGAGACGAAATATTCCTTCACTCAACCATTGCTCAATTTTATCGTCAATTAACTGCTGTTCCATAGCCTTTCATGGTTGACAATAATCGGGCTTTTCACTCTCCAGAATGAGTTGATAATTGACTTAGCTGGACAGCTTCGGATGGTTTCAGTATTAAACATTTTAGTGATGTTTCATTTACGAGTATCTTGTTCATAAACTGTCTTATAGCGATATAATCGCCTTGATCTTAATCTGAAAGTCAAATAATCCTCGCCTATCAATATTTTCATCAATATTTACGATACTTGCACTACATGACACGCAATATTACTATTCGTAATCAACCTTGACAGGTATTGAAAACGTTCCAAAGCTTTCAACTTGTGTCGAAACGAATCCTGTTTAAATTTCCTCAGATTGAGATAGTATCGGGGATCCGATACACTTATAAATAGTTTTGTATTGCCGAAATCAAATAAACACATTAGGTTACCTCATCTGGTTGAATAATTTCAATTTCTACACAATCATTTACAATTAATTAATTTTTGTAAATCGTTCCACTTCATAATCTGGTTCTGTTTTCGAATTCAACAATCCAAATAATCGAAATTGCGTCACTGACTTCTACATCTCGAAATGTCATTACTTCAAATCCTAATAATTACCATCATCCAACTTATTAGATTCAAGACATTGCACCACCATGAAGCATCTCAAAGTTAGCGCGTTTTGCATCTGACGATTTGGCCGTTCCATCTTGTGAGTCATTTGCTGTTCATATCCACGTCGTACTCTCTCCCGTGGTGCGAACACGATCAATACCACATATATATTAGGTGTGCAAGTAGAAACTCTGCTTTTTTTTGGTCAAATTCAACTTTATTGAAAATGTAATTGTTACAAAGATCAATTATCGAAATATTGGCCATAACTATCTATAGTATTTTGTCATTTATCAGGTAGACGATGAATGCCTTCGTTATATAAACTTGGTGGTTTCGAAGCAAAATAGTCATCGAGCCGTTTTTGCACATCACAAAAGGAGCCAAATCTGAAGAATAAACCTCATTCTGTAAAACCTCCCAGCCTAAGCAGAATATGATTTTGCTGGTTTGATTTTGCTGTATGAGGACGAGTGTTGCAGTAAAATCGCTTCCCGCCTTCCTTGACCTTTAATTGGTCTTTTTCCTCCACAGCATCACTTAATTTGACCAGTTGGGCCTGGTAACGTACAGCTGTAACAGTTTGACCAGGTTCCAGGAGCTCGTAGTAATTGGCACCTTTTCAATCCCACCAGACGCACAGTAACACTGATGCCGATGGCTGGTCTGGATCAACCCATGGTTTTTGGCGTTTACGATTATCGAATATTCACTTTTCATCACCCGTAATGATTTTGTGTAAAAAAGATTTTTCTTTTGTACCGAGAAAGCAAATTGATGCAGATGTCAACTCTTCGGTTTTGGTTTTCTTCGGTTAGTTATGAGGAACTCATTCTCCTTCCTTCTGTATTTTTCTCATTGCATACATCGAAGTGATATTGCTTGGTGGGTAACTCCTAATTGTTCTGCAAGCTCTTTTTGAGTTTGACACGAATTTTCATCCAGTAAAACTTTTAAGTTCTTCGTCTGCAAATTGTTTTCCTGCACCTGGACGTGGGTCGTCCTCAAGACTAAAATTGCCATCACGAAACTTCTTTTTTTATTGTTGAATGACTCACAGAGTGTTCACTCAAAGTCGAGTTTATCAATTCTATAGCTTGAGTAGCATTTTTTTCATTTGAAAACAGAATAGAATGCATTGAGGTAAATGTGGCTTATCGATATCCATCTCTTAAAATTGATGCACACGGAACGACAGCTTGTAAATGATACGATTTCGGACTTTTAACTGTAACATATATACGTACAAAAATATATAAAGAGAAAAAATATTGCGATCATGATAGACTGAAACGACACGTAGTTTACCGATTGTTTACGTACACCAGTTTCAAAAGATCGCGATAGAATGAGACACATCGAACACTCATGATTTACGTTTCGATTAAGACATTTTCATGGAAGAAGCTGTGTACATGACATGTCTCAAGCTAGTCTTCGATCATCAACAGATTAGATGTATCATTTGAGAAACAACTGTAACTTATCATAAATTATTCGTTTAGTCAACTTACCGCCAAAGAACGACAAAAAATAAGCTTTTTCTTTTCCACACACAGTTAGAAACAGGTTAAGAAATATAAATGAATGTTTATTGTAAAAAATAATTCACATGCATGTTGACAAATTTCCAACTGGGCAATTTGACTAACAATCTGTTTTTTAAGTATACAAAAATTATAAATAAAAAATTATTGCGACAGCACCAAAGACTGAATAATAAATTATGTAAATGCATATTTTTTCGCTGTTCTCTTTGTTTATCTACGCCATATTAAAAAGAGTGCAACGCGATAGAATGAGACTTGTCATACTGTTACGAAAGAAGAAATATATATGCCATGTGCCACTAGTTTTGGATCGAGCAGAGTTATCAGACGCGTCTTTTGAGAAACTAATTTGACTTGACATAAATTAGTCATTTAGTCAACGTACCTTCGTCAAAAAACAATTTTGCTTTCTCGTACACATTTAAACCAAAAGGTGAATAATAGAAACATGTTTTGTGTACAAAAATGATTTACACGGATGTTGACAAATTTCGAACTTGGATATTATGTAGATCAAACATCGTGACATAACAATTTAATTACAAGCTTACTGCTAGCTGCACCTGCCTCTCGAATACTCATAATTGACATATAGTTAACGAAATAATATTCTCAACACCAATTGAATTTCCTGAAACCAGAGGTTATTTAAATAAGATTAATTAATACTCCGTAAACCATTAATATTTAGTGACACCACTGCAAGACTAGCTCCTAGCAAATACAAAGAATTTAGTAAATACTTTTCATTAAACAGCTACTGAGGAATCTGTAAAATGATAAACTTAATAATAAATAACTGCACAATTTTAGAGACCATAATGCTTAAACAATTTGAGATAATATAATACAAAAATCAGCCATTATTAAATCGCCAATCTAGAACAAACATTATCATCTGCATGTCTATTCAAAAAATTATTAAATTATTCATTTATATTCTGCCAAATCATCTAAAAATGAGAGTCGACGAAATGTCATCGACTTCAAGATACACAAATTAACTAAGTACAGCAATATATTTTAGGATTTTATTTTGTTAGTAGTTTCCACGGCCCAAAAATTAATTTATCTTATCAATATACTCGTAATCGTTCACAATAAACTTAATACGTATGTATTTAAAACAGTTAAGAAACAAAATTTTTATTAATCTAAAATTTACTGAAAATCCTCAACTAATATAATAATTCCTCGATGTCCTCCATAACAAAGAATAAGCCACGTAGTCAAATGTTAATCATCTATAAATATAGATTAATTTGGAGGCTCTGAAGCTGCTTGAAATTAAATAAGAGTGTCGGAAATGATCTCCTGTTTAACACATGAAACATGCTTGAGGTGTCAGGTAGTATTATGCCGGAGGTTTTTGATTCAAATTTTTAAATACAAGGAAAACTATTCATTTTTCATACAATAAACTTAAAAATCTGAAAGAAACGAATCTTATGTGGTCAGGGCTTTAAACGTTTTGGCATCAACTACTATATTTATAACCTTTGGATCCACAAATTAATTTTTAGTAAAACCAAATCTTTCAGACATTTTGCTTTAAGGCAATTGAGTCATTATTTTTAAGAACCGATGTCTCTTATTAAGATTCAAATTTGATTTTCGAAAAGAGCAGGAGAATCGACTTCGATAAACAGCAGCTAGAGTATCAGAACAGTATGTACAACGACTCGTTGCTTATTTATTATTGGGATCTCAATAAGTTTAAGATGATTCACAAAAAGGGTCATGTTAAAAAGACTAATCCATGACTCGGATTTATTTATATTAATCCAAATTCAATCTTAGCCTTGGCTCATATACCTGTGAATTAGTTTCCGTCTCCTCAAGATTTTGTAGCTGCTATACGTAATAAGAATGCATCTTGTACGAATTTTTAGTAATAAGAATGCACCTTGTACAAAATGATTTGACACAAACAACTAGACATACATACACAGAATCAAAATCGTAAAAATCATCCGGAAAATAAATACAACAACTCAGACAAAGGGCCGTTCTATGTACTGGTTGAACCTGCTACTCCTAAACTAATGATATCAATAATCCTATCAAAAATATTTAAGGAAAACAATTTAAAAGCTAAAATGTAATCGAAGTTAACAAAAAATTGCTGTAGTAGAGTTTGAGTCATTTGATAAAGCCAACAAATGTATTCGGCAAGATGACTCTTTACACTAAATATAGTCGGATAAATGTTATAAATACTACATCTTAAAAGCGTTTAACCATGTATTAGGTGTAGTAAAGGAACTCTTCAAAAATATACCTTCAGATTTTCAGAGCAAAATAGACAACATCACATGAAAAGAAGCAAAATTAATAAAGTTTCTAGAAATCAAATTCAACAACAAACTATCACTCCCTACACACTACAAAAATTTAGATAAAGAAATAGTCGGAACTACTAACTTATTAAAAATGATCACCCTTAAAAACGGAGGAGCACACCCACTCACCGTATTGAATATTCACAAAGCAATAACACAAACAAGAAAAAAAAGCGGACCGAAACCGAAAACTAAGAATATATACCTGAATGCTAAAAACTACGTCTCTTCCAACACTTCTAGCGAATCTGCCGCACTGCCAGCTGACCTGCACAACAAAATAACTACACAAAATTTTAGCCATTAACTTTATCAAAAATAGTGACTTCGGGAAAAGGATAAAAAACTGATGTAATGGGGAAAATACAAGATCTATACAATGAATACAATTTTCGCTCTAACATGGTACAACCTAACAATAAAATAATAAAGTCTGCACCAAACTTAAAAATATACAAAGAAATCAACAAATCACATTAAAGTTATGTCCAATTGTATAGAAATCCTCAATAAATATAAAGGCTACCAAGAAATACCGATGTTATATATCGAAGGTTCACTAAACAGCAGCCAAGGAGGCATAGGAATATACTTCAGAAACTCAGGAGCAGAACGTAAAATTAAATTAAAAAACGACGCCACTATTAAAAGAATAGAAACCATAGCTATTAAAGCTGCCATAAAAACAATAACGATGGAATTAACCAAACTAATAATATTCACTGATTCCCGGAGCACTATACGAGAAGGAAATAATAGACACAATTAGAGAAAATAATATTGCAATTATAATTCAATATATCCCTGGTTGTACAGGTATACTAGGTAATGCGGAAGCAGATAGTCTAGCGAAAGAAGCAACAAAAGTCCCAGACACAATTATAGACAACTCAATAACAATTGAAGACGCATATCAAATAATAGAGGATCTAATAAGACAAGAATGGATCTTGGACGACACCTGGACGACAACAATGCGGAAATACAACAAACAAATAAATACCATACCTCCCAGAAAACCATAGTACGACAATACCCATTTAACTCCATACGAAATCAGACAAATAAATCGACTAAGGTCAGGTCACGATAAAAATTTAAATTCAACAAGGGATTGGAAAAAAGTAACTTACTCGTATGTAACATAGTTGAAGACAACACATAATTGAAAAATGTAAACAATTCGACCACATAAGATAAAAATATGGATTAATTCAAAACATCCGATTAACAAACAACTAAAATGTGGAAACACCAAAAATTACAAATTAATACGTGAATTTTTAAAAGAAATATACTATAATTTATAAATCATAGAGTAGAACTAAGAGTGTTTTGTAAGCCCGAATAATCTTGAAGTTGTAAAAAATAACACAAAGAATTAAATTGTAACCAACATTTTTTGTTTTATTCGAAAGATCAATACATGGGCATTAATATTTGAAAATGATTTCGGGCATATGAGCACCGCGCCTGTTCTTGACGAAACCCATTCTGGCCATCCAATTTTGGGTCACTTTTTCTAGCACTGCTGGCCGTATGTCACGAGTAACACGAACAATGCCTCCAAGGCGTCAATTGTTGCTGGTTTGGAGGTACTGCTGGGGCAGGTGGCTTGGTACCTTGGAGGCCAATTGACAGGTCCATTTCTCGAAATCAACTATTTATATCGCCAAATTTTGATTTTTAATAAGTCGATGGTTGCGGTCGCCGTATGGCACGTAGCGCCATCCTGTTGAAAGCACATCTCGTCCGGATCAATGTCATCCATATTTTCAAACAAAAAATCATTGATCATGGTGCGGTAACGATCTCCATTGACCGTAACGCCATCCCCGGCCTGATTTTCAAAGTAAATTTTAATAATTTCGTAGTAATCATTCGTAGCAAATCATCATGAATAGACTCACGCTTGAACAACGTCAAACGTGAGTCTATTCATGATGATTTGCCAGAGTATACTGAGATCTGCCAGAATATATTTTTCATACAAATTTAATTTTTTGTTTTATTTTTTACAATTTCAAGTACTATCAGGCTTAAAAAACACCCGTTACATTTTATATAACATTTTATATAACACTTTTTTTGACATTTAATTAATGTACGCATAGTGCAATAAAATACCTATATGTCGTCTGTATGAAGATGCTAGTGTGCTGCATTTAAAAAGCATTCGTCGTGATCCGACACTTTTATAGATTGGTCTGTGGAAGCGATTGAGCATCAAAAGATTGAGTAATTTAATGATTTTAAGAATTTAAAATTCAGTTGCACCACTTGGACGCATAGAAGTTTCATGAAACTGATCCTGTATGAATATATTAGAGTTCCGCATCAAAAAAAATTTGTCCTGATCTGACATTTTTATAGAATGGGCTGTGAGAGCAATTGAACATCAAAAGATTGAATAATTTAATGATTTTAGATCTATGCGTCTACAGGATCAGTTTCATGAAACTGATCCTGTATGAAAATATTAGTGTTCCGCATCTAAAAAGCATTCGTCCTAATCCGACACTTTTAAAGAATGAGCTGTGGGAGCGATTGAACATCAAGAGATTGGATGGATTTTGGGAATTTAAAATTAAGTTGCACCGCTTGGGCGCATATAAGTTTCATGAAACTAATCCTGTATGAAGGTATTAGTGTTCCGCATCTAAACAACTTTCGTCCTAATTTGACACTTTTATAGAATGGGTTATGCAAGAGATTGAGTAATTTAATGATTTTAAGAATTTAAGATTCAATTGCGCCGCTTGGACTCATAGAAGTTTCATGAAACGGATCCTTGTGAAGAAGTTAGTGTGCGGCATCTAAAAAACAGTCGTCCTAATCCGACGCTTTTATATAATGGGATGTTTAAGCGAATAGGTATAATTAGCTAGTGTAATTTAGTAATCTTTTTATTTGAAAGAGACCAATTATTTTTATTTTGCATAATGAATATCTTTCTTTAGTTTATTAAGAAACTATTTTTTTATATAAACTATTAACATTATATTAATGGGACGACAGAAATCCTATGATTTCTATGTAACTGACTTTAGTTATTATGTTGTTGCTATAGTTTTTATGGAATGGGTGTTATTCTCGGGGTGATAGTGATCGGATAGTGAACTTTCGCTATAGTGGTAGTTGGGTTTGGTAACTTTATTTTCTGAGATGATAGTTTCCTCTCATTACAGTTTTCCTGTTTTTTTGTGGGATGAATCCTGGGCGAACTTTATATACATAAATGGATAAACTTAAATAGAAATCCTATATTTATAGGCTAAATTCTTAGCAGTGTTGATTTTTTGTAAGTTAGGATGATGTGTGTAGTAGTTCAGTATGCGATCGAACATACAGATATGGTATCGGTCAGTTGGATTAGTATGTAATTCGTCATTATTAATGTTTCGTATCACTAACACATTAAGGTAGTTGAAGTTTACGATGGAAATTATTCAGTTCGTTTATTGTTGTTTCGATAGATGATAAGGGTGCTATTGCAAATACATACATCATCAACGTATTTAAGGAAAATCTTTAGCGTGCATGATAGTTTCAACATAGTAACTGTCATGAGTCTCGAGCTATGATATCAGCTATAATCGACGAATACATCAGCTATAATCGACTCATTTGTTTGTAATAAACACCATCACAATGCCAAAAAATGTGTTTGTAATAAACACCATCAAAAACAAAGTAGTTTGCGTCAAGTATGCATAATTTTAACATTTCAAGAAAAAGTTCCCTTGGGATGTCAGTGTGCATGCTTAATTTGTTCCACAACTTCAAACAAAAAATATACTATACTACACCCAGGAAAACGTAGGAGGATTAATTAGATTCAATATAAATTTTGTACACTGTACTTCAGTTGGTGCTGCCGTAAACACATACAATTTTGTTGTAGTATGTTTAAAAACAAAATTTATTTATTTTTGGTTTTAATGTAATATTAATTTGAAAAAATCTTAATATTATTATATGGCTGAATTTGTTATTGAAATGCTCTGATTATTATTTTGTGGTATTATGTGCCGGAATACATTTTATAATGTTTTTTGTACTTTTTCCTATAGATGACTAGGCCATTGAAAATGGTGATAAGATATACCGAAACGTTTGACAACAGTAAAACTTTCAGCATAGAAATTATGTTTCGATCAAGTAAGTGAAACGGCCGTTTTAAAAGTTCAGACAACAAAATCCGAACAGTTAATCATCACTTAGAAAATCTTCTTTCTGAACATCCTCCCCTACTTCGAAACAGTTTCATGGTGCTCCTTTTATTAACTGCTTTGTCAGTTTTGATTGTAAATAAATCTTGTATTTCTCTGGGTATAGATTATGTATGTATTGTATTTATAAAATATACTTTTAATATCTGTGCTGTCATTTTCTATCCTTGTGTTTGTATCAAATTCTCAGAATTTCGCTAAATTATTTACAAATGCGCCTAAATGTTCATTATCAGTCACTATCGGTGGAGGAATTCTCAGAATTTCGCTAAATTGTTTACAAATGCGCCTAAATGTTCATTATCAGCCACTATCGGTGGAGGAAAAAACGTCATGAGAATTTTTCCCAACCTCGCGAAAAAATATTATTTTGATAGCCATACTCGCCGTAAAATTTGTAGTGATTGTCAGAGTCAAACCAAACAATTTTCCTTATTCTTTTTGACACCTTCTTATTGTTTATATTTAGATATTATGATCTTTAATTTTTTTTAAGTTTTGACGCAAAATTTCGCTCTAATAATTTTTGTTAAGTAAAATTAATATTTAACGAAGCTTCGTTAAACTTTTTAATTTAAATTAATTTTCGCAATCTTAATTTTTTTAAAGTTATGTTTAGAATTTTTGTTTAATTTTTCTATCGTTAGCACGTAAGTGTTTATAAATAATTGTTTGCTTTATAATTACAGATTGAACACTTTATACAAATATTGTAAGACAGTAAATTAGCCACTATAGAAAAATATATAAGTTACAATTATGGTTAAAGTTTAAACTTAATTATTTCAAAATATCAAAATAATTTTAACGAAGATAATTTAAAAATGGAAATTTATTATTTTCACCAAAATAAATTAAAGCATAAAATAAATAGAAACAGTACATCAATTTTTAATAATTATAATAAAAATGATAATGAATATTTTAATAAAAAATAGTGACTAGTGAATTGTTGAATACCTTCAGGTATTTATATATAGTAAGTGAAATGTATCTAGTGTAGGATTATTGATGAGAATAGTCTATTCCAAAACCGAATATACGAAAATTTAATCGATCCGTAATAAAATATTTAGCTTAGACCTCCTTTTCAAATTACTATTTTCTAGAATTTCATCCAGAAATTATTTTGACGGTTTCGAATTTTCATAAAGCAGTAAGTAATTCAGTATATTATCTAATTTAAACTTACTGGTTAACTTATTTCGTTAGATGAGTGGGCACTTGTCTCTTATTCGCAGATCATGTGCTCTATTCCTGATGGTGACCTGAAAAATTGTGTCATTACGTTATACATTTTTTTCTCATAGTTTTTTTTGTAATATTACGCATATAATACATAAAATAATATCTTGTGGATAATCATTTTAAACTATTTTGTACGTTACGTTGTACTATCAATTTAAACGTTAAAAGGAATTAGCCAAGGCTCTTACTTCTATATAAAAAAGGCAAAATAAAATGTTACAGAGTGTTTTGGGATGAAATTCTTAGCCAATTTTATTTACACCAATTAAAAAGGTAGTCAACGATATGTTGCATAAAAAGCTGTCTCCTGCCTCAAAATAAATTATAAACCAGATTTCGAAATATTCGAAGCTTTATTATATCCTCAAACTCTACTTAAGCTCTTGCTAAGAATAAAATTATTCGTGTTTGTACGGATTAAGACCGTCACTAAACACACGGTGACCAACTTCTAGTCAAAACTGCCTTGACCCATAATTTTTTAAAATTCATTTTTAGAGAGTCTTAGGTAATCTTTTTAAAATACCAATTTGAACACTATACATAAGATACGTTCATGAGAAATAAACTATTCTATCTATCGCGCGTAATCAATATTATATTACATAATCTACGAGTATATACACTTAACAAATATATTACAAATAATAATATTTACATTACCAGAAACAACATGATCATAAACTTATTGCCGTAACAATAATTATTGAATAAATTTTAAAATAAAAATACATAAACAAAAGTAACAAGAATAAAAAAAGTTAAAAATACAAATTCGGATTAAAAATTATTAGTAAATATCTTAAAGTTAATTAATAAAATATGGCTGATATGCCGGATCTATCACACTTAACGCCTGAAGAAAGGGCTATCATTGAGTCCGTGATGCAAAGACAAAAACAAGAAGAAGAAAGGGAAAATGAGATCATGAGGTAAACATTGGTTTTTAGTATGATTTAGATTCTATTTGTTAATATTTCTACTAATGAAATAACATTTAAATAAAATAATTTTCAATGCAGTCCGCTAAAAAATAATGTATTTTGTTAACCTCTGTTTACTTAGGAGAAAACAAGATGAAGTGACGGTATTAGAAGATTCCATCAGGCAGCGTTCAGAACAACAGAAAAAGGCTGGTGTTGAGTTAGATGCAACATGTCATATATGCTTAAAGACAAAATTTGCTGATGGTGTTGGACATGTTTGTCATTATTGTAGTATAAGGTGTTGTGCAAGATGCGGTGGAAAAGTAACACTTAGAAGTAATAAAATAATATGGGTCTGTATTTTATGTCGTAAAAAACAAGAACTACTTTCTAAAACTGGACAATGGATTAATAAAAATACGTCACCCGATGGAATAACGCGAAGCAGAATAGAATGTGATAAAAGTAGTGTGAGTTTAATTATAGATATTTCATATTGAAGTTATCGGTGTTAAAAAATTGATAAATTATATTTTCATGCGTTATTTTGTGTATAACAAATATGTATTTCCATTTTAACATCTTCTTATTTATCTTTGTTTAGATTCCATTCGAGCAACGTGATGCTTCAGATAAAAGACCAAAACTAGAAAGAGCCAGAAGTGCAGCTGAAAAAGAAAATCTACCAATACAACGCTCTGGTAGTTTGTTACGTCGCCAGTATTCTCAGCAAGAACCCCCTACACGTAGAATGTCCACGTCTGAAAATAATGAAATGATGAATGCAGGCCCACGTCGCATTCTTCCGCAAACTCTTACGTATCCAACTGAGCAGCAATATCCAAATCAGAGACTTCAACAACAATCATACCAACATCATCAAACACTACAACAGCAACAACAACAACCTTTTGTGCACCTGCAAAACCAAAAAACCATTGTGGGAACTTACTATACAGATCCAAATCAGCCTATGGAGCAAGAGGAACATCATGGGATAAATGTATATCCGGATGATGATCCAACTTTCTACCAAGTACAATATTATATATCATATAATTTTCCTATTACATTATATAGACCAATATAGTCTTGGGATAAAGTTTCTTCTTACAGGATCCATTTTATGGAAATGTCTCTGAATTAATGATAGTTTAAAAAATGATAGTTTTTGTAATAATAACTTTAGAAAACAGTTTTCAAATGAACGCACATGCTTCGCGGCGTGTTTCAAACTTCCGTCTGACAAAATAAAATGTCACTTTTAACATTTATAAATAGGCAGTTATTCTGTTAGATTAACAAAAGATTAACTTTAACTGAATACGAAATACGAAATTTTCTGAATTCGTTACCAAATTTATACCTAATGATATTAAATCTCACGCTTCCTATAATCTAGTAACTTCTATAAATAATATAAGGTTGAGGAAAAGACATCCATTATTTTTACGTTTATTTCGGGGCTTTATTTAACATCAAATAAAGTTTTATTTAACTTAAATCTTTATTTAACATCGATCAACAATCACTCGTTTTGGCTCAAATATGCGCCGTTTTTTTCGATAACTCGTTGCCAATAAAAAGGCAATTTCATTATGCCACTTTTCCAAAATGCCTTGTTTCTATTAGGAAAAACTGAGGTAGTCAGTTGTCACAAGCCTCTCTTGAGGCCATTTTTACACCACCAAGAGCATTTGCCATGGACAAAATGAGATGATAATCGCTTGATGCCAGGTCCGCAGTATACGGTGGATGCATAATAACATCCCAACGAAGCTCTTGTAGCTTCTGCCGAGTCATCATGGACGTGTGAGGCTCTTGTAGTTGTCTTGGTGGGACACGACGCCTATTCTATTGACTAATTCTGGCCGTTTTTGGTCGATTGGATCGACCAATGGTGATAGTGTAGGTCCAAATTTAGCGTTTGGCCATTGGGCAGCAGCTCCTAGTTATGATTCCCTTCCAATCCCCCCAGCAAACACACAGCCAAACCTTCATGGTCCTGGTTTGGGCACCGTTTGGGCTGCTTCGCCGGCTTCGACCATGATCGTTTCCGCTTGACATTGTCGTATGTGATCCATTTCTCGTCGTCAGTCACCGTCCGTTTCAGAAATGGGTCGATTTCGTTCCGTTTGGCCAAGGATTCGCAGATGAAAACACGGTCCATCAAGTTTTGTTTGGGTCAACTCGTGCGACACCCAAACATCGATCTTCTTTTTGAAACCAGCCTTAAAATTATTTGTGGTCGATCTTCAACTCCTGGGGCCTTATTCTTGAAATCTGTGGAAATTTTCGCATTCGGAATATAATGTGCTTTAAAATTCTTTATATTATTCGAATTTTTCGCCGGCTACTTTAATCGTTTTTTCGAAACGTTTTTACGAATCGAATCGATTTACTCACTCGGAATTTTTCCCTTAATAAATAATAGAAAACTGTTTGTTGCGAACAAATTTGAAAAAACGATTAAAGTAGTCGGTGAAAAATTCGAATAATATAAAGAATTTTAAAGCAAACTAAATTCCGAATGCGGAAATTTCCACCAATTTCGAGAATATGGTCGTTGGGTGGTGTTACGACAGTTCGATCTTCGATAATTTCCAGGTTTTTACCGACGTTTTCGACGATATGCCATCCAGTGCGTGGTGCATCTTTGATATCGATCGTACCGGAATCAACGAAACCAAAATTGTGCTTGATTTGCTGTAACAATATCGAAACCAAGGACACCAATCACAATTTCAGCCGACTGATTTGCGTTTTTACCTTTATCAAAGCTAAATTGTAAAATATAGCGAATTTTCTTTTTGATTACCTCCATACCTGCCACGCTGTACCTCACAACTGAATCGATCAATCAAAACAATGGCAAAATAATCCCTCTTTCCAACGAGTATAAGTGTGGCATACTGTGATAAATACATCACGTAATATATGTCACTAAAGCCATCTAGCGAAAAAATAATGGATTTCTTTTTCCCCAACCCATTATTATAAATTTACTATCACGTATGTAGACTATTTACTAGTTATAGTCAATTATAGTCTATTAGTAGTAATTTTATAATATTATTTATTTCACGTGAAACAGTAATTCAAATTGTGACTTGTAAAATTTAGTCGATTAGTTTGGGTTTTCTTAAATAATAACTAAATTAATTTCAATTTTGAATTACTGGTTTAAATTATACATTTTTAGAGTGCTGGTAGTTAATATTCTACGTAAATTGCAGTATTTGATTTCTTTAGTTAAAAATATGGCTTCCACTTCGAAAAATTTAGTTTTAAATTAAATTTAGAAAGGAATACTATGTCAGAAATGCGTAGGGGATTTTGCCGCCTGCATTGTGGTTAACGTCATTGCACAGAGACCTCCATCCGTCTTGTTCCAATATTAGTTGCATCAGTTACGATATTTTATAATAAGCAAGCTTATCTTGTTTAATAACGTCGCACTGTCGTAGTCTTGGTTTTCCTCGGCATCGTCATCGACTATTTGTTGTTGAACTACTTTTTAAACATTCTTTCCGGTGAGAATGTTTGGGCGTTGTCACCACGTCATTCGGTTGAATTTTATTAACTGGTAATATCACAATCGCCGATTGTGTTATTTAAAAATTCATGCGAATTCTCATGACACTCGGCATTTGAATGGAACCAATATATTCTTGACTGGGCGAGCAAACACCTGTATTCAGGTTACGGGTCTTTATATCGGCCGCGTTACGGGTCTTTATATCGGCCTAGATATGGTCCAAAGATGTTATGATCTCGAGATACGCTAATTTTTCGACGCAATTAAAGTTGTTTCTAAAATTCACAAGGTTGTACCCGGAGGTATGTCCTGATGTTGGGAAGACATTTTTACTTGGCCTAGCGGTATGAAATTATCCGTGATATTAATGCTAGACCAAGAAGCACGATATCATCTTCATATCCAAGAATTTCGCCAAAGTCAACAGCACAAGTGCGAGTACGATCACGACGAACGGCTGAAGTTATTTTGCAAGAAAGTAGGGCGTAGAAAGGAACCTTTCATTGACAATTCTACAATAAGATCTTCATCGTTTACACAGAGATACGAGTTTCTCCGATATCCCCCCATTGTACTCTTATCAATTTTCCAGAATCAATCTCCCTCATCGTTCTTGAACTATGCTGATAGCATCTACTTTCTCTATCTTTCTCAATTTAGTTTAGTACGATTGACATACTAAGCTTCTATCACCCACACTTGTTATCAATTCTCCGTGTCCATCTCTAACGGCTGTCGATCGGGTAGAAGTGTTTAGGTAAATTTTTACCATCAACAAGGCATTTCCATTAATTAAAAATATTGAGTTATTTTTTAATTTTATAACTTTTTATATTGGCATTAAACTTATATTTAACAAAAATATTTTATTTGAGCTTTCGACACCTTTTCGTTGTCATTTTCAAAAGCAATATAAAAAAATATGATTTATGTACAAATTTTGTCTGACAGGCATAAATAATAATCGGTCTGATTGGTTGAAGGTTGGGCATATTTTGTTATCGTACAATAAAAATTAAAAATTGAACATTGCTCAATTTTGTATAAGATTAAAAATCTTATACAAAAGGCATCTTTGACGGCAGTGAAAACAAAAGTATACATATTCTAAAATATAAAAAAATTGTAAAATAAAATATTTTGAAAAATGAACGCGCATAGTGTTTTATGAATTATTAATTTGTTTTCGTATGAATATGTAACGTATACAATTGCGAAAAAAAAACAAATATAAAAACACTTTTTAGGTTATGCTTTATAAAATGTAAAAAATTATCCATACGACAAAATTTTATACAAGTATCACTTAAGTGTGAATTCCGTTTTTATCGTATAAGACAAAATTTCTACATGATTATTCTACAATCATTCTACATGATTTATCCCCTTAAATGAACAACAAAATGATTTTTATTAAAACAAAACCTCGGTGTAACAAAACCAAAAAACGAGGTTTCGAACGACGAAATCTATGAAAAAACGTTATACAAATAAATTTAAATTGAATTAAACATAACGTAAGTACTATAAGGTACGTTTGGTAAACAACATTGGATTGATTCTTTAAAACCAGATCTTTGACTTTCGAAAAAGTGTGACTGTTAAAATTTGTCGCTGAACGTTCAATAGGTTTGAATTTATAATTTTTTATAAAATGTTTAATTTTTTGGAATAAATTTTTAATGTACGAAACTGACAAATGTCTTCTGGAACCACCGTTATAATATCGTCTACATATCTATAATAAAATAATGGTTGAAAATTTAAAGAAATTAGTGCCGAATTGTTCAAATATTGCATAACTAAATTTGCAATTATGGAGCTTATTGGGAAACCAATAGGGGAACCAAAAAGTTGCCTTTAAACTTTATTATCGAATGAAAATTCTGGATTATATAAGACAATTTCTAAAGCAGTCAAAAAATTGTATTTCTGTTAATTTTGATATAGAATTTTCTTTCTGTTTCTCCAAATATTGCTTATAATACTTTTTATCATTTTGTTATCCACATTTATGAATAATGACAGAAATTGTCGTGTTTTTTATTAGCGCCCGATAGATGTATCCGGAGCACCCAATTTTCTATGTCAAAACTTATATTTAGCGCGCTATTTTTGCACATAATTAATTTATTTAACTGCAAACTAATATTTTTCGTTCCACAGTTTAGTTAAAAATCGATATACAAATATTTTGCTCTATATTTATCGGGGGCCGCTGTCCATTTGAATGGGAAATTTAAAAAGGCTTGTTTTGTGCAACCCTTAAACCATAACAAACTTAATCTTACAATAAAAATTGAAAACGCAGCATCATAAATTTTTGTTTATAACGTCATGTAAAAATGAATGAAAATTGGTATATTTCAGGTCGTTAAAAGTTTGTTTTATGAATGATTTTGTTTTTAATTTGAATGGTACAGCGACAATACGAGTAGTAGCGGAATTTCGGATATATAATTTCCCTTTCAGTACTCAATATCCCGGCCTGGATTGCGAATAAAAAAACACAGCAAATGTTTTTTGAAAGTATTTGAGATAGCCGATTTTCTATAAAATCTCGTTTTTTTGATTTTGGTATACCAACTTTTTGTTTTTATAAAAACAATTTTGTTGTTCATTTATATTGCTTTTGAAAATGACATTGAAAAGGTGTCGGAAGCTCAAGCAAAAATAAAATATGTTTGTTAAATATGAGTTTAATACCAATAAAAAAAGTATAAAATTAAAAATAGACATTTCCATGTATTACCAGTGCCGCATTGAAGTTGATGTTTGACAGAGAAGTTTGGTAATTCATTTTTTGCACTTAAATTGCTCATTTGGAATTTTTTTGGTGTTTCAAGCTAACCATTTAGCACGTAGCGTTTGTTTGTTTTCTATGTATTATCCGCACTGGTCGTTGAACACTCATCTTAAGGTCTGGGTGGTGTTTTTCCGGTAGGAGTAGTCCTGTGATAGTTGCCGCTGTTTGTAAGCTTCTCGTTTGCTATAAAGTTGGTCGAGAATCATTATCATTTACCTGGTTTGCTGTAGACTGTTAGAAACGGAGCTTGATAGCTTCTGATGTTCGCTTAATATCGTGGTGAGCGGTGGTATTATTAACTTCCAATATACCCAACCCAATATAGAATAAATCTTCATCTTGTTTACGGTAGATGCATGCATTATGCAATTCATCGATCGATATTGTTAAATGTGCGGGTTCTTATCGTATAAATCCGTATATTGATTATCTGAAAGTGGATGACTTGCTACCTTAAGCATCTGTGTATAATAAAGCCGGCTCCAAATTGCCCTCCATTTTGATGGCCGCTGTAAAAGAGTAAACAACGTATACGATTTTTTTTAATTTAGGATATATTTTTCGATTTTTTGTTTGATTGTTTTTAACTTTTACAATCTGTTACAAAATCACAGAATAACTGCAGAAACGACATACCACTGTTTTTATATGGAAAAATATCGACTCATTTTTGCCCTGATTCACTTAAAGTAGGAAAAAATTCGTTATTTCAAATATTTTTATTTCAAATAAACGATTATGGACCCATAATGAAGCTTTGACAGTATATTAAAAAAAAATCAGTTAGTTAACATAAAATCGTCACAGTAATTACAAATATTCATATTTAAAAGTTATGTTTTCTGTAAAAAATTTAAGGTATGAAAACAATTTCGTCGTCTACCTAATGTCTGTTCTTGTTATATTTGTATTCTGTGACAGAAGCATTCTCAACTCTTTCGCAGTTTGCGATTCACGTATTAACTTACGCATGATCACCCCAAATCGACAACCTAGGGCTATTGGTTCGATTTATGTAGTACATAATTTGTAGTTTGCCATATATCATTAGAGATTAGAAGACGTTACGCATTCGATAGTATTAAACTACAAAATCGTTGTGTTGTGCTGAACACTTGTCATGTTTCGATGCTTTGAGTGTTATCATTAATCAATATTTGTAGGTTCGATTGTTTTAACCGACTTCAAAAATGGTTTAATCGACTTTCAAAAATGGTTGATATTTATATAAAATAAGAACATAGAGTATAAATTATATAAATATATTTTGCAATGTCAATACTAAATAGTTACTTTTATAATGCTAACTCGAAAATTTAAAAGAACTATACTGAGGTTCATGAGAATTGAGTCAACAGACTTACTTCCATTATGGAGCAATCAATAGATTTGAACTCAGTCAAATGTCGTTGAAACTCTTACAGTTTTACATAAAAATGATCGCTTTATTAGTTGAGATCAATGGTTGAGTATTTGAAATATTCACATTTCTAAAATAAACAATGGAACGAAGTATTAAACAAGTATTTAGCACAACACAACATATTTTTGTAGTATTAAATATGAAATGCGTTAGTACGCATGTTTATCTGTACTTTCTGCATCTTACGTCTTCTAATCTCTAATGATATGTGGCAAACTACAAATTATCTAGATTATCAATTAATCATTACAATTTTTGTTTTATTTTTATTTTCGGGTATTCTAGTTACTCAGACACAATTGATGAGTTGTGTTTTAAAATCAGTTTGTGTTCAAAATAGTTTCTTTTTTTGATTCTCGAAATCGGTGATTTTAATGCGATCTTAAATACTTCTTATTTTAATTTTCGAAAAATCAAGCATATTTAAAAGTAAGATTATTAAAAATTGCCAATTTATATAAAAATTTCAAAATAATTTTTTTCCGCAAAATTTTAAAAATCAATTTATTTTTATTTATTCATTTATTTACGTATTTTTGTTTTTTGTTGTCGTAGCTGCTATTCGTAGAATAAAATTTTTCAATAATTCATACTACATATTTCCCAACTTAAAATAAAGATTAAAGAGTATAGGCTAGTAGTGGTACACGCGAATGCAAATGAAAATAGTTCATTTTGAAATTGTAATAATACAGAATATATTATCGAACGTGCAAGTATAAAAGTAAAAGCAGATTTGTTTTTCATCTTTTCTTCACAATTCCAGCCCAGATCAACTACAATGGAAATAGTTTTCTTTATTTGAACCTTTTTCAGAAACTCATTTACTTTTTTGTATTACGCCAGTCGAAAAATAAATTACTGAGTCTTAATTTTAGCCAATGGATAATACAAAGGATTTAGAAGACCTGATTAATTATAGTTTTTTACATCCATACTTTATCTCAATTCTATGTCTTATTTGCAATAAATACCGATGATGATAAATGGTCTCGGAACGGTCAAATAACTCCAAGGGTTTCCGGAAAATTGTAATATAGTTGTAGCTTGTGATAAATATCTACAAAATATTGTTATTTATTTATCCTTGAGATGACCTTGAAAGCCCAAGGTTAATTGCAAAATGTGAAAGAACCCGAAATTTGTTTTTGTTTTGCCGATGTATTGTAAGGGGTGTGTCCAAAAAGTAACGGGAGGCTTCGTTTTATGGAAATAATTTTATCCATTGGTCTATGTAGCAATCAATCCCCTTCAAAATGGTCCCTATTAGATATTATACACTTATGCCACCGCTTTTTCCAATCCTCGAAACCCTTCTGGAACTCAATTTTTGAGATAGGTATTAGCTCTCTCAGCGAAGCATTTTTAATCTCATTTATGCTTGTAAAACGACGACTCTTTAAGGTTTTTTTTATGTTTGGTAACAGAGAAAAGTCACACTGGGCCACGTCTGGCGGATATGGAGGCTGGGACATCATTACTCATTCGTTTTTGTGGTGCCAAAACTATGAATTGTCTCAAATTCGGGTGTTTTTTCGGATTGCTTTTTATTGTGATTCGGCGGTTGTTCTTAATCGTTTATTTCACTTTTAACATGTTTTCATCAGTTGCTGTTGTACTGGGGCGTCCAGTGCGTTCGTCACCGTGAAAGTTTTCAGAGTCTTCTTAGAAACACTTATTCGTAAACGCTTGTTTTACTCATAGCAGACTCACGAAAATCAATATTTAACATTTATTTCTAAAACTTTTCTGCACTTTATTCCATTTTTATACAAACAGTCATATTCTCTAAAAATTCCAAAGCTATAATTTTAAAAATAATTATCAATATACTGTAGAATTATATTTTTCTACAAGCTGAAACCTAACCTAAAAAAATAATTTATCGAATTGCGGTGATTTAAATCGCATATCAATCATTTTTATAATCTTAAAAACATATATTTATTGAAATATATTACGTTTCTACAAAAAGCTGCTGTAGTTTCATTCATTTTAGGACCTATATCAAAAACATGTTACAAAATGTTTTTCAATGAAATTAATATTTTAAAGCGGCCAAAACGTCAATAAATAAATTGTTATTCCAAGTACGGTTCAGGCTTATCGTCTTACAGATACTTTTCAAACTTGTGTTAACCAACGAAACAATGAAAAATCGCGCCAATCGGACTACTACGCGTGAAATCACAAAACTCCCATTACTTTCTGAACACACCTCGTATTATACGATTCAAAATCAAGATCTTTTTAGACAAACAAAGATGTGTAGTTAGCGAGCTAAAGCCCCGAATATGTTTTTTGACAGGGTCTCAACTAAAATGTATTATATTATTATTTGAAACTTCTACACCAAATAAGACAACCGACACTGTCAAAGCAAATTTTATTTGGAAAGCTACCTAAGTAATCTCTTATTAAGTAATTCTGCTACAACCTCAAAATTCAGTTAAATTACTTTTGTTTTTTAGGTATATTATTCATCCGATTTTGTGATAATTTATTTATTAAAGATCTATTACGGAATTAAAGCATCATCAGTTTTGTAATAATGGGGAGGATAATGTAATACACATTACGTGTTATGTCATAATCGTATTATAAAACCCACGATGATGGAATAATTTCGAAATCGATGTTTAGCAGAAATTAAAAATAAATAAAAAATCACAATGAGGAATAATAATAAAAGTATTTAAATTTGAAAAATAAAATGTGTTTTTATCTTAAATTAATTATTTAATTTATAATAGAACCAACCATATGGAAGAATATCCACAATATAAAAAACAATATTAAACAAGTGATCATTATGAAAGACAACATTAAAGTACAATAAGACCTCACGCTTATTTAGATTAGTTAGGCAAGAAGAAGAAAATATTTTGTATTTTTACGTATACGTATACGCAGTTTAAAGAAAAATCACAGATACAACGATGACATTGGAATTATCAGAAATACATTTTTGTTTTACTTTTTTAGTTCAAATGAAAAATCTCCTTTGATTGTCTGTGGTTAGGCCTTCGAATAGTTTCCAGATATAAAAATAATCAAATTTTGAGTTATCTACTAAAGATCTTTTTTACAGTTTGAACTTACTAAATAACGAACTTAACATAGTACTTTCCTATTGTTGCTAGAGCCTACAAACCAAGGCTGATATTTCGAGTAGGCTTCTGGCTTTAATCTTATAGAGTTTAGTTAGATATTAATATTTCTTCATTCATTTGTGGTTATTTTAATTTTTTGATATTCGGTAAAAAGTTAAGATACAATACAAGTATGCGTTAATTTGTTTGTCAGTTTGTGATAAATTTACAATGATACTGTATAAAGCATTTTCGCTAGTTAAAGGTTTTGTCTCGAAAGATCTGACTTTCATCTAGAATAAAATTGGCGATAAAATTATTAGGTTGAGTTTGATGAGTTGTTCATTGTCAGTTCGAGGTAAAATAAATAACCGAAGCCGGAGATATCTGAAAGTTCCGAAACTTTTCAAAAGCCCTTCTTGGACTACAACATTTTTTAAACTATTATTTTAGGGTGAACTGGATGGATTAATGAGGCAACATCCTCATTTGGTTCATCCAAGGCAACAACAACATTTCGGAGTAAAAACCTTACAGCACCAGCAACAACCACACCAGCAAATACAACAACCACAGCAGCTGCAACAAATGCAAATACAACAGCAATTGCAACAAAAAAAAGATCTTGAGTGTTTGCAACAGAAACCAAAACTTCCCCAGCAAATCAATGCACCTCAACCAAAAATAAATTTAATAACAGAAGATACCAAGAAAAATAAACGGTCATTAGAAAATTCAGCTCAATATCCAATACACGATCGACCATTTAGCAGTTCGGAAGAAGATTTGCAATCGACCCCTGATTTTGAAGGTAAGCTCTATTGTTGAATTCAAATAAAATTATAATATTTTTTTTTGGATTTAGTTAGTTTTTGTTATTCATTTTTATTTTAAATTAAAGCAAACAGAATATTTACTTTTGTGTACTTATGAAATTTACTGGCAATTTAACCGTGTTAAAGGAAATGCTAAATAATATTACTGGCCGTTTTCTTCTCAAATTATAAAGTGAGTGTGCTTAAAAACAGTCAAAAACAATAAAAGTAAGTTTTTACGAACCCGATTTGGTGCAAAGAGATTTTCTTTAAAAATATATTTAATTGTTTTCTATAAGCACAAATGAAAAAGTTCACCACTCTATGTGATCCACAAGCTTTTTATTTTCTAACATCGAATTTTTGAAAATTATCTTAATTATTTTTGATTGTTTTCAAATTACTCGAATAACCTTAATTAATTTAAGTAGTCGGAAATCTATGTAATAATGCCTATCATATAATTTTTTTAATCCAACCCTGTTGCACTTAAAGTTAGAATTTATTTTCGGAAAAACATAGAATTCCAATTATTTTTAATTTCGAAAATGCCTACCATTTTTCTATAATAAGTTATTTACAAGAGATTTGAGAAACATAAGTTGCAACTAAAAAATCTCACGTCGGTTTAGTTTTACATTCGTCGTTTCTTGCCTCTTCGCCAAAAACACAATTTTACAGTTGGGATCTTCTGCTGCACGGTACAACAATCATTTTATGTGCAGTTCTTGCCATTAAACCACTTAAGGCCACCACAATGAACACTTAGGACCGGCTCAAGAGCTTCTATTTTGCGTCGCGCTTCATTGACTGCAAATCCACCAATAAAACTGATCAATGTTTAATAAAATTCATCTACTGCCTTTAAATATTGAAATTCTGTTTGATATTTTTCCAATCAATCCGAGGAAATACAACGCGCAGTGCACTTGCAGCTCTTGTAAACCGGCTCTAATACGGCGGAAAAACAATAAAACAATTAGGAAAAATAAGAAATTGATTTTGACAAAAAATAAATGCCTCAGCAAATCTCGGACATTTTAGATTGTGCTTCCACAAACTAAATGATTTTAATTTTACTTTTTCTATTTCTATCTATTTCGCATTCAATAGTAAATGAGAATATTTTTACACATATCATTTGAATTTTAGTTTGGTCTAACCGCCAAATTTATATTTTCAAACTAAGAACGTAGCATAGAGTAAAATTAGTCGTTCTTTCAGAATCTGCAGCCCGTTTTTTTAATTAATTTTTCATCATTTATTAATTTTTAATTGGGTCATAGCCAATTATTTGGAACAAAACTAGGGTATTTAGAGGAAAACATAGTGATACAATTAGTTTGGGCCAAACACTAAAGTAAATATTTTTTATGTAGATCTGGAACAATTGGTAGGAAGAAACTAAACTTAATATTTGTTTCATATCCATATAATTTTTAACGATAGGATATACAGAAATTGCCAAGGGAGAGTTTTCTGAATGGCTTTTGTTAAGGCAATTTGGTGGGCAGTCTCTTTTGATTAAACATTAAGAAATTGAGGACATCGTTTTGACAATATTTATTACATATAAGTATATTTCAAAATATGCAAGATCATATTCACTCTGTTTTCTCTAATTTGTTCCTTCTGGTGGAACAGTGAATATGATCAATTTCAAAGAAATTAGTTTAGTAGTTTCAACTACTTTACTCGTAATTACACCATTGATATAGTGTAAGTTTTCCCGAGTTTAGAGTAAATGGCGTATTCACAAATTAATTTTTGGTTGACTATATGTTATATGAAAAAGTGCTGCACCTGAGTAAAAAGAAAACTTTTGTTTGAAGTTTGTTTGAGCAAACCGTGTTAAATCCAGCTAATTAGCTTCCCCGTGATTCGTTTCTTAGCTATCATAACGTACTGGATGGGGTTTAGCTAAATCGGTTTTAATAAACCGCGAGTACTTATATATAAAGGTTGATATGAGAATTAACATTTTCACATGTAAATGTATGTAAATAATGTTAGGTACTGTTAGTTTTGATTTTGTCTCCCTATTGTATGCTTAGATATATAGAAGGGTTGCAAAGATAGAATACAAAATTTTCAAACTTTACACGCACAATAATCCAAACTATGCTTTCAAAATACTGAATCCCCCCAATTTGCGAAAACAGTTTATATATGTATTAAGCATCACCAACACTTAATTCTTCTGAGCTGTCGAGATGATGGGAATTGTCTGAAAAAACTATGTACACTTGCAAACATACGCTAAAATAACATTTTCATAACACTTTTACCAACTTCGGCGATTTAATATTTATGTATATAAGTATAAGTATGGGGTGGTTGGGAATTTATTGTGTGTAAGTAGGTGTCAATTTTCATAGCCGTTTTTCACACAAATTTGATGCTAAATGGAATAATTTCCTATGATTGTGTATTTAATTCGAGAGTACTGAAGATAGACCAATGTGTGGAACAATTATAATAAAACCCATTACAATAGAAAACAAAAGTAAAAATTATAAAATAAATTCTTAAAAAACACGAAAAGTAAAGTTAATTGTGAGAATGAAACATTGATGAAAAATATGAATAGTATCGATTTCGTTAGGCTAGCAGTAATTCGCTAGTACTATTCGCTAGTACGATATTGTCGTATATATATAGACAATATCCCAATGTAAATAATCGAACATCAGTCGACGCGACCTGATGAGAAGACTGATTTTTTCAAATCAATAATCTCATCCGTTCGGAACTGATTGTTGTTGGGATTCTTACAAATTTTCCATCTATGAGTCAAAAATCCGTGTTGCATCCTCTTCCTTTGGTTGGTTTTATTTGTACAGACGGACATACGCCACTCCTGTATGCGTAAATGGGTCTTACTGGCTGAATTCTTGCCGAGAGTAAACTCTCCCATCAGTTGATGATTCCATGGATTGATTTTGAGCCTGAAACATGTAACGCATTTTGAGATTATTGATTTAGTTGTGGTTCTGCCTCTTATAATCCAATTTTTCTACGCACGAACTAAATGGTGAATTCGATACCTCCACGCGTCATTTTCAAATGTGTATAGGCGATTAAAGTTCTACTCAACTGATGATGAAGAATGGTTTTTATAGTCTGCCACCTACTCGTAGAATTTCCTCTGGATCCAGAAATGGTTTCAGTGCCAGTAGTTTGCTTTTTTATCTATAGAATTATTTTTCAATAGCTGGGTTATTTCAATTTTAAAACAACTGCGTTGTGTGTGCTTCACGATACACTTCTGAGCTTCATTTAAATCGTATTTATTCAGTTTTAAGTTTCTATACTTCCTTATAAAATTTATAACAATTTTTACAATCCTCTTCAGTTTAGTGAAACGGGATATTTTATTTATTATGTAAATTATCCTGACACCGTCCTCTCCTGAAGTGATGTTAAATTGATATATTTTTTCTATTGTTTCTGGTTACTAGCACAGAGCAGTTTTGTCTGTCAGACCAGTTATTATACTTAAGCTATCGAGGTCCTGACCACCTGAGTTTATGATTGATTAATTCAACAACTGTTATTCTGCAGCTGGTGCCATCAGCTGAATTATCTCCTAATTTGATGTGTCGCCATTGCTGATGTTCAGAAGATTCCTAATTTCTGATACTCTGTGGGCAACATAAGATTTATATTTCTGGTTGAATCGGTCCATGCAATAGTTTGTGCTTGCTGTACTTATAACGCTTGTTTCACTTCTTTAGTGAACTTCAGTAACTTGTCCAACAGAAGAATGCCATTTAGTTCTAGCCTTGGTAATGTTACTTTTGATTTTGTCGGTACGACTCTTGTTTTGGCTGCTATAAGGCTGGTGTTAAACTCTCAATCAACGTTGTGCGTTTACGCGTATTTCGGAATTGCCTACATGTTGGTGTCGAAAATAGCGTAGACGTAGAGTGGTAGAGTATGTAGACAATGTAGATTATTGTTTTCTGATGTTATTTTTTCCGTTGTTTTTCGATACGAAGGCGTGATCTTATAGTTTTGTAGTCCTAAATTGGGATCTAACTATATTTTCGTTAAAATTCAATTTGTAGAAAACAAATAGGTGAGATTGAAATATTTTGATCCATCGATGTCTTCGATATTGGTAAAATTAAATTATTTTATAAATCCAGGTTTAATAAAATAAATTAAATTATAAACAGTTGTCATTTGTGTAGCGTACAATGGTAGCTCCCGTAACTTTCACACTTGGTGTTTACACCATCCCATTCTTTATTGGCGTCGATGGTAGTCCTTGAAAAAGGAATCCGGAAAATGGGAGAATCTTCTAAAATTTTTGGTATCCAGCGAGCTTTATAGAAATTAATAATTTTCAGTCCGGTTGAAATCGAGCTAGTTTTGTAACGAGATCAAATAAAATGTCGGTATGCAATGTACTTTCACGAGGCTGAATTCGGCTATAGGTTTTACCTCGCTGTGCCAAATGTGCCGTCTGTCATTAACATTTTCGAAACGAATACTTCATTACTGATTTTAGCATCCGTTTCTTGAGCAACGTAGTTGGGGTGACTACAAAACTTATAGGATAAATGAGGTTTTTTGATTATAGTCTTTTTGGTTGTGTTTCGGCCCAACTGAAAAAAAATTATAAAAAAATAAAAATGTGGCGTACATATATGGCGGCCACATGACGAGTTTGTGCACAACCGATTGTCTTATGTGGTTTTTCAAGGCTAAAATTGTCTGATAACTTTGATTAAGATTTTCTCAAAGAGGAATATAGATGGGGATTTTTTAATGTAAATGGTATCAATTTTGTTCAGGTTAATTGAGGAATACATATGTCTGAGACACTCATCAATTGATTATTAATCGACGTTTGTTTTTCCAGGTACATTTTCACTGGAGTTATATTGCTCGAAATATCTAGTGAGTCTTCGATCTTAATTTGGCATTTCTTAGGATTACTAACCGACATAATGCCTTCTTTCCACCGCTTAATCCTCCCAAGTTGAATAAACAATAATATGAGTATTTAGGTAACGAGCTCAGCAAATATATCGGTAGCATAGGACCCATTTACAATCGATTTTTAATTGTGTAAACGATTTAAAAAATGCTATTGATTTCGCACTTTAACCGTAGCTATACCTAAATCTGCCTCATTACCAAATTGAAACCTTGGGTTCAAAATTTTAAATGTGAGGAAAGAACGAACTCCATCTTGAAATGGTTCCATTAACAAAGAAATTGTAGAATTTTGATGATTGCTAACAAAAATAATAATTTTCGACATTGTCTACATTCTCTACAATGTCGACGCAATTTGTTAATTTTCTGCATACATTGTCTACTCGTGTCGAGTATTAATTATCTACGCAGTGTAGACAATACGGCACAACACTGACGTAGACTAATTGAGTCGTTTATTGTTAAATAGTTCAAACCGTAATAATGCTCTATGATTAATCGAACAACGAGTTACTATGCTTAAGTTATTTAATTTTTTTTGGTGGACTAAAATTTTGCTACATTTTGATTCAGATTTAACTATATGTTTTTCAAAATCACAGTTCTCTAAAATATGCATTTTAATTATCAAAATCAGTGTTTCATTTAATCAGAAATAGTATTATAGATAATTGAAATATGATGCGCTCAAACTATAAAAAAAGTTAAAAAATCCCGCCCAAATTATTTATTACCAAATTAAAACAAACCTTTATTTAAATTAATATATTATTTACCGAAAATTCTTCTTTTTTCAATAAGTACGACTAGCTGCAAATTGAATTTATTAATACGGAGTTAAAATCTTTATCACCATGTATTGGCTCCAACTTCTAAAAAATTGGTCACATGAAATGATGTTTGTTCCGACGAGCTACTGGTTTCAAGTTTAACGCAATTTTAACCCATATAAGTATAATTGAGCATGAAGCTCAATATAGTTATAGTTTTTCAAGTCCCACCGCCTTATCTCCAGAACCCGCTGGCAAAAGGTATCCTAAATAAAAGCGTAAAAGAGATTTAGTTGTAGTTTCAGGAAAACTATATATAGAGTGTCTCAGCAAGAGCGCCGTATTTAAATTTGCCGTTACTTTGTTAATAGTACGTTGTTCTTTTTCGACAGTTGTCACGTACAAGTCACGCGATTTCAGAATATGGAGAAGTAATCAAACCAACAACGTTTAACTATTGTAAAAACACATTAGAAAAATGGTGAAAGTTTTGCGAAAACAGTTCGCCAATTACTTCAAGTAAGTTTCGGTGTGCCAAATGAATCGACAATGAGGCGTTTAATTACAAAATTCGTCGTCGTCCTTGTCGGTCACTCGATATGAAATATAGCCACAATAAGGGAATCTGTGGCCGAGAATCCAGGAACTTGGATGTGCGGTATCGCGAAATGTTAACGGAGTTTTTGTGGCCCGAATTGGATGTAATTGATGTGGAGGACATGTTTTTACAACAAGACGGTGCGACCTGCCACACAGCACGTGAAACAATGGTGTTACTGCAGACTAAGTTTCCAGGCCGTGTCATTTCTCGATTTGGCGATCAACATTGGCCACCAAGATCGTGCGATCTAACACCGATAAACTTTTTTCTTTGGGGCTATGTGAAGGAAAAGGTATGTGCGAATAAGTCTGAAACAGTTGCACATTTTAAAGAGGAAATACGGCGCGTTATTGGGGAAATACAGCCATATTTATGCGAAAAACTTTCACCATTTTTGTAATGTTACAATAGTTACAATAATTAAACGTTGTTGGTTTGAATACTTCTCCATGTTCTTAAATCGCGTGGTCTCTACGTGACAACTGTCAAACAAAAATCACCGCACAACTCGTATTAACAAAATGGCGGAAAATTTAAATCCGGCGCTTTTGCTGAGACACCCTATATAAATAACTTAGAATTAGCGCTTTCTATGTAGCATGTCCCATCTTTTGGAATCAAAGCATACATTTATGCTTCTCTCCCGAATTCCCCCATATCAAAATTAAAATAAATTTTTCTTTCATAAAAACTAACAGATTAAAATACGATGATTGGTTTTATTTATAATCCTCGCAGAATTCCGTTTTCTATTCGAACAAATGAAATAATTTTGTTACAGAAAAATATACGTTTATTATTTTAAACCGAGGATCTTAGTAACCTCAGTAAGTAGTGACAGAAGACGAAAAATGTTTCTCACTCAAGAAGAATGCAACGTTAATACTGAGTGTCGATAGACGTGCCTAGATATTTATATAAAAAGATAACGGAACTTTGCAATAATTCAAGAATAAATAGATACGTGCAACTGTATGTGGACTTTTGTGATACAAATTTTATGAATTTTTTGAAAAAATTAATAATAAATTTTTTAATTTTTTTGTCCAATAATAATTTTCTTTGTTTAAATATATTATGTAATTAATATTACAATATTTAGTTCGTTTCATTTATCTCGATTTTGCAAATTTTAGTGATGTATGTAGACTTTTGTGACTGACTGTATGAGTCGCGGATTGTTTATGGGATAATATTATTAGACTCGAGATTAAACACCCAGTCCGTAAAACCCTCTAGTGACTGTCTTTGAGTTTTGACCATGAAATTCCTGGAGATGAAACATCTTGAACAGTTTGGCATTGGGCATTGGGCAGACGCCTCCTAATCTCTAACACAAACCGAATATTTCTATAAACTGTTTCCTTACGTGATTACGAAGAGACTAATATTCTCTAGCGGACAAACCCAAACGAATAAAATCGTATGCGGACTTTTACAACTACTGCTACTTCTACTTACTCGCTACCACTTGGTCTTTTTCCAAGTAAAGTAAACTTTGTGTGAAATCTCGAACGTCTACTTTCTCTTTTTTCTTTTATCAAACTTGGTCGTCCTCCTCGAAATAGGAATAGCGGTAATTCGGTAGAACAAAATGGTATTACTGATCGAGAGAAAAAAAGTGACGTAAAATAAATAAGCTATTGGCCCTTGAGCGATTGATTATAGATTCTGCTTTTTTCAAATAAATCTGAATAATATATATGTTACGAATTTCGGGCGTTCGATATAGAATCGTACTTGATTTTGCAAATAAGGGTTCCTAGCGATTTAAGTTTCAAATTTTATTGTGCAACACCTTTTAATTTTTACACCAATTCACACTTATTTCACTCGTTTACTTTACTGCTCACTACACTAAACTGTACTGCTCACTAAACTAAATTAATTCATTTTTACTCCACTACTTTTCGCACTGTTAACTTAACAACTGTCTCTGCGTCCCAAATTGCTCGCACTTACAGGGTGGCTGAGACCAAGTGTTACCAAATGAAAACGCTGTAATTTTTTTAATTTTGATTATTTTTTATTGAAATTTCATGGAATAAGTTGAAAACATATTACATTTTATGAAAAACATGTTACTGCTCGATATGACCTCCTTTGGCTCTGATTATTTGATTCAGTCTTCCATAGAAAGCATTGCATGCTGACCGAACGTGAGCTTTCGGAATTTTATTCCATTCTCGAACAAGAGCTGACTTCAATGCATCAACACTTTCGTATTTTTTAGTGGACACCTTACTCTCCAAAATGGACCATATGGAGAAATCCATGGGATTCAAGTCTGGTGAATATGGTGGCCATTCTTTCGACGAAATTAGCCGCAGAACGCAATTTTGTAAAAATTGCTGTGTCGCTCGAGCTTTGTGTGACGGTGCCGAGTCCTGTTAGAATGTCCAACGGTTCGTACCAAAGTGTTTACGTGCCCAAGGTAGCAAAGCATCGGTTAGGATCTTTTGGCCTCTAAACCTCTTGGTTTACCTTGACTCCATGTTCGATGAAAACCGGAGGAGTGCGTCCATCTGCAGTCACTGCAGCCCAAACCATATCATAAGCTGGTGATTGCTTGCGCAGGGCAACTCTTGTGTCCAAATTATCGTTGGACTTGTGCTCTTACCAAACACGATCATTTTGTTTATTCACATACTGTTGAATGGTGAAAATTTTCTCATCAGAAAAGACAATTTTTGGAATCTCATCACGGTCGGCCAAGGCCTTCAATGCCCGTGTTCTTTCAAGCCTAACTTTTTTTTGTGCCTCCGTAAGATCTTGAACTTTTTGTATCTTGTAGAGCTTCAAGTGTAGTTCATTTTTCAATATGATTTGAATGCTGTATCGTGAAACATGTAGACGTGCGGTTAATTGATTGGCACTTTGACGAGGATGTCGTTGGATTCGTTTCTTCACATTTCGTATCATTTCTTTTGATGTTGCTGTCTTTTTAGGACCGCCTCTGTAGCGTTTAGCGATGCTACCAGTTTCGTTGTATCGAGTTATGGTTCGATACACAAACATTTTATTCACATTCAAATGCTGGAGCTGACGAACTATTGCTGTTTGTGAATTTCTACCCAAATACAGTGCAATTACACTATAACGTTTGAATTCCATAACGATTTTTTTATGAAGATATTAATTTAGAAAAATTATTTGTTGACCACATGTAAACAACTAACCAAACTTCAATCTGTCAAAAAATTGACGCGCGAAAATGACAACTACACAAATGACAGCAGAGTGAAGTCAGTAACATTTGGTCTCAGCCACCCTGTGTATTTATACATATATATATATTCTTTTTATTGCATCTGGCGATGAATGTGTAAATCACTTTCATATAGTTGTGTGTTCGCGAACGAACACATTCACGTCAGCATTTTCCCTGTCTTGATCTTGACGATTGACGCCCGTTGTTAATTCCAGTATTTTCGATGATGATTATCGCCGCCGTTTAATAATTACTTTCGGTATCTCCATATTCCCCTCCACTTGGAATGCCGTTCTAAAAAGCCAATCCCTCCACAAGTAAGTAGTGGAGGAATACGTGATCTGACAACTTCGATGATGTTAAGAATAATAATCGCTTAATAAAATTACAGTTTCTATTACTGGGTTCGAACTCGCGGTTTTTTGATTGATACCACTTGGCGATGTACATCTTAACCACCCGACCACCAAGTTATATACTTGAGTAGAGTAGAACTCATAACAATATATACACACACTTGTACATATATGTGCATATAGATTATTGATAACTTTGCTAAATAGTTTTTTAGATAATTTTTCTAGCTGTCCTTCGATAGTTTAAACAGAATTTATGTTTGCGATGTTGAATATTTTGGCCAGTCTAAACATCGACCTTTACCTCCTTACTTATCATACATTTGTATGGTATTCAAGGTTCAACAATCGCGCCTACATGTTAACAATTTTGTACTAAACATGATCTATAGTATGATGGCTATGTTTGGACGCTGTACAATTAATTATAACTCTAAAAGCGAAAATATGATCATAACACGGAACCTTTTGTAACAATTTGGAAAAAGTATTTCAACGACGGGAGACTATTATGATAATTAATTATGGTTGCGCAGGATAATTAATTATAGTTCTAAAAGCTGTCAATTTACGCTGGTCAATTCAGCATCATTGCTAACATGAAGAGCTAAGTTGGTTATAATTTGTGTCACTACGGATCAAAAAAGTATATTGTTTTCCGAGAGACGAAAATTAAAATAGGTTTTTTTGAGCGAGAGAATAATTTACCAGCCGAGGCGACGACGAAATAAAAAATAAACCCAAACGAATTCATTCTCGCCGACGAACTTATACAGACGAAAGTTTACATTATAGGGTTCTCATCACTAGAGAAAACATGTTTTCGCTAGAAGTATACAGCTATCGAAAGACAAAGTGGGTTCTAGAAAAAATATTTGTGGCACGTTGGTTGTATGCTACTAGATTCTCAACAAAAATTGGTGAGCATTTTCTGTGGAGATTATTTTTTGAAATAAGTGCGAACGAAACGAATAGTTACTAATTATATAATTATTCCTATTTGAATAAGTAACTATTCGTTTCGTTAAATGTCAGTCAAACATGTCTATATCAAGTTTTCTCTAGGGAGACTTTTTGCAAACATTTAAATAGTCTCAGCAAAGTGCGACCAACATGTTAAAAAATACATTTTTATTAGGTGTGCAAGTAGAAACTCGGCTCTGAAATTGGTTGCATTAAAATATAGTTGAACGCATCCAAATTACCCGCCATTTTAGATATATGTAGCTTAATCATTGCTGCTTTTATGACATAAGTTTCAATAATTTACAAGCTATCGTTCCGCGTGCATCAATTTTAAGAGATGGACGTCGATAAACAACATTTACGTCATTGCATTGTATTCTGTTTTCAAATGAAAAAAAACATGCTGCTCAAGCTATGGAATTTTATTAATTCGACTTTGAGTGAACATTCTGTGAGTTATTCAACAGTCAAACAGTGGTTTGCAAGATTCCGTGATGGCAGTTTTAGGATTGAGAAGGTTCCACGTCCAGGTGCAGTAAAACAATTTGAAGACGGAGCACTTAAAGTTTTACTGGATGAAAATCCGTATCAAACTCAAAAAATGCTTGCATTAGGAGTTAATCACCAAGCAATATCACTTCGATGCATACGGGAAAAATACAGAAGGAAGAAAAATGGGTTCATAAACTGACCAAAGAAAACTAAAAACTGACGAGTTGGCATCTGTATAAATTTGCTTTCTCGGCACAAAAGAAAGAATTTTTTGTCCAAAATCATTACGGGTGATGAAAAGTGGATTTTGTACGATCCAGACTAGCCATCAACATCAATTGTAAAATGATTATACATGCCAAGAAAGTGTACTGTATGTCTGGTGGGATTGGAAAGGAGTCATTTAGTACGAGCTTCTTGAAACTGGTCAAACTGTTACAGCTGAGCATTATCAGGCCCAATTGATCAAATTAAGTGATGCTTTGGAGCAAAAAAGGCCATTTACAGACCAAGGAAGGCGGAAGATTATATTGCTGCATGACAATGCTCGTCCACATACAGTTTCACAGCATGCGGCTTATTCTCGACTAGACTTGGATCCCTCTGATTACCACTCCAGATTGATGGCATCATATTTGAAAGACCAGCAGTTCACGAAAGTGAAGATGTGCAAAAATGCCTCAATGTCTGTTTTGCTTCGAAACCACCAGGTTTCTATTGGGAAATCATTCATCATCTACTTGATAAATGGCAAAAGATTATAGTTTTTAATGGCGAATATTTCGATAATTAATCTTTGTACCAATTATATTTTCAATAAAGACCAAAAAGCCGAGTTCGTGCTTGAACACATAATAATTCCTAAACAGTCGTATCATTTTTTGTTGATTCCTTCGTTTCCTATATAACCATAAACCCTATATTGGCAGTAAAATCAAGTTAAAACCGGGTTGTGACTTTTATAATGATGCACGCAAAAAAATAAATAATTTAAATCAAAATAATATTTTAGATTTTTTATAAATGAATAGGGAAATAACCAAACTAGTTAAAAACTCTAGCTTTGAAATATATGATATTTTTTGATATATCAAAGTTACTCAATTCTAGGAACCTCAGAATCAAACTTTTACGAAAAAATCCAAAAGAGACCCAATTAAGAATTCCGCCATCGGAATTCCGTTCAGTGCAATTTAGCTGATTTGTTTCATTAGATATGCAATCTATTACGTCTTCTAGGTTTCTTAATGGCAAACAAAAAATAGTCCCAATGAATGATTCTGTCTGTATATTTTAAGTGTGGTCCGACGACATTCATTGATTTTATTTAACGATATTTCGATTCGGTCCGTTCAGCACCACATGTAAAATTGGCCCCATATGCTAGAAGCTGAAAAATTACTATACCACTAAAAGATTAAAGGTAGGCTATTCCAACAAATAATTATTTTCAAATAAATAATTTTATCGAATAACAAAATTAAAGGGTAGGTTTTTCCACTGGTAGTTTCGTAGTTGTGCGCCATGTTAAATTTTTGTCATATACATATACGAATTATATTATCGATTGAGATGCATTGCGTCACAGAATCACTCCTATTTGTACTTCACATGAACGTTTTATTATTTTACATGCCTCTTTCCATCGGAGAAATAACAAAAAAACAAAAATCTTTTTTATTTTATTTTTTCCATACAATCAAGGTTTTTCATTTTGACGTCACAGGTCACGTGGTGAAATCACCATTACTGGTTTACTTTTTTAATTTGCTTCTTTTTCATTAGTTGTGTAGGGTTGTCTGTGAAGGAAAAAACGGAAGATAGACAATACCAAATTAAGAAAATGTAAGAATAACCCAAAACAAAAAAAAATACTTCTATGCACATAAAAAAATTTAAAGGAAAATAAAATAAGGGGAAAACATATAGTGTTTTTTTATCTTTTCGTGTTTCGTTCAAAGTGCATTTTCATTACAAAGAAGCTTCTTCTGTTATGAGATTTGCATGTTTATTTCATTGTGTTTAGTTACCTCAAAGTGTGATAAATAAAATAATGCAAATAAAAATTTTACGAAGAGGACATTTTGTTTCTGTTTTCCAATTTTATCCATCTTTTTACTAAAGCGAAATTGAAAAGAAGACATGTTTGGATAAAAATATTTTATTGTTGATTTTTCTGTAACATTATTGTGATAAAAGTGAGTTATTGATGTTTAAAAGCTTGAAATTATGAAGAAGGTTACGTGAAAAGTATTAAAAAGTGAAAATTTTTGTGAATAATTTAATTAATCGATACCGATCGTGTTTTATAAGAAGAAAGTTTTATAGTGTTTTTGGTTCCGTTTAGCAACAAAGCCACTAAAATTATTATTGTATGTGGTTAATACAACCACAATATTGACCTGTTTCAACTAAATAGAAATACCTAGGTTCTGGTGCCAACATTGTATTACAATTGATATTAAAAGGTATTAATAAATATACAGATGTACACTTTTCTTATATTCATAATTACGTAAAATTTTTATTTCAAACTTGAAGAAATTCCAAAAGTACATAGCAAAAATATTGATTTTAGTAATTTATTCCTCTACGAAGAAAACCTTTTATTTTATATTTGAGTGGAGCATTTTGTTGATAAATTTAAAATTTTAGTTATTGTACCAAAGAATAAAATACATAATGACGTGAATCCTAATAAGTGAATGTTTTTCGATGAGGATCTTATTTATTTTAGCTTGGAATATTCCATTTTAGAAAATAATTGTGTATGTATGTAAATTTTACGTAATATACTTACATACATAATGTTGTGTAGGTATATATTTTAGTTTTCGAGATTTACATTAACAATTCCATCGCATTTCTTACCAAACCATTCCAATAATTGTAGATATTTATATGTCTAAAATCAATTTTAAAATGAAATTACTTTCATTTTTGGTAAAGTTAAATAATTTTAGTTTAATGTTAATGACTAACAATCTAACTCCAACGATATGTACTTTATTTGCAACAAGTTTAAATTTTTCCAAATTATTTAATTATTTTGAGCGTATTGTGTTAATATACACTTTTCAACCATTCAAAACATGTCAGTGTTACTAACTATGAGGCCTTGTCTTTATTTTCGCTTCGGCCGAACTTGGGGTTTCACCTTATTTTTTCTGGTAAATTGGGAAGTTTTTGAGTTTTATTTCGCCTGGTAATTGTAATTTATGAATCTGTGATTAGCGGAAGTTTCTGTAAGTTTGCTAGAATCTCTGTTGATAAACCAAGCAGCTTATCTTTACAGAAAAGTGGAGTAGAATGGATATTAAACTCATGATAGGGTTTAAAGCAATATTATCGTACTTTAAATGTACTAGTGCATTTGTCAAATATCTACTGCTATCATATTCGTATAAAACATATTCAGGGTGGCTGATACGAAATGTTACCAAAACAAGACGCCACAGAATTCTTATTTTTTGATGAAGTTTATTAAATCAAAGTAAAAAATGTTCACAAATATTTAAATTTTCGAATTGCACTAGCAGTTTTCGATTTGGCCACTCTTAGCCGCGATTATGGCCTTCAAACGGCCGACAAAGCTATTGCAAGCAGCACGAAAGTGGCTCTGCAGTATTTTGGCCCATTCCCGGCGAAGCGCTTGCTTGAGATGATCGACACTTTGGTATTTTTTTGTCCCTCTCCAAAATACCCCAAACCGAGAAATCTAGCGGATTTGCATCCGGTGAATTTAGTGGCCATTGGGCAGTGGAAATGAACCGCGGAACGTTGTTTCTCAGCCAAACTTGATTGACGCGCGCTTTATGACTCTGCGCCGAGTCCTGTTGAAATGTCCAGGCTCTGCGGCTGAAATGTTTTGTGCCCAAGGCTTCAACGCTCCCTCCAACACATGATCCCGATAAATCTGAGCATTTATCTTGATGCCACGGTCCAAAAAACGAGCGGTGAACGGCTTTCGGCCGTTGCGGCGGCCCAAACCATCACCATCGGCGGCGCTTGGTTTCGAGTGGCAATCCGTTGGTCCAAATTATCAGTAGAACTGCCGGGCAAGTAAATTCGGCCTTTTTGCTTGTTCACAAATTGCTCAATAACGAACGGTGACTCATCGGAGATAACCATATTCGTCAAATCGCCACTTTGGTGCAAGCGTAACAACTCCTTTGCTCTTTCAGCTCTAACTTTTTTTTTGAGCATCGGTGAGACCATGCGTTTTATGGAATTTTAAGGCCTTTAGTCCAAGATGATCCTTCAATATGTGCTGCATCCATTCGAGCGAAATGTTCGCCTCACGAGCATTTTTCTGCCGCTACGGCGCGGATTCCGAGCCAATTTGGCCTTCATCTTCCGAATGATATCCGGCGATGTTGCAGTGCGTTTCGGCCCACCACCATCTCGTTTTGCAATGCTGCCAGTATCGTTTTAACGATTTATGGTGCGATACACAAGTATTTTATTCACATGCAGATGTTTTAACTGGTTAACAATCTGCGGCTGTGGTTTTCCAGCCAAATATAGAGCAATCACATTATTACGCTTGAATTCCATTGCGGATAACTTTTTTTCTGAATATTTTCCACTAAAATGCTTTTGTACGCTTGTAAACAATGGAATGAACTGTCATTATTGTAAATTTGAGCGCTCTGTCATCACTGGTTTGACAGCAACGACAGTCTGAAGTTGGTAACACTTCGTGTCAGTCACCCGGTATATAGATGTTATCTATATAAATTCAACTAATATTTTAATACTTTAAATATGAATTATGACCCTTATTTCTACGATTTATTTTGGATCAGTTAGTAGTTTCGCACTGCAACCGTAGCATATATATATATATATATATATAAATATATATATATATATATATATATATATATATATATATATATATATATATATATATATGTATATATATATATATATTATAATACATTCATTTTTTGTTTGAGTACAATCCTCCTGGTTATTTATGGAAAATGATTTCATTCAAATGGGAGCCGCGGGTGGCCTTGGCGTACTCCATTCGGTCGGTCCAATTTCCGAGCACATTCTGAATTGTGTGCGGATCTATTTCGGCAGTGGTTGGTTCAATATTGGCTTTCAAATGCTCAATTGTTTGTGGATTGTCCGTATAATACTTGTATTTCACGGCACCCCACAAATAAAAATTCAAAGGCGTCAAATCACAGCTCCTTGCCGGCCAATCCACGTCACCATTTTGATTGATAATGCGACCATCGAATTTTTGATGCAGTTTCGCTATTGTAACGCCCGATATGTGGCATGGCGTACCATCTTGCTAGAACCAAAGGTCGGCCAAACCAGTAACTTCAAGATATGGCCACAAAAGATGTTAATATGTGGCGGTAGTTGATTCCGTTGACCGTAACGGTCGCGCCAGTCTCATCTCTCTCTCGCGCCACGCTACAAGCCGCAGCAAACAGTAACACGTAATGGATGCATTGGCTTTACATATCCTTGTGGATTTTCCGATCCCCAAATGCAACAATTTTGTTTGTTTACGAACCCACCGAGATGGAAATCCGCCTTTTGTCGAATCGTTAAGTGACATATTTCGTCAACTAGAAATATTATACTGAGTTTCTGTCAAAGAAAGAATGACGTTAGTGTTGCCAGAGCCAAAATAACCGATATGTAAAATCCGAACCGGTTATTGTGACACCTTATATATATATATATATATATATATATATATATATATATATATATATATATATATATATATATATATATATATATATATATATATATATATATATATATATATAAATATATATATATTGAAAACTGCATGAATATCAAAATTAATAATTCAGATTATTGTTTAAATTTGAATTGAGAGTTTGTCAATCTTTTAGTTTCGGCTCCGCCATTATCTTGACAATGTTATAATATTTTAGATATTTTATATTTTTTGACATATTCACAATCACAGACAACAATTCTCAAGCAGTTGATTAAGAATAATAATTTGTGTCCGAAAATCGAGGAACCCCAGTATAATACTTTCTTAAAAAAAATCAAACAGGATTTTCTGTCATCGGATAAATATTTAGCGCGATAACGCCACAGATTTCGCTCGGATTTAAATTTCGGCGTTATGGTGACCAATTAATTCTTTTATCTGACATCTTGGACAAATTAGTGGTCATTTCGCTCTAACACGAACATTATTTAACTGTAAAACAATCTTTAGGATATATAAGTCTCGTGGTTATCCTTAGTAAATGTTCTAAAATATATCTTCTGGATGATAAAAACCAAATACCATATATTGACAGATTACATCATGTCAACAATTTTTCAATGCAAGCGCATTCGTAACAAAGACGGTATTTTGAACGTGATGTATATATGCCCAGCTGATGTTACTTCTGCTCTAACGGAATACTACCCTAATATCAGTAGTAGGAATACCGTGCAAATTTCCGCAAAAGTGTAAACTTGCCACCAACATTATCATCGTTACTTGTGTTAAATAACGCATTTTATCTAACTTTTCCCAAAGCTGATAAACAATTAATCTCCCACCTTAAGATAACAGAATCTAGTAAAGTCATGACGATCCACGTAGTACAAGGATTAACCTCGTCAAACGTAATATGTATTATAATCAATTCTCAACCACTTGAGCAGTTCGATAGTGTACCGCATGCCATAGTTGCAATTTCAAGACACACAATCACTTAAATATTTTTGACCAGTGGCTAGTGATAGACTACACTCACTTTTAATGAAAGCTCGAACCTATACTACTACTCAAAAGGTGAATCAACCCATAAAATCTAAGAAATAATTGGTTTATGAGAAATGTGCAATTTACTATCAAATCGTAAACAAAATGGCATCAAAAGCGTCTAAATTTTATAATTTCGTTTTAAAATCAAACTACCTTAATTATAATTTGTGAAACTTCATTAAAACCCTGCATAACGAGCAGTGAATATTTCGGTCATGAATACGTTGTTTACAGATGCGATCGATCTCTCGAAACTAGCTCAAAGAAATCGGGTGGTGGCGTACTGATGGCAGTACATTCTAAACTCTGGAATGCTCCAGTAACTTTAGCCCCATCGAGAGTCGAACAAATTGATGTAAAAATCAAAATTAACCAAACCTATCTAATCATCTATACGCAGCATATATACCACCTCAATCAAATAGTGATCATTACGCAACTTGCATCGATGCGGTTGATGAAGTTATTAATACAATAAACTCGTCAGATTTAGTTCTTGTGTTTGGTGATTTTAATCTTCCAAATATAATCTGGATTTTGGAGCCAGTACTAAATTATATTTTGTCATGCAATATAACAAGAGATGTGGAATCTTTATTTGTGGACGCCATGCTTGGTTATAATTTGAACCAAATAATCACCATTGCTAATAATCGTGATAGATTATTGGATCTTTTCTTCAGCAACGACATTGACACTTTCGAAATTTCAGAATTCGTGTTCCCTTTTGTAATTAACGATATCAATCACAAGTCTTTAGATATTGTATTTGACTCAACTAATTTAATGTGGTGTCAGAACTTCTACAACCAATCAAATACAACTTCAAAACACAAACCGAGTGGGGCTACTCAGTTACCTGAAATCCATCAATTGTCAAATAGCTCTCAATTCCAATGATATAAACGAAAATGTTGATAAATTAAATGACCTTATGCAGCAAGGCTTCGAACTTTATGTACCTCTGTGCTGTAAACCACAAAATGCTCACCCTCAGTGGTTCTATTATAGACTAATTAACTTAAAAAATCGGAAGTCGAAAGCGTATGCCAAAATGTTGAAAAGCGGGTTAGAAGAGGACAAAACTATGTTTCTACAACATAGCAACGCATTTCAAATTGATTTCAAATCAAAATATAGATCGTATCTCGATCAAATTCAACGAAAAATCAAGGTAAATCCAAAACAATTTCAGAAATATTTTAGGAATAAACTTGAAATTGGAGGATATCCTGCTAATATAACCTACAACATTACTAGCTCCTCAAACTCCAAAGATATAGTTGACATGTTCGCGACGTTTTTTCAATAACTCTTCCTGTTATTTTTGAGGATAACATTTTATCGTTATATTTAAAGGCATTTGGAGACGGTTGTGGTCTCGACAATATACTTTCTTCTATTCTGAAGGAGTACCCTGACATTTTAACGATTCCATTATATTACCATTCAATCACTCCTTAAGCACCGGCTTGTTTCCCGAAAAATGAAAAATTTCAAAAATTACACCAATTTTTAAATCAGGTAAACGAAATGACGTTACATGCTACAGAAAAGTATCAACTACATCATCAATGCCAAAATTGTTTGAACTAGTATTATGAAACTACTTTAAATCTACAATTGCACGTCATATATCAATAAACCAGCATGGGTTTATGCCTGGCCGATCCACATCAACTAATCTGGTTGAATTCACCAGTAAAATAATTAATGAGATAGAAAAACATCAAGTTGATGTAGCGTACACGGATTTCAATAAAGCATTTGATTCCATCTGTCGTCAAAGAGCACTCCAAAGTTTATTCGCATTTGGGTTTTCACTCGCGACATTAATGGGAATTGAGAAATCAAACGTTATTAATTAAAGTTACGTCTGGTGGGATCGAAACTCGCTTTACTTAAATCTTAATAAAGATCACCAGCCCGATTCCGAAATGGGTTACTCTTCATCGGTCAGCTTAGCTAGCAACTCCTTAATATCCTGTAAATATAAATGAGCAGATGTTGCATATAAATTATGACCAGTAGAATGGAAATATGGAAACATTTTTCGAACAGATTCGTATGCATCTGCCAGTTGCCAGACCTCTCAGCTTGGATATATTGCAGCACAATCCTAACTTGCTCAAAATATTGGAGCCAAAGTTTGCATGTTCTGTTTGTTGTTCTTAGTCTGTTGATGTTACTTTTAAAGCAGCTCTTCAGGTCGCGTACTACTCCTGAATCATGACACATATCCGGTGACATGATGTTTTCTATCAGTTTCTGATACGTTTCCGTGACTTCAGCAGATTTCATTACAGATTTCAAATCTTCTGAATTGTCCATAATCAAATAAATTAATGTTGATACCGTCAGTATATGTGCTCGCAAAGCACGCGAAAAAGCATGTCCGGTAACCGGTGTGAAGTTTTAATCAATTATCAAAAGTGTAGTTACACAAATAATCGTTTTTCAAAAGTGTATTTACACAATTTAATCAAAAGTGTAGTTATACACAGAAGAAAATGTAGCAGGGTTGAATTTTTTATATTTAATTAAAAAAATCATTTTATAGGTACTTTAAATTTAAAAAGGATGATAAAGAATAATATATAAACCATACCTAAAGGTATTTAAATATATTTTAATAAATAATGTAAAGTTAAATTATATGTCTATGCGGTTAAACATATTTATATTAAACCGTAGTTGACAATCGATAGATGCATATTGTAATATGTAAATCCCATTGGGATTTCTGTACTCTAATAAATAAATATTGTTAAACACCGTTTTAACGCTACACTCTGAGAATCTTTCACCGATCTTACAAAACCGCTCTACTTGCGATATTTAATATGAAACCGTAGGAGTTGCTTAAACGCCAAAATCGAGGAATCCTAGAGATGTCTTTTCAGATCTGTGAATACCCTCGAATTGTGTGTACTCTTATGTACTTATTTTGATAATCACCATATTAACGCGACCCTCGGGGAATTTCTCACCGGTTTTAGAATATCACTCCACTCGCGATATTTAATATGAAAGTTTAGGGGTGGATTGTAGGCCAAAATCAAGGAATGCTAAAGATGTCTATTCAGATCTGTGAATACCCTCGAATTGTATGTACTCTCGGAAATCGGAGGAATGTCCTCGGATTGTGTGTACTCTTATAGATTAATTTTGATGATCATCATATTAACGCGACGCTCGGGGAATTTCTCATCGGTTTTAGAATACCACTCCACTTGCGATATTTAATATCAAAGTGTAGGGGTAGATTGTAGGCCATAATCAAGTAATTCTAGAGATGTCTATTCAGATCTGTGAATACCTTCGGATTGTATGTACCCTTATGGATTAATTTTGATAATCACCAAATTAACGCGAGCCTCGGGGAATTTCTCATTGATTTTAGAAAACCGCTCTACTTGCGATATTTAATATGAAAGTATAGGGGTGGATTGTAGGCCATAATCAAGGAATCCTAGATATGTCTATTCAGACCTGTGAATGCCCTCGGATTGTGTATAGTGTACACACTCGGATCACTATGTTAACGCGACTCTCGGGGAATTTCTCACCGGTTTTAGAATATCGCTCCACTTGCCATACTTAATATGAAAGTGTAGGTGTAGATTGTGGGCCAAAATCAAGTAATCCTAGAGATGTCTATTCAGATCTGTGAATACCCTCGGATTGTGTGTACTCTTCTAGATTAATTTCGATGATCATCATATTAACGCGACCCTCGGGGAATTTCTCATTGGTTTTAGAATATCACTCCACCCGCGATATTTAAAATGAAAGTGTAGGGGTGGATTGTAGGCCAAAATCAAGGAATCCTAGAGATGTCTATTCAGATCTGTGAATGCTCGCGGATTGTGTGTACAATTATGTATTAATTTTTATGATCACCATATTAACGCGACCCTCGGGGAATTTCTCATTGGTTTTAGAATATCGCTCCACCCGCGATATTTAATATGAAAGTATTGGGGCAGATTGTAGGCCATAATCAAGTAATTCTAGAGATGTCTATTCAGATCTGTGAACACCCTCGGATTGTATGTATCCTTATGGATTAATTTTGATGATCAGCAAATTAACGCGACCCTCGGGGAATTTCTCACCGATTTTAGAAAACCGACCCACTTGCGATATTTAATATGAAAGTATAGGGGTGGATTGTAGGCCATAATCAAGGAATCCTAGAAATGTCTTTTCAGATCTGTGAATGCCCTCGGATTGTGTGTACTCTTATGGACTAATTTTGATAATCACCATATTAACGCGACCCTCGGGGAATTTCTCACCGATTGTAGAAAACCGACCCACTTGCGATATTTAGTATGAAAGTGTAGAGGTGGATTGTAGTTCATAATCAAGGAATCCTAGAGATGTCTATTCAGATCTGTGAATGCCCTCGGATTGTGTGTACTCTTATAGATTAATTTCGATGATCATCATATTAACGCGACCCTCGGGGATTTTCTCACCGATTTTAGAATATCGCTCCACTTGCGATATTTAATATGAAAGTGTAGGGGTGGATTGTAGGCCATAATCAAGGAATCCTAGAGATGTATATCCAGCTCAGTGAATACCCTCGAATTGTGTGTACTCTTATGGACTAATTTTGATGATCACCATATTAACGCGAGCCTCGGGGAATTTCTCATTGGTTTTAGAATATCGCTCCACCCGCGATATTTAGTATGAAAGTGTAGGGGTAGATTGTAGGCCAAAATCAAGGAATCCTAGAGATGTCTATTCAGATCTGTGAATACCCTTGAATTGTGTGTACTCTTATGGACTAATTTTGATGATCACCATATTAACGCGACCCTCGGGGAATTTCTCATTGGTTTTAGAATATTGCTCCACCCGCGATATTTAATATGAAAGTTTAGGGGTGGATTGTAGGCCAAAATTAAGGAATGCTAAAGATGTCTATTCAGATCTGTGAATACCCTCGAATTGTATGTACTCTCGGAAATCGGAGGAATGCCCTCGGATTATGTGTACTCTTATAGATTAATTTTGATGATCATCATATTAACGCGACGCTCGGGGAATTTCTCACCGATTTTAGAATATCGCTCTACTTGCGATATTTAATATGAAAGTGTAGGGTGGATTGTAGGCCATAATCAAGGAATCCTAGAGATGTCTATCCAGATCTGTGAATACCCTCGAATTGTGTGTGCTCTTATGGATTAATTTTGATAACACCGGTTGTCCGGTAAGCATGTGTTTCACTGTTGCATTGCCATAAACTGTTTCCCATAATTCTTCTAGTCCGCTTCCTTTCATGGTATATGCAATTGTGCCAAGATATGACATGAGTAGATGAAATCTTTCAAGGCGTACAATTATTCCAGATATATCACTGTTTTGCTCCGCAGAGTTAACCATTTCAATTGACTTCATAAAGAGTAATTGATCAAAAGTAACTATGCACATCTGTCCTTGTTTCTTCCTTTCGCAGACTGCATAAATTAAAGCTCAGTATAACGTCGTCAAGTCACTTGCACTTAAATTGATGAACGGCACTGGTACTATTTGTGAAACTTCAAACGAACCTTGGAAAATTAAAAAGTTCTTAAAATTAAAACAATTATGAGATAAATTATAAATCTTACCAGAATTATTTATTGCTTGCATATATCCATTCCAACTTGGTACATTTTCCAAGTTATTAAATCCAGCCAACCAAATTGAATCTAAAGACATGTCTGTAAGTAAACCGTGCATGTCATGTGTACTTGCAGTTATATCCTCAATTATAATTTTTCTGGATCCTGATGAGTCAGGTTCTATATATACTCGTATATATGTGTCGGTATGTTATGTTTTTGTGTGTTATTTTGTGTAATCGATGTTCATTGTATCTTTTCACACAATTTAACCGCTATAGCAGGTGCAATGCATTTAATCCCACCTAGAGCATGAAATGTGTGTAAGCCATCTAAAGTACATACATTAACATCAGCATGTCAAATACAAATTGTGTAAATCCATTTTTTTCTACGTGTACGTCTGCAAACTCGGTTGCGCATTTGATGTAATTGGCAGCCTCATTGTATGTTGCAGTTATCCCTATTGAATTCAATAGGTCGATTAAATACCTCGAACAATTTTACGATGAAGGTAAACCGATAATCCTAGCAGCACTGGTGATATAAACGATTTTGGTCTGCATCCGTATATCATACATTGATTGACAAACTGCATCTTTTTATTTGTTTTCGTTGAAAAGCATGCGTTTCGTTTATTATAAAGAGTTTTCGAAAATATCTTTAAAGTTGCTGGTAAAAACTCTTCACCACCATTTTTGATATCATCGCATGTTGGATATTCTGTTATATAATAAATTTGGGACTGGATGTCTTCTTTGATAATTGCTGCTGCTGCTTTAACAGTTCTAACGCGCTTTTCTTCAATAAAATTGCATTTGTATGAGTCCCAATTCTGAACTAACAATTCTTCGGGTAACATGTCCTTTAAAGTTAAAATGTTGGTTTTGCCAAATAAATTGTTTGCTACCAAATTTGGTTTAAAATGATTTATTAGCAAGTCTCTCAAATAGTAGTCACCGTACAAATCTACATCATTGCCACTGAATTCCCTTAGCTTTTCCTACAGGTCGCGTAATGCAAATTGACATCCATTACTTTGTTTTATGAAGGCATACAAAGCTTTAAAGCCTGCACGACAGTTGTCATTTATGGGTTTTCCTCTGGACGGATTAGTGGTCACATCACACGAAATGATGGCACTCTTGATCTTAAAATTTTTGGCTGGCTGCAAGCTGATGATGATGGTCATGTTATTGGAAATTACTATAAGTATCTGATATATTCATTTATATTAATTAATCAGTCTTACCTTGCTCACGCGCTCTTTTGCAAGCAACAGAACTACTTTTCCTCGTGTAGTTTTTCCGACATTCTGTATGCAACAACATTTCTTCGACGTTCTCTAACTGTTTCCACAAATCACTATTTCTTGATTTTGAAGCTTCGATTAAGCAACCAATTCCTTTTTTCACCACTGTAGAGCCCTTTTTCTGCATACACTTATTGGAAATAATACAAATATTTTTATTTTCCTGCATTAAAAAATTTACACTTTTTCTGACAATTTTACTCTTTGATATTCAAAATTACACTAACAGTGAATAATATTACCCTGAATCTATACCTATATATAGTATTCAACAATTGTTCGGTTTATAATCCTCGCGGTATCACACGTAATTCGCATGAATCACACCTTAAAATGATGTATAGCGCAGATTTAAACATTTGCTATCCCACAGGTAACAAAAATTTTTCGTATAATTCTCAAAACCGGTTTTCTTTATTGAAAGTAACCCTTAAACGATTAGAAAGGTCTTTTTTTTCTAACAGACAAAGGGGAAACCCGGAATGAGGGTACCTGGACATTGACTTTTTCTGAAATATCTCACTTCGAGCGGGTTTTAAGGAGTTTGTTGTAATAACATATAATATTTAATATTTTATTATTAAATAACCACCTATTCTCAGATAATTACGCATATAAAGCTAGTTTCTAAATCTTTTATATCCAAAGTTATAGCTATTGTAAGAATCTCAAAAATTCAAAAAAAAAATAGTGAAATAATAAAACTAAAGTACCGTTATTTTTTTTGCGCTCAACACATAGAGATGGGGATTTTTCTGATAAGTTGTGCCGAAGTATAGGAAACAACATTATATTAGTTAAAATTTTATTGGAATTATTTACAAGTACAGCCCTGTTTTTGTTTCCTGGACTAATATGAGTGATTATTTATCGAAAAAGAATAAAGAGAAAACAAAGATTTATTAAAAAGCAAAATTGAACAGCGAAACATTGAGAAATTTTGTTCTAGCAAAACGAGATATAATCTTTTGATAAGTATCGAAAAAAGTGCATGATGTTTGCACTTCCCAACGCTGGTCTAATAAGCTTAATATAAGGTTTTCGGAGCCGCCTTTGAACAATCATATCATGATACAAACAAAAAAATACTGTGGCATAGAACATTAAGTAGCATCATTATTAATCAATTAACAAAAAAATAATGGGTTTTCCAATAGGAATGATATGATTTTTAAGTGACGTTTCGGCCATTTGTATTATGTCATGATCTGTCATTTTTTGTTTCATTGTATTCAGTAATGTTTACAATTACATCATGGTGAGATATACGCAAGAACAACGTTTACAAATTGCAATTACAAACGCTAACGATTTTTTTAAGAAAATTATCTTCTCCGATGAGGCTCACTTTCATCTGAGTAGTGCGGTAAATAAACAAAACTGTCGATTCTGGTGCGAAAATCCACAAATTATTCATGAAAAATCATTACATTCACCTAAATCGAGAGTTTGGTGTGGTTTTTGGTCTGGTGGAATCATCGGTCCGTATTTTTTTCGAAATTAAGCAGGTAACACCGTTACTGTCAATGGAGATCGGTATAGATCGATGATAATCAAGTTTTTATGGCCGAAATTGGAAGAAGTTGATCTTGAAAACATTTGGTTCCAACAAGACGTGGCTACGTGCCACACAGCAAGTGCAACAATTGAATTATTGCGAGAAAAGTTGGGATCATATCACTCTTATTGGGGAAAACCCTATATAACATTTTCAAAATATATTTTATTTAGCATAATCCATAAGGTTTGATTGGAATCTACTTGTGGGGGCAGACATAGATCAAAGTGATCATATCATTCTTATAACTTCTACTGATAGATATATTGCAAATGTTTCAATTTTATTTTAGTCATTTCATTTCAATTTTACATAACCTAATCGGGTTAATTGTTTTTGCCAAAATATGTTTTTTGTATTAATTGTATTTGATGCCAGGTTCTTAATTTTGACACTAATCTTCATTGCCACAAAATTTTAATTTGTTCCGCTTTTATAATTGATGCGATGTAATGTATGAGAATTTATTGAACAATTTATTTATTGTGGGGACAACATAATGCTTTATATTGTTAATAGCCAATTAATTCTACCGTTTTCCTTAGACGGCGGTCGTTCACGCTATGGATTTTGGCTTAAGACATTTTGGATTCCATAAATATCACTTTAAATTGTAAAGTCAATCTTATAGTTTGCGCTTCAAATATGCGTAAAACAAGATATTGAACTACCATTTTTTCTTTCGAATTATGAGAGTAAAGTGGAATTGATTGATTGATTGATTGATTTTGAATGTACGACCAAGTTCTTAGGCTTGAGTTCCCGGATGACGCCGGGTCCACCGTACACCCTTTTTTACACATAACAAAACCGAAGGATTGGATAGGTTAGTTAAGTGGGACAGAATCGGCCCGGTTACAGACACCTAGGTATAGCCGATAGTTAGTAACACAAAGACAACACAATTCTAATCTACTAGATGAAGGATAAAGGCTTAATAGGTTATTGGATAACGATGGTATTGGTCTTCAACAATTGCTTCTTTAAAACGGCAACCTAAGAAAAAATATTATTATTTCACATGCATCTGGAATTTTCCTGAAATTTAATTCTATTAATACTTTTCGGCTTCCTAACCAAAATTGGTTGACTCGACCCGTTACAGACACCTATGTAAGGTCGTTAGTAATAAAATAACAACACAATTCTAAACTACACAATCAGCAATTACAATGAAGCATGAATATACAAGCATTTGTAAATTTCCTGAAATTTAATTCTAAATTCATATTTTCCGGCTTCCTAAATAATTGAAACATTTATTAATTTAATCATTCTGCAACTCCGCAACTTACAGTAGAATTTCCTGAAACCAAAGTTATTTGAACTATATTCAAAATAACTCTAAAATTCATTAGTATTTAACCGTCCTAAATAATTTAGAATTCGCAAAAATTTCGTATGTTTACTAAAATTTTTTTTATAAAACTGATGAATTTTTCCCGACGCCCATCCTTTTTCACAAGGAAACAAATACTTTTATCACTACTTTTGCACTAGTTAGTCACCTCGTATTAGACTTGTCATAAACGATTCATCTCAGACTGGTAACAAACGTAAATAAGTAATTAGTGTGTCGTCAATGGCTTTCCTGCTGGAAGGTAATATTTAAGTAAAGGCAACTAGATAAAATTTGAAAAAATTATTGTAAAATGAATGATAAATAAGTTTATTTTATAATTTTTATAATTAAATATAAATCGTACCAGTATCTTAAAAGAGGGATACTATGTACTCGTATATTAAATATATTTGAATGAGATTTCCTGAGAACCGAATAATTTTAATATAATAGCTCGGCACTGTACATGTAGATTAATATTTAGGGTTGATTTGAAATTGGGAATTAATAATTATAATTCTTGTACTAAAACAGTCAAGATTGGCAACGTTGCATTTTATGACAAACATCCAGTCGTTGGTGTATTGAAGTATACAAACCTTCTCTTTCTTTTGAATAATTATATTAATTATATCAAATATTTCTAGTTTTTCAGTTACATAGATATAACGAAGTTGCCGATAAACAATTCTTTATGTTAAGATTGTTAAAATCCCAAATCCAATGCAAATAATATTTCTTTTTATAAAGCAAAAATATCGCTAATAAGCTGTGAGAAAATACTAGTAACAAATTATGAGAGTAAAGTGGAATGTTACTTTATTATTGCAAGATAAGTCACAAAAATTTCGAGAGCAAATATTAATCTCTACTCGAGGATTTTATTTTTTGCGGATTTTATACACGCCGATAAATAACAATTTACCCTCGCTTTTATTGCAGTTTTATGGCAGTTATTTTTATTTGGGTTGTAAAAAATGTATTGTTTGTCAGAAACATTTGTATTTGTTTAAAACACAAGAAAGTGTGAGATATTAACTTAAAATTAATATAATCTAAAATGCCTTTTTGTTACAACTTAATTTTAAGTCTTGTCCGTAAATTGGAAAACTGTCTGTGATTTAAAAAAAATTTTTTATGATGGAAGAATTGTCTTCGTCGGTAAATAAAAATTATTTGAATTTGGTTTTCGGCATCCGAAAAATATAAACATTATAACATCCCGTTGCACAACTATCCCATATTACTAATTCCAATAGTACATTTCGATGTAAATATTGTGATATTAAAATGTATTATATACCTATTTATAAATAATAAATGATATTTATTTTGGCTTATGCATTTGGCAAACATTCAGACATGCTATTAATTTACGCTTTATTTTAAAATTACAAAAAAACAACAACAACTTTTAATTTTATTCTTCGATCTCCTACTATTAATCCTACATTAATCATTTCTCCGTGTTCATAAAATCGGGCCATAGAGCCAGGCGTTGTTAGCTAACACAGAGAGATTGCTTCCCTGGAATTTCTGGACATAGCCGCACAGTCGACAGTGTCGTGATTAACGCTATCATATGCTTGTTAAAAGTTTACGTAGAGTTGGTGAATGGTTATGTAGTGCTCCTAACATTTCTCCAAGACCAAACACAACGTGAAACAGTGGTTAAAGTAACAAAATTTCTTTGATATAGTTTATAGTGTTAAGTCAGTATTTGAGCTCAGATATATTGGAAAATGTAAAAAATATTTGAAAAGGCCATATAGACTTAAAGGCGACTCACAAACGTCTCTGATCTAAAAGTTGTAGGCAAATGTTCAAATTAGAATGACATATCCAGATACATAAACAAATTTTAATTTTCATATTGAGTATTTTTCCTTATATTCATTAAATTATATAAATTATTTTACAGAAAAATTTGCTTTTTGAATTTGCGCATGCGCAAACTTGAATTCCAAGAACCAAATCGGGACTACAATTTTAAGGGTTAGTTATTCCAAAACGTTTCAGGGCAATCCCAGCGTATGCGATCGCCGTTGAAGCCAGACCGAATTGTATGGAGAACGGTAGATAGAAATCAGTCTGTCCTTCTGACTCCGATGATACAGGGAGAGTAAATTTGAACTAATGTTTCATCGGCGACCAGATATTTATAAAAAATACAATAATCTTTCGAATTTTGTTCCAACGAGGAATTTCCGAATCGAAAAACCAACATTTTAATAAATTTTAACCATTTTGAAAGCTAATATACAATTATTAAGTATAAATTTAAAAGATATAGCCTTTTAAGACATTGGAAGTAATTATTTCTTTATATTTTACTAGAATGTGAAATAAACGACGTCATCGCTCTTCATGCGTTTTACTTTGCAGGCGAATTTTAAACTAAAATTTTCACAATTAATTATTTTGTTATAATTATTTATTCACATATCTTATAAATACTTATTTTTCCAATTAAAAAATTTTCAAAATGTCGAAACAAAAATAATTTCTATCCTCTGATAGAAACATATGATAAAATACGATCCACCTATTTATTCTCGTTTTCTCTTCGTTCAAGCAATACAAAGTACAAAGATATCATAGGCCCCTTCGTTTCCGTCTATCTAATTTTTGACGTCACATGTAGGAGTGCCACAATATTATTTTATGTCATTCGAACTACCTAATTATGCCATTATAAACATTTACCACAGCTACAGTTTCTTACTTTCTTTCACAAAGTAATATAAAGTTTAGTAATCATGAACATTTTCGATTTCGAGATTTTTGCGTATTTACAAATAGCGAATTGCCGAAATCCGAAGAAATGATTTTTCGAGGTGGGGTATGTGTTCTGTGCAGCTCAGACGGATTGAGCTATTTTGATGAAACTTCATACTCAAGTTTTTTTTATAAATTATTATGTTTAAGTATAATTTGGCGGAAATCGGCCCACCGGAAGAACAATTCAATTAAGGAGAAAGGTTTAAAGTAAATTGGGCACAAAGCTTATTCACGTCAGTGGAAATGTCAACTTATGTTAAAAAAAATCTTTTGTGGGAGCTTTTCCGTTTTTTTGATACTAAGCGGAATTGATGATTTTTGATAAAAACTTTTTATAGAAACTTTCCTAAATTAAATTTGCAACCAAATTTGTTCAAACCATTTTGCTAAAATCTCATCGGAAATGACGGTTTCTGAAAGAAAACTTATTTTTACCAAAACCCGCTACTCTACCGCCCAGACAGAGTCAACTGATAGAGATGAAACTTGATACGTATGTTTTGTGGAAATCCTTTTCCGGAAACAGCAGCTTCAATAACAGCATATTTGATTTCTTGCAAATATGGTTCTAATAAAATTAAAGATTATATCTTCAACATAATTGTCCATGTTGCTTTCCTGAAAATTAAAAATTTAATTTAGGAAAATTTATGTACTTTCGTGATAAAAGAAAGTTGCGTGTTGGCTACAACGGCTCCATTTTTTAGTTTTTCCTCATTTCTTCTTGTCTTTTGATGTTTGTATATTTTTAGTTTGTTGATTTACTTTGTCATTGAGTTATGTACGAGTACATACAACTGAATTCATATCAGCTGGTTCAGGCATAGAGAAAAATAATAAATATGGAGGAGGCAAAGTTGCATTCAAAGTTTTGAAATAATTTTTATTTGTGTATTTAAATTTAATTTAATTTAAACTCGTTTTACGACTTAAATAAAAATGAGACGACTTAAATAATATTCCCAAAATTACACAACTCTCAAACTCTTCCGATATACGTTTGGTATTTCTCTGACTTATTGTTTGACATATAGTTTTTTCGTTTAGTTTAGTACTCGTAATAATTATAATTAAGTAATGTTACATTTTTTGTCAACATAAACCGTAAATATTAGGGGAAATTTGTAATTATTTTTTCAACAAAATTTCTTTTTGATTCTACTGATTCTCGCACTACAAAGATAAAATATTTCAAGGCCATTTTGTTTACTTAAAATATTTTTTTTAAACCAAGGTGGCAGTTTACACAAACAAAATTAATTGTTTTTTTACTATACGAATACGTCAAAAAACAAATAATTTTAAACACATACATAAACAAAGAAACGCGCAAAGAAATCAAATGTGGTCGTCGATCGATTTTTTGAAGTCATTGAATCACTTCGAAAGAATCAAAGTATGATCAGTAAAACCTTTTTGAATATTTTTTGATATAAAATTATTGCAACTGCACTTTATGCAAAAAAATATTTTCGTACAAAAATATAAGCAATAAGCTTTTAATTTTTCCCACCAAATCCATGTACAGTTCTCAATGGAACGCTAGATTTTACTAAGAAAATATGCGTCATCATTTTGTATGCGGCTCTTCGGTTTATATCTATTTTTTCTGTGGTTCGCGCAAATTCATTGCCGATTTGTAAGACTAGAACTAATACCTAAGATACTGGTTCGGGGCTTATGTGTTCCAATGAAGTTTCTCGAGTTGAGGAATAACTTTACCCACTACAACTATAACTTCTTCTATAGAAAGATCCCTTAAATCGACTTTCAGAAAACGGTACAAAAGTTTTTAATCATCTTGTCTTGCTATTTAATTTGATGGTTTATTGTACACTAAAAGATCAGAACAAATTGATTTTTGTAAACATTAAAACATTATTTATTTATTTCTTCCATTGACATAGAAGCCAAAGCAAGAATACAATTAAAAAACATTTTTCTACTTACAATTAGTGAAGGATAAAATTCGTGCTGCTTGTTAATATATAATACATTAACTAAGAAATTAACATATTCAACGGCAAACGATTAAACAACCTGGTATTTTTGCATTAGAAAATTGTCAGTGGCATTTCTTAAACCGTTCAGTATAAAGTAAAAATTCTTGTTGCTTGTTATGAGTTTTCTTATTTTAATTTAAAATATAATTAATTAGTTTTAAATACAAAATAATTTGGCAATTATATTTAATTAATTATGTTTAATTTTAATAATTTATGTACATAAACATTATATACAAACGTAGGACTATATTATGTGTATGTACATATTATCTGAAAATAACTGATAATATTGATTAATGAAATAAAATAGTTTTTCTTTTTATTTCATCGAATTTTTTATTTTATTATGTAATACATTTTATTGTTATTTATTTTTATGTAAAACCACAGTACACATTTATTGTTTAAAAGAACATATTATTATTGTTATTTATTTAATTCAATTATTATTAAAAGCCAATAGTTGTTGCTCCCTTAAAATTAAAACAATAATAATAATAATAATAATAATAATACGTTAGCAAATAAAATAGAACTACCTAATGTGATTTGAATACATTTATTGTTTTAAATAAACAAATTATTTTTTGTTGGTTTGTTATGTAAATTATTATATTGAAAAAATAGTGTTTTAGGAATTGAGTTGATGATAAAACACATGATTTTAGATTGAACTGTAACACATTGTCTCGCGATTAGATTATCATAAAATTAATAAATAATAATATTCTGAATGAAGTATAAAGATATTTGCGTAATGTAGACTGTCGGTGATTGCCAAGGATAATTTTAAAGAGGTGTATATTTAGAACCATCTAACATTTGAGTATCACTTTTTTTAGCGATATTAACTTGTTTTTCATTTTTACTCATAATAATTATAAATACGATTTTAACGCGAGCTCCGTTAATCTGCTCAAATACAAATATAAGACAAACAGTTATTTTTAAATAGATTCATATCAATAATTAAGTCATACTACTTCTATAAAATTACCCTATGAATAATATCACTCGAATAATTTTGGTATTTTCCTATAATTGTTTGTATTAAAACTATCATATTATTTAGCAACTTTTCAATTTTGCACATTAATTAAAAATAATTGTAAACTACATAGGATCTAGAAGTAAATTTAATCCTAAATCAACTATTTTTATTATAAATTTTTTTTATAGTTTAATACTATATTAATAAGTTTTAACAAGTATTGTTTGTAGTTTTATTGATATCCTTTCATTCAATTTTAATCAAACAAATCACCATTAGCGTATTGATGCCTAGAATATATTTCAATATCAAGCAATCTCCATATCAAAACAATTTCAGATTTGAATCTGTCTGTATTATATATATTGTATACGTGAACTATAACCACGCAAATTATTCTCAGAAAACGGTCTTTCAACAATTTTGCAATTGTATTAATATCTAAATAGCATGGGCAAGTGTTAGCTACCAACACTACCACTAATTTCAGTTTAAATTGCATAGTAGAGCCATAGAAAAATAAGTTTACCATTTTTATTTTTTAGAAATCGAGAGATAAGAATGAGTTGAGTGAAAAACTTCTGATTATTCCAATGTCATGATTGTTTTGTAACTTTACATTGCACGCAATGTAAAGTCACAAATACAATTATTACATTGGGATTATCAGAAGTTTATGACTCAACTCATTTTTATCTCTCGATTTATAAAACAGAGAAATCTATGGTAAACTTATTTTTCTATGGTAGAACCCTGATAGAATATTTTATCCTATTCGGAACAAATCCGTTTGGTATCTGCTGTAACAGTTTAAAAATTTTCCAAATTCAGCATCCGCACTCACTCAGTTCCGAAAATTTGAAACAGATAATGTAAAAAATTTAGGATTAAATCCAAAATTCATTTTCCAAAAGTACTACAATTGAATGAAATAATGTGAATGACAACAAACCGATATAATGAAAACTTAACCGTATGAAACTTATATCTTGGGATTAACATGTTCACTTTTTGGAGATTTTATCGAAGTTTATGCCTCGTTTCTCTAGAATAAAAGTCGACACTTTTCACTATATATTTTTTTACCAGCAGCAGTAGAAAATAAATAATTGATAAATGAAACAGTCAATTTAATTCAAGGATAATGGTATTTAAACTTCTATATAAAGTATCGAAATCTGATGTGGAACATGTCACCCCAGTTATTTTTTGCTTAAGGTAAATTTTACTTTATTTAGTGCCTTGCGACAAAGATTTGAAACACATTCTATAAAACCAATGCAGTATATCTTTAACGGTGATGATCGTATAAAAGTGAAGCTTTTCGATGGTGATTCGCATTACTATTTTGCATGGGAAAAGGTTATTTTCAAATGTCAAATTACTAGATAAAATATAGTTGATTTGAAATATGTGTCTTCAGGAGAATCTGATTTTAATTTAACTCCTCAAAAATAACAATAAGTCATAAAAAATATTAAAATAAATAGTGCCTTTGTCAATTATGTGTTAGATAGCGGAAATTTGTCAGCGAAAAGTAAAGGGTTGCGCTACTCACCACAAGGAGCAGCGCCATCACAAAAGAGATTATATGTTATTATTTTATGAGCCAGTGAAGTTTCTAACAAAAATAAACGTATACGTTCGTACGTATACGATTCCAATTGGAAAAATGACGGAAACAGGATTCTTATTGAATTCAAATAGGTTCCAATAGCCGCCATATTGAATATTTGCAGTATTGGTGTTTTAGCCTGCTAATATTTTATAAATGCAAATTAGTGAAAATTTTATTAAAAATTATTATTATATTAAATAAATTCATAATAGCCGTGTTTTATTATTTGAGCACTACCCGGCGCCGAAGGGAAATTTCTACTGAAACTGTAACTATTAAAAATCATCTCTAAATGGTTTGCTTAGGTTTAAGGGTTGTACAAAACAAAGGAAGTTTAAAATTTCCCTTTGAAATGGATAGCGCTCCCGATAGCGGCTCCCGATAAATAGATAGGGCAAGATATTTTTTTTCGATTTTTAACTAAAAAGTTGAATGAAAAATCTTAGTTTAGAGTTAAATAAATTAATTATATGCAAAAATAGCGCGTTAAACATAAGTTTTGACATAGAAAATTAGGTGCTGCTGATACATCTATCGAGTGCTAAAGAAAAACACGGCTAATATATACACTAACTAACGAAAATGTTTTTTGAACAAAATTTACAAAATATAAGGACTATAGAATTTATTTTGCAGGTTTTTAATACATTAAATTATTTTACAAATTAACAAATCAGAAAGTAGAAAATATAAATTCATTTACCGTTTATAATAAATAACAAATCAAGGGTTTTTTGCAACGAAAATGATCATACAATAAAACAAAACACAACAAAATGAATAGTTTTTTTTCCATTGTCATTATAAAGAGAAGTGTCCCTCTACACATTGGTATTTCGGTGGTTTTACTATCAAAGAAGAACGCCAAATAATAATTAATATTAATACGTACAGGAAAATCTGTGCACGAATTTGGAAAATTAGTTGGCCGAAGTAATTCTACAGTGGCCCAAAAAATATCCAGATTCAGCGTCACATAATCGGTTGTAAACAGAAAACAAACAGGGCGAAAAGAATCATTATTCAATGAGGGACAAGCGAAATATTTTGGATTTGGTGAGAGAAAATCCAAAAACAAACGCTCCAGAACTAGCTTCAAAAATGGAAAAGATACTTAATAAATCTATCCACCTCCAAAATATTAGAAGGGTTTTGTGTAGACATGAATATCATTGGCCGTGTGCCACGTAAGAAGCCATTAATTTCGGATGTCAATTCCAAAAAAGAATTGAATTTGCAGACAAATTTAAAACAAACAATTTCAACCTCTAGAAGACGATTATTTTTACGGATGAAAGTAAATTCAACACTTTCGGAGCCGACGGGAGAGGTAACATTTGGAGAAAACCTGCTACAGCGCTGGGTTCAATGTCGGCGAGTGGGGTAGGTAAACTTATTTTTATAAATGTAAATGTGGATCACTGGCAATTCCTGGGTATTCTGAAGAGCAATTTAAAACCATCAGTGCAACAATTGGGGCTCGGGCCACCATGGATCTTCCAGCAAGACATCGATCCTAAACACACGGCACTTATTGTGAAAGAATGGATTCTGTATAATGTTCCAAATCAGTTACATTCGCCACCCCAATCGCCTGACCTGAACCCCATTGAACATTAATGGGATCACCTAAAACGCCAAATTAAAAAATACAGGATTAGCAGCAAAAAACGTTACAAGAAACAGTAATGAAATAATGGGATGAAATTTCACCGGAAGTAACCAAGAAGTTAGTAGAATCAATGCCTAGAAGACTGAAAGAGTTTATAAAAAATACAGGAGGACCAAATCGATATTAAAATAATTATGAAACATAATTTAAATGATATGTAAATGATTTAAAAAACGATCAAAGATCATTTATATTGTGTTCATTTTCGATGCAAAAAATCGTAGATTTTGTTATTATTTTTTGATTATAAACGGTAAATGCATTTCTATTTTCCATTTTTGGATTTGTTAATTTGTAAAATAATTTAATCTAATAAAAAATTGCAAAATAAATTTGATAATCTTTATATTAAATAAATTTTTTCAAAAATAAGTGTATGATCATTTTTGTTACAGTGTATGGGAAAATTAATAAAAGTTAGAAAATGTTAGGTGTATAACATAGTTTTTTGGATTTTCTAAGAGATGGCGTAACTTTAGTACTAAACATTCTTTTACAATGACACTTACGGCGTTTTAAAGTGTTGACATTCCACATTAAAATTTAGTTTGTCATTATTCGTGAAAGCGTAAACAACATATTTTTTAATCCCGTTTAAACATGCCGAATTTCGCACCAACAAAACAGCATTTCCAGGAATCATTACTGTTTTGCATTAATCAAAAGAAAAAAGCTGCTGAAAGTTTTCGTTTGCTTCAAGAAACTTATAGTGACCATGCACAACCTCAACAGACTTGCGAATACTGGTTTAAACTATTCAAAAGTGGTGGTTTTGCTGTCAGGACAAAGAACGTTATGGTCAACCAACAAAATTCGAATATGAATAATTGGAAGCATTATTGAAGGAAAACTCAGCTCAAACAGAAAAAGAACTTGCATAACAGTTAAATGTTACTCAAGCAACCATAAGCAAACGATTACATGCCATGAAAATGATTCAAAGAAAGAAAATGGGTACCACTTGAACTGCCTGAAGCCAACATTGAAAATCAAACCATTAATTGCAATTCTTTGCTTACAAGACACCGAAGATGGTATTTTTTGACTCAAATTGTGACTGGCGATGAAAAATGGACTTAATGCAATAATCCTAAACGAAAAAAAACTTGGGTTCATCCAGACGAACCATCCATAACAACAGCAAAACGAAACATTCATGGAAGTAAGATTATGTTGTGCATTTGGTGGGATCAGAAAGGAGTGGTGTACTATGAGCTGCTAAAACCGAATGAAACTATTACTGGTGAACGTTACCCACAACAATTTGAACCATGCATAGATTTGTATCATGCATTGAACGAAATCCGTTCGTAAAATGATTTTGCAGCACGACAATGCTCGACCACATGTCGCAAAACAAGTAACAAATATGCTGGAAGTACTTAAACGGGAAATTCTACCGCATGCTCCCTATTCACCAGGTTTTGCCCCATCAGATTACTATTTGTTCCGATCAATGCAAAGTGATCTTCAAGACCAGCACTTTAGAAACCACGAAGAAATCAAAAAATGGCTCGACGAATGGATCGCATCAAAAGTCAAACAATTTTTTTTCGATAGAATCCATAAATTGCCAAAAAGGTGGTCGAAAGTCATGATAACGATCTAAAATATTTTGTTTAAATTAAAATTTACCATTTCTTAGAAATAAACGTGTTTTTCTGCAAAAATTCTGCAAATATTTACAAACAGATAAGTTATACTCCCAATACAATAGCTGATATTGAAGAAATATTTAAATAACTTAAAGAAAAAAATTTACAAATAAATACAAATTATTTTTAACTTATTAACAGAAAAATATCAGAATTGTTTGTTGCAATTTTTCACTCTAAATATAGAATATTTTCTCAACATGGACCTAAAACAGGATACTTCCACATTTTGGGGCAAGGTACTACGATATAGGTCGAATTGGTCTATCTTTAGAGAACATTTTCCGTATTCAGTTATTCCGTAGCGGGGAAAAAGTTACCTGATCAATAGCAATCTTCTACCGTAAACCTTGAGTATTTTATCAATTTGGTCAATAACAAGCCACTTCGAAAGATTAGGGCAAGATATCACTATATAGGTCGAATTTGCCATATTTAGAGAACATTTTCCGGTATTAGGTTTTCCGAGCGGAGAAAACGTGAATTAATAGAAATTTTCCTTGTTAATAGAAATTTTCCACCGTAAATCTTAAGTATTTAATCAATCTGGGCCAATAACAAACCACTTCCAGAGATTGAGGCAAGATAGCACTATATAGGTGGAATTGTCCTATCTTTAGAGAACAGTTTCCGGTATAAGTTTTTTCCGAGCAGAGAAAATGTTTCCTTATTAATGGAAATTTTTTACCGTGAAACTTGAATATTTCATCAATCTGTCAATATCTGTCAATAAAAGTGTCTTGTTATTGGCCCACATTGATAGAGTACTCAAGATTTACGGGAAATTTATATTAACAAGTTTATATTTTCTCCGCTTGGAGAAACCTAATACCGAAAAATGTTCTCTAAAAATAGGGAAATTAGACCTATACAGTGGTATCTTGGCCCAATCTCTGGAATTGGCTTGTCCAAATTTACAAAATACTAAAGATTTATGGTGGAACATTTCTATTAACAAGGTTACGTTTTAGCCACGCGGAAAACCTATTGCAGGAAAATGTTCCCTAAAGATAGGCCAATTCGACCTATATTGCGGTATCTTACCCCAATCTCTGGAAGTGGCTTGTTATTGGCAAGATTAATAAAATATTTAAGATTTACGATGGAAAATTGATATTAACAAGGTTACATTTTCTCCGCTCGGGAAAACCTTATACCGGAATTTATTCTCTAAAGATAGGTAAATTCCAGCTATATAGTACAGGTATTTTGCCACAATCTCTGGAAATGGCTTGTAGTTTATCCAGATTAATAAAAAAACTCAAACTTGACGGCGGAATAATAATAATAATAATAATAAAACAATTTTTATTAACAAGGTTATATTTTCTCCACTCGGAAAAACCTTATATAGAAAAATGTTCTCTTTCTCGACAATTTATTTTATATAGTGGTATCTTGCCCCCATCTCTGGTAGTGGCTGGTTTTTGTTCCATGGTGTAATTTTTTTCAATATTTTGAACGAAAAATTGCAATACACAATTCTGATATTTTTTCTTTTATAGCTTTATTTTTTATTTATTTGTTAAATAATTTACACATGATTTTAGATTTTATTGTTACTTATTTGTTAACAATTAAATAAATTTTATTTTAAAAATTATAATTTTTAAATGTGCTTGATTCTTTTCTTATTTTTTGTTAGAAAATTCACATCGGTTATTTTATAACCAGCGGGAATTTTAAACTCATTTTTCTACCTCTTTTTTTTACAAAAGAAAACATTCCAGCGGACTAAAATCCGAAAAGTGCTTCTTCCGAAGTCAAAAAACTCGGTATAGGGAATTTGATTTCATTTTTTAACGAATTATGATGTAATTTGGTTATGATAGGGATACTAAAGTAAGTTTCGGGCAAAATTTGGATTTTTGGATTAAGTTTAGATGCAAACGTAAATTTTAGATGAAGTTACTCGTATGATATCTGTCTAAGATGCATTTTGAAGGAAGTTCCTTAATTTCGCTATAGTACAATAGTTAGCACTCGGCTACCTCTTAATCAATAACTGTGAAGTTATTAGAAAGAGTATACATTGCCATTAAGTATGGAACACAATTTCATTCAAATGACTTCCACGACTGGCTTTACAGTACTCCATTCTGTCAACCCTACAGAACATTTTCTATTGTATGGGCTCCTATCTCATCAATGGCAACTTCGAATTGATCTTTAAATCTTAAATAGTCTTTGGATGGTTAGCGTAATACTTATCCTTAACGGCTCCCCACAAAACAGTCCAACAGAGTCCAATCGCAGCTGCATGGTGGCCAATTGATATTTCCGTTACGGCTGATTCGATCTCCGAAGACGTGTGCATAAGACCGATTGTTGCGTTTGCTGTGTGGCAAGTTGCGCCGTCCTGTTGAAACCAAATGCCGTGTGTGTCCTCTTGAATTTTGGATAACAAAAACTTGTTTATCATGGCTCGGTAACGCTCCCATTGATTGTAAGGTCGGCACCATGCTCATTTAAAAATAAATCGGTCCAAAATTTTCACTAAACAGTCACTCGTTGTGGATGCATCTTCTCTATGGTTACGTGTGTATTTTGTGAGCCCCAAATGCAACAATTTTGCTTCTTGATGTAGCCTCCGAGGTAAACATGAGCTTCATCGAAAAAGATAATTTTGCAGTAAAAATGCTAATTTTCTTCCTAGTGTTCCACAGTTCAATTAGCGAACCGAAAACGTTGCGGATGGTCATTTTGCTTCCGCTCCTGTACTAATTGAACTTGGTACTCCTTCATATCGAGGACTTCGTGCAAAATTATTATCACAGAACTGCGTGAAATGTTCAATTCTTGAGTACGATGGCGAGTTCATGTTGATGGATCAGACACATTCTGCGCAACAGCTGCAATGTTTTCGGCTAAACGCACTGTAATTGCACGTGTACGTGTTGGTTTATCCAATAACAATCCAGTTTCACGAACTCGCTTCACAAATTGATCCACAAATTGCCTTGTAGGCATTTCATTTCTACAGAATTTTCCATTCCACGTAAATTTCTTACAGTTTGGCTAGAAAACTCAACAATTTGAAAGTTAGTTTTCAATATTTTCCCATTTTGTTTAAGCGTAAACCACCTCTTTTCGTAAATGACAAACATTAAACTAATTTTCTGTCATAACAGAAATGACGTAAGTGTTGCCACACGAAATGACCGGTAGCTGAAATTACAAATTCTAGTTGGGTCACCGGTTATATAGCCTCAAAAAATGTATAAAACTAAAAACATTCGTATATATTTTCTATTTATTATTGAACGAAAACATCTGTACAAACATCCGTAAAACCTCAAAAAATTATTCTACCCGAACTACCCTTAAAAACTCTGTATGAACTTCACTATCAGAAAAGCAACCGTAACTATTGGTTACCTCTTGGAGTTTTGAGCTTTTGCCAAAAACCAAAAAGAACTTGTATAGCCACCGACCAAACGGTACAGTGGTTAAAGCTTTGGCGTTTGGATCGGGAGGTACCGGGTTCGAATCCCGATTTGGGGCAGGATGCAAAAGGAAATGTTCATCAACAGATGACTGTACGTCATCGAATTCATTGGCAACGATGTAAAAGTAAGGACGGGAGAAGCGAACCGCGAAAGAGTTGGAAGAGCCTCGGTCCCAGAGCAGATTGCAAAGATAATAAAAATAATAAAATAAACACTTTATATGGCCGGAAAACTGAAAGAATTACAGAGCGAATTCTAAACGATAAATTTTCCCCAAATTTCTTGTGAAAATTCAGTATAATCTTAACTTTCAGAAAAATAACCGTACGTATTATAGATACCTGTGTGAGATTTTTTGAAATATTGGCCAGAAACCGAAAAGAACGTATAGGGCCGAAAAATTCCAAAATTTATGGCTCAAAAAATTATAGAGCGAATTTTAAACTATAAATCTTCCAAGGGAAGTTTGACCCTTGAGAGTTTTTGAGCTTTCGCCAGAAACGGGAAAGAACTTATATGGCCGTGAAAACTCATAGAATTATAGAGCTAATCTTTCCCAAATTTTCTAGCTATCAGAAAAACAACCGCACGTGTTCCGTATCTGTCGGAGTTTTTCAGATATTGGACGAAACCAAAAGGCACTTACATGGCTGAAAAACTCGAAAATTTATAGAAACAATTTTCCTGTCCCATGGAAACTTAGTATGATTTTAGCTATCAGAAAAATAACCGTACGTATTGGTTCCGTATAGACATTTTTGAGATATTGCCTATAATCTGAAAATAATTTAGTTGTCTGGAAAAAACGAAACTTATTTAGCGAATTCTAAAAGAAAAATCTTCCTTAATTTTGCATTTAAGTTCACAAGTTTCCAAACCAAAGTTCAAATGCAACCCTACACTCCTATTTGTACATATATATAAAAAGTCTTCAATAAGGACGCTCAATTTTTAAATGTAAATAAAACAAGTTGTGTGTTAGATATCCACTATTTTTTTTATTTGAAATGATATTTTATGGCATTAAGTTTGGAATATAATTACGTTGTTCAAATGTTCGCCGCTTGGTGGCACGTATTCGGGAGCTCCAATTTTCAATGACTTTGTCACATAAATCTGGCTGAATTTGCAGGATGGGGTTCGTTATGTTGAGTTTGAGGGTATCAGTTATATGCGGTTTATTCGCATAAACCTACGATTTAAGATAGTCCCAAAGAAATAAGTCTAAAGGATCCCGGTGGCCAGTTCAAGTCGCCGCCGCGCGAAATAACCATGCCTTCAAATCGCTCGTGCAGAATGTGCATCGTGACTTGCGCTGTGTGACACGTAGTGCGGTTCTGTGGAAACCACATGTCAACGGTGCCCATATCATCCAGTTTAGGCGACAATAGGTTGCTTAACATCGATCTGTAGCGCTCGCCGTTGACGGTTATGCGTTACCAGTTTCGTTTTGGGAGAAGAGCGGATCGATGATTCCACCAGACCAAAATCCGCACCAAACTGTAACTTTCTCGGGATGCATTTCGTGCTGAACTTTTACAACCTTTAGTTTTTTCTAAATGAATTTAGAAGGTGACATTTTTCAATACTTTTACACATTGTTTAGGATTTTGAAGTCATAGGTCCTTTTTCTTAAACCAATTTTAATAAATAATGATTTATTTAGAATAAAATTAAATGGCAGGATACAATAAAAGTTATTTCGGCCCTTTACGACTACAAACATAAAAGTTATGACCATTTAAAGGCGAATTTAAAACAAAAGTTTTTATTTCAGTTACCGTGACACTTAGGACATCAGTTCTATGGGATGAAGGTTTCAAAATGACCCCCCCCCCTCCAATCTACCAATAACTATTTGTCGGTCCCCGCCCCAACCACCCTGTATATGTATATATCAGCCCTATACATATTATACATATTTGTATATTATACAATATGTAACGAAAATGATCTTAGACAGTGATTTTTGAAAAAAATTTACAAAATTTAAGAATTAAAAAATTTATTTTGCAGTTTTTTATTAGATTAAATTATTTTATAAATGAACGAATCCAAAAATACAAAATATAAATTCATTTATCGTTTATAATAAAAAAAATCACGGATTTTTTTTATTTGAGCTAAAATGGTTAAAATCCATTTCTATAGCATTTATGATAACCTTAGAGATTTCCTTAGAGTGATATTTATTTATAATTGGAATATCGATTTTGAAATTAATCGATTCCGAAAAGGAACTGAAGAAGAAATTAATTTCCAACTCGATATACCATTAATAAATAAATATTGTCACTCTAAGGAAATTTACAAATGTTTTCATTAAACCAATTTAATTCAACGAAACTGATCATACACTAAAACAAAACACAACAAAATGAATAGTTTTTGTCCATTGTTCATTAAAAAGAGAAGTGTCTCGGTTACACATTAGTATTTCGGTGTTTTTTTTTATTATAAAAACTAATTTTATTTAAAAATGGCGGGTGTTAGACAGGAATCTACCACAGAAGATTGCCAAATAATAATTAATATCAAACGTACTGGAAAATCTGTGTGCGAAATTAAGAAATTAGTTGACCGAAGTCATTCTACATTGGCCCAAATAAAAAAAGCAATATTTTCCAATCGGAACAAGCGAAAGATATTGGATCTGGTGCGAGAAAATCCAAAAACAAAAATTCCAGAGTTGATACTTAATAAAGCTATCATTCCCCAAAATATTAGAAGGGTTTTGTGGAAACATGGATATCACGGCCGTATGTCGCGCAAGAAGCCATTAATTTCGGATGTCAATTCCAAAAGAAGAAATGAATTCGCAGAAAATTTAAAAACAAATCGGACTTCAAATCAAACTTTTGGAAGGCGATTGGTTTTACGAATGAAAGTAACAACAATCCAACATTTTCAGAGCCGATGGCAGAGGTAAAATTAGGAGAAAATCAGCTACAGCACTGAAGCCAAAACACATCGTACCAACTATTAAACATGCTGGTGGTTTAGTTATGGTATGCGGTTCAATATCGGCGAATGGGGTAGAAACTTATTTTTATAAAAAACTTATTGTTATAAATGGAAATATGGATCGCTGGAAATACCTGGGTATTCTAAAGGATAATTTGAAACCATCTGTAGAACTATTGGGGCTCGGGCCACCATGGATCTTCCAGCAAGACAACGATCTTAAGCATACTGCAGACGTTGTGAAAGAATGGATTCTGTATAACGTTCCAAACCAGTTACATTCGCCATCCCAATCGCCTGACCTGATTCCTATTGAACATTTATGGAATCACCTAGAAGGCCAAATTAGAAAATACAGGATTACCAGCAAAAAAAACATTGCAAGAACCAATAATGAAAGAATGGGATAGAAATTTCACCGGAAGTAACCAAGAAGTTAGTAGAAAAGAGGTTATAAAAAATAAAGGAGGACCAACTTAATATTAAAATAATTATGAAACATAATTTATGGAAATGATTTTCAAAAAAATCAAGGATTTTTTGCAGTGTAAATGATCATACACTTATAGTATGATCATTTACGTCCGTGATTTTTTTTTGAATTATAAACGGTAAATGAATATTTCTATTTTGTATTTTTGGATTTGTTAATTTGTAAAATAATTTAATCTAATAAAAAAACTGCAAAATAAATTCAATAATCCTTAAATCTTGCATTTTTTTTCAAAAATCATTGTGTTTCATCATTTGTATATCGAACGATTCGTTTTTATTTACTTAAATGCGTAATTATTCTTGCGAGTTTTCAATGGTATAATCATAGTTTATCCAGGAACAGGTTCAGACTATTTTTAATCCAAATTTAAAAGCATTTGATTCATATTTTTAGTTTTTAATAAAAGTTTTCTCTATTTATCGCAGCGCTACCTAGTTACGTGAACCAATTAGGTCTGGGTTTACATTATTATAGAAATGTTATAGGTTGTGCAATTATATATTTCAAGGTGGAAGCCTACGTGTATCTTGTTTTATAAACACAACAACAGAAGGTTGGAACGATCCTCTTTCTTTTATTTCTTTTATTGTTTTTTTATACCGTATATAACTAAATTTTTATTTTTACAAATTAGTAGATACTCCTGATGATGATCTAACAAACCGAAATCGATCGAGTGATTTTTAAACTGTTTGGACATTTTTTTACATATAAAAACTGTTTGGACATATTTTTACATACAAAAATAAAATGTATTTTTGCGAAACAAAAAAACAAGTGATAAACAAATGTGTTTATTAAATGTCAGTGTGTTTCGCCAAGAGCCTACGACAAATAATGTTAAAAATATGTATTTTGTTTTATGCAAGTTGTAAATGCTTGGATTAAACTTTTAATCGAGTTTAATTTTGCGATCCAGCTGAAACAAACTTTATATTAGTTAATTAGTTAAAATTTTAAAAACAATTATATCAACTTTTACTTAATATCACTTTCTACTTATTGTTAACCTTTCCGAGTAAAATCTCGTCCAAAATATAAAAAATACATGAATTTAATAATGTAAGGATTTGATCTTAGTTACTGGATTTTGGTTATTTGTTTAATAAATCAACCCCCTATTCGAAGTAACAAAAATGCTCTCATTCTGATTGGTTCGATGGACAGTATTTATTAAAAGTAAAGAAAAGCAAGACGTACTGCACATTTTTAAAGTAGTATGCGATCGGGCGAAACGCACACTGTGTGAAAAATAACCGACACGGCCATGTTTATAAGCAATGTCTTATGTACGTATTTGTATCACATGTCTCTATAACATAGCTTAAAAAATTAACAAGACAATTGATATAATATTGTTTCAAACCAACATGTTACGTTTGAGAACATAAATAAAAGTTGTATACTAATATACACAAACTCTGTCATTTTATCAGTTACAACAATTTTAAAGTTTTCCAATAGAGATGCACTTCGTGCTTTTACTATGGTCAATAAATAAAATTAATAAATTTCTTAAACATGCAAAAATAAAAAAATTTTGTTATTCGACATGGTATATTTTTTATTGTCTGGGGCCGTAAAACCTACATCAAAAGTGTGTAGGAGATTTTTGTATGTATTGAACATAAGCAGAAATTAAAACATTAAATTTTTTGAATAGAAACTGTACGAAACGTAAATTTTTTTCGATAAATAAAAATACAAATTAAGTAGAAACAATAATATTTCGGTAGTGGAATAGTGCACGCGCTTATCTTTTTCCTCAAAACAAAAGTAATTTTGATTACAATTATAAATACTTGGCTTATACTACTTCATAAATTTATTAATAATAATACATATGTATGACAATAAAAATACTACCTCAAATTATTTTTCTTTATCACTTGTATGTGTTAACGAGTTTTCTTTAAAGATGATGTTAATGTGTTGTACCTATTTTTTATCCTGCCCTCTCCTATGTATACGTACGAGTATATATTTTACCATTTTTTAATTTAAAATAATTTTGACTTCACATTCTTTTATGACGTCTATTTTCAGTAATCCTTGCTCCATACCTTTGCTGAAACATACCACAAATATTTCAACAAACCTATTTGTACCCCAAAGGTTCACCATTTTGAAAGATCATTTGGGCGATTGGTTCCAAAATCACTCAATTTTTTGGAAAACCAGCGTCGCGTTGACGTCTGTGAAATAATGCTTTCCGACTACCAGGATGTCATGGAACGTATTATAACTGGTGATGAGTCTTGGAGCTATGCTTAAGACCCGTAAACAGACGATTAATCGGCCGAATATCGTGCCAAAGGTGAGCCGATGCGGAAAAAACCACGTCAAAGTAAGCCAAAAATCAAGGTGATGTTGACAGTTTTCTTCGATTATCGAGGTGTGGTGCACTCCGAATTCCTTCCAACTGGCCAAACTGCCAACAAGGAATACTATTTGAGTGTTATGCGTCGTTTGCGCGAAGCTATTCGTAAAAATAGGCCGGAATTATGGGTCGACAACTCTTGGTTTTTGCACCATGATAACGCACCTTCTCATACTGCATTGGTTTTACGAGATTTTTTCGAAAATTCCACTCATATCGTTCCGCAACCACCGTATTTGTCTGGTTTAGCTCCGTGTGACTTCTGGCTGTTCAGCAAACTCAAACGACCGCTCCGAGGAAACCGTTTTGAGTCAATTGAAGACATTATACGTGAATCGCAACGCGCATTGGAGGCTATTCCGGAAATTGACTTTAATAACTGTTTCGAGGATTGGAAACACGTTGGCAGGACGAAATAGATTTGGAGAAATAAATAAAGAATTTTAAAATTATGAACAAAGTCTTACTATTTTGTGCCCACAGTATTATATCCAGACGCACGAATATTGTTTGCGCGTTCGAGATTGTATTCCTGGGATAACGAATGGTAAACGTGCCTAATGGCAAACCGCTACCAAGACCTGTGCTATGTTCTTGAACGCAAATATTTTAGGGCGTTATCCCTTGATTAATTTTAAGGAAATAAAATAGTCGCTAAGCGATTTTGTTTGTTTAAAATTAGTCAAGGAATCACGTTCTTAAATATTGACGCTGAAGACCATTACACTGATCTGGCTAGAAAGTCCACATGATTCATAAATGCATACTTGGTAAATGCGGTACATATGAAGAATTTCTCCATTCTTTATCCCAGGAATACAATCTCGAACTGAGCAAACAACATGTAACATCTAAAAACCGGATTTCGATTGTTTTATTTTTTCAATATTGGCTTAATATGTCCACTAAGGCGCTAAGGTTTGTTAGCTCTTTATGAAAAACATAGCAAAAAGAATGTAATTGGCCGGTCTCAATATGTCCTTGGATAGTTTCCAACATATAGTGTTTTATCAATTAATGAAAAATTTAAAAAAGTTAAAAATTATGTTTTTGTTAAAACTATCTAGTCTTAAATTCAGAATAGTAACAGCAGTTTCCTAATTGCTGTTTCTAATTTCTATAAAAGAAAATGAAAATGCTTTGCTTAATATTTTTATAGCATGACGTTTGAAAGTGTGCACGAAACGTGCACGTTTTATTTTAAAAATAAGATCATATAATATGTGTGTAGTATTAAAATTATTGGGAGCATTAGTAGCTGCTAGATTTCTGGCAAACACTAAAATAAATCCCAACTTCTTCTGAAAATTTATTTTGAAAAGAGAAAAACAATACAAGAAAGCGTAGTAATATGTACAATATAATATATTTTAATAACAGTTGCGCATTTTCACAGAAGCATAAAAATTTATGTTTTAGGCTTAAGCATGAGTTTTTCTCCCAAATGTCCTAAATGTTTTTTCGAACTGAAACTTTCAAATTTTCGGTTGGAACTAACATGAAACTTCAGTTAGTTTTTTTGCGACGTAAGTAGGCATAGGTCTTAGTTTTAATTGCAGCTTTCTCTTTGGATCATGATAATTTAATTACAAAAAAATATAAAATAAATTTATTTTGTTAAATCAAAATATAAATCGAGCGATCTCCAATCTTTCCGATGAAAGTAGTAAGTTGCTGAAAAATAATTTGATTGAAATAATAGTTATTTACGTGTCAAGAGCCTAAAATGACTTTTTTATTGAGTTTTTAAAAAAAAAGTATATTAGCCACGAGATCCAAACAAGATTTTTTCTATTACCGCCATATAATGTTCACCTGTGATGAAAGAAAGAATCACGTTTGCTTAACATTTTCTGTAAAAAAGATTTAGATGTAATTTTTAATATATTTTCGGTTGAGTATGTGGTTTGCTTTAGCTCTTGTGCATTTAATAAGTTCTTCAGTTCTTTTTAAGAACCACTGGTTCATTTTACACGAAACTGGGTCTAGTTATAAAATGTTAATCCTGTTTTGATTTACTTATTTAATGTAAGAGATAGATTTTATATATTGTTTTGAAACTTTTATTTAAATTTCGTTATTTTATAATTCATTAGTATAGTAACGAGTAATTACACCCTGATGTTTAATATCTTGAAGGAGGTCTAAGAAGCTCCTCAGGGCTCTCTTCTTGTTCTTAGAATCGAATTATAAAATGATCTAATGATAGCTTCTATTAGTTCATCCTTATTGTTGCTTTGCTTTCTCGTAGATTTTATGTGAAAGCCATCCGTAAACGTTTTAAAGCCGTGTTTTTTTATTAGCGCTCGATAGATGTATCCGGAGCACCCAATTTTCTATGTCAAAAGTTATATGTAGCGCGCTATTTTTGCATTTAATTAATTTATTATTTTAATTAGTTTAATTAATTAACTCTAAAGTAAAATTTTTCATTCAACTTTTTAGTTTAGTTTACCTATTTATCGGGAGCCGCTATCGGGAGCGCTGTCGTTTTCAAAGGAAAATTTTAAATTTCCGTTGTTTTGTACAACCCTTAAACCAAACCAAACCATTCTCGTTTACAAATTTTGACGTAATGTCAATTTTTTGTTTTGTTTTATGATTTCGAGAAAAACATACGAAATTGTTGTTTTAGTAAAAAGTGTATATAATACTCGTAATATAATTTCTGTAATTTATCTTTTTATTAATCTTATGATGTATCAAGCTAGGTTTTTATACAGAAAATTATATTCAAATATTTCGCCTTGTAGGTTATCATCAGTGGAAAAAAATGTGTATAAAAGCGACACCCGTGAATAATAGCTGCAATTTCAGTATAAATTTCCCTTCGGCGCCGGATAGTGCTCCAATAATAAAACACGGCTTATATTAAATATGATGAATAAGGCGACAAGGGACATTTGTATATTTTGTTGTTGATTCAAAGCTTTGATTATCTTGAAAATGCAATGAGAAAAATCTTCTGCGTTCCGAAATATATGTACTGAAAAAATTACTCCTGAATGATTCTAATTAAATTGCTGTGATTTTGCACGACACGAAAATCCAGATCAGTTATGTCCAAAAATGGCATCGATTTCGTGGGGCGATGACGTGAAGATGTAATGTCACCTCCATACGGTACTGGTTTGCTAAAAAAACGTGTTTTCTTCAATCTTGAATATAATAGTAAAACCGTTGAGTTCATGAGTGTCACTCTGTATTACACGATGAGTCATCGCTTTGATGGCTGAAACATCTGTTTTGTCATTGATTTTTATAGTTGATAAGGCAGAATCCGACGCTTCTTTTACAATAGTCCGTCTGTCTTGGGGAGTTGTAATCATGGTAAAACACCCTTTATTGTTATTCCCGTTGTTTTGAATATTATTGAGGTAGATATAGTTAACGGGACCTTTTCCAATTTTAGTAGCAATTTGGCGAATACCTTTTTTCTTACAAAGTCGGATTTGAGCTTTATCTGTTAGATTCGGAAATTTGGATTTAGACCAGGCTAACTACTTAGTCAAAGTTGCATTTCATTTTTAATGATGCTAAAAGATCTGTCTCGTTTAAAAACACAAGCTGTTGGTAGTTTAATTAGCGGTTAGCAGCTCATGCGTGAAACCGGAGATTGAAATTCGTTCGTATTTATCGTGAAGTCTAAAAATGTCCCGGTTGCTGCTGTTTCCCATATTTCATTTATTTCCGTTTGATCACACCATATCATTGGTCAATTATAGATCATTTCGGGATTATTATTCGACAGATGGCTTTTAGGTGTATTAGTATTAAAACATATTAATAGTGAAAATGTTTTTGTAGTAAATTAAAAAGTTTTGAATGAATATTCTGGTTGTTTTTTATTTTTCTGATTGAGTTCAAGAAAAACTGAATTTGATTTAACATATAAATTAAAACAGTCAAGCAATGTACTACGAGTATCAATGTCGCTGAAAATATTAATAGGTTTTCATAAAAAATGACAACGTTTAGTTGCGTGAGCCGAGCCAAAAACTATTGTAAATAGTTTTTGAAAAAGTGCTACTTAGACTAACATCATTTAGATGAATATTTTTCGTAAAGGATCGCGTATGTGAATTTTTGTATTTTTTATTTTTCTGTTTATTTATTACAAGAGCAACTGATTTACAAATCTTCTAGTAATTTAAGTTATCTTTTGGAGGATTGTAAGTTTTAGTCCCCTTCGCAGTTTTGCCATATTATATTTCTGGTTGATCCAGATTGGAACCAGTATATCAAGTGGTCTGACCTGAAACTACACGGTACTAGAATATGGCTTACTTCACAGGCTACCATAAATGGTTATGATATGTGAAAATGCACTTCAGTTTGATTTATTGGTGCGCTGGTCTTTCAAATATGACGACATCGATCTGAATAAATGGTAATCAGAAGAAGCCATGTCTAGAGAATACGTTGCATGCTGTAAAACTTCCCAGCCTGGGAACCGAGTTAAGTAATTTAAAATGGTTAAAAAATTTCGTATTACCCTCAATGATGTTCTCTCTCAAATAACAAAAATCTCAGAGATTTCCAAGCATGTGGATAGATAAGATTTCTTTCTTGCATCTAATACTAATTCAAAGCCACTTCGATCACTTCTGTGCGATCCGTAGAGGTCGAGTTAAATCATTTTAAATGTTTAAAAATGTCTGAACAAAAGTCTCAGAGATTTCCGAGTATGTGGATATATCCGATTGGTTTCTTACATCCAATACTAATTCAAAACTACTTCGATCATCTCTGTGCAATCCGTAGGAGCCGAGTTAAATAATTTCAAATGTTTAAGAATTTTCATATTACACTCAATGATGTTCTCTCTCAAATAACAAAAACCTCAGAGATTTCCGAGCATGTAGATAAATCAGATTGGTTTCTTACATCAAATACTAATTCAGATTCATTTCGATCACCTCTGTGCCGTTCGAAGTATGTTTTATTTTAAAAATTTTCATTTTAAAAATTCACTCAAAGCTATTCACAAAAATTAAATGTTTTCTAATTAATAGTGTAGACATTTTTATTTATGTTTTGGTATAAACTTCACTCCGATAATACGAATATATATATAATATTTAGAATATTGTATATTGATAAATTTATAATTCTATCAATCATAAAACTAATGAAAACTCAAAAGGAATATTTTGCTTTCAAATGTTTATGCCTGCCATCTATCAATATCTTCCGATCCTTAGTTTTACTGCAATTTCAGCTCGAATCATGTTAGTTGGCGAGTTTACTATACAATTTTATATTAATCGCTTTAATAGTATACTCGTATATAATTTATCTGAGATTTATCTGAGGCTCAAGCAAAAATTACTAATGCCATTAAAAATTGCTGATGCTTGTAAAATTACAAATTATAATTGTTATAAAAGAAACTTTTCACAAAAAGCGTATAACGAAATTTACTTATTTAGTTTTAGTGTCACTTTATAGACAATAAATTTTCTTTAACTGCTTTATTTTTTTACCTGGTAATCGGTAGTTGGAAAATTGTTTAGGTACATGTAATATTTGTTTATTATATTTTTTCTGGCATACTAAGAAATGAAGTTATTTAGTGGGGATATTTTTTGGAAACTTAGAGCGTTTTCTTTAATTCGAATGGAATATCCAGGACGTTCAAAAAATATACTTTTATTCGTTCTATTCCTTTTATTATGTTGTACATATTAATTCTTTTGTTCATTCCGAATAATTGGAATGCATTCTTTTCATACAACATCGATAGAGTTAATGAAATGAATATTCTTGCGTTAAGATGGCTTTTGTACAATCGATAAGCACATTTAAAAAAATTTTACCATGGAATTTACTGTTATTTATTGGTAAAATCTATAATTGTTTTCAAATATTATTTATGGCAAATTTCATGTTTTGATGAGTTTTGCTTATTCTAAAGTGTTCTTTTACAAATCGTACAGCATATTCTGAGGTGTCCTGATTCATTCTATTTCTTCTTTGAAATAAATTACCAAAAGTACTCATAATTATAAAGGAAATATATTGCAAAGATTGGAAGCAAACTCAGGTTTAGCGTTCATGTCAGTTATAGAAAAGCATTGAAATAAATCCCTCAATATGGTACCCAAAAGCCTAAGTCACAAGATATGAGGTCTCTGCCGTAACACTCATATAATCAGGTAAATTACCGAAGACTCTGCGAACCCGGCAATATTTTCCGTTTGACTAACTTTATTTATTAACATAATTATCGTTAAATTAAGATTTTTAAGAAAATCTCCTAATGAAAAGTAATTTTTATGTTTATTTTGACGTTTTTTTTGAAAGATTGTTTTATTGTTTTTAAATTAAATGTCGTTATAGAAACATTTTTATTAAAACATTTTTAATTTAGCTGTATAAATTTTATTTTGATTATAAAGCATAATTTAGTCTTTTATTTATGTTTGTGTAACAAACCTGCCCAAAAATACCTTGCTAGATCCTGTGTTGCTTGACGCCTCGGAGTATATCTTTTTATACAAGTTTATTATAAATTTAAAGTGGTTTGTCCAATTTACATATTAATATCATATTTGGCATAACTATATAGGGTATATCAATAATATCAAATTAAATATGATTTTTTTATAGTTAGCATCTCAAGTTCTATATTATCATATGTTCTCTTGCCATTATTTTTTACACTTGAATCACAGCCTGTGTTATACTCACATGTAAATTGCATTATGTATGTTCATCTATACATTTCATTAAAAACGAACAGAAAGAAATTAATATGAATTTGAGTACGTTCCAATAAATACTTTATCGGTAAGAATATTTTAAAGCTATATAATCAGATATAATGTTTCGATTTTTAATTTCATTTCTGTATATTTAATTTAAATATTTATATTTAATCACGCGTCTGTGTGCTCTCTATTTCATGCACTAGAAAATTATCTTATTATTATCGTCTCGCAATGGAATTTATTTATGTGTTAGTTATTATTATTGTTTTATTTATTTATTCACTTTTTACCCATATTTTGATTTATTTTAAATATAAGACAACCACTAAACTTTTGTACAGAGAAAAAATATACCTAATGTGAATATCTAACATAAAAAAGGATTTTTTTGTGGAATAATAAGAAAAACTATTACTTTATTAAAAAAGCAATTACTTATACTAGAAATTAAATGCAAATAATAGTAAAATTAAAGAAAGACATGGAAAATGAGATTCGATTTTGTTTACAGCAGGAGGGCATACCAAATTACTGGATAATCGATTAGGTCTAAGTAGTGGTAATAATAATCCTAGAGATATAACGTCAAAACTGGATGTTTATCAACGTAATACATACAACCGTACCAATCATAACCGAAATCAAATATTGTTGTCGCAACAACATCTGCAGCAACATAGACAAAACACAATAAATCAACAATACCAATATAATGAATTATATTCAACATCAATTGAAAAATATCCCAATGATATATTAGATCAATATTGGGATGAACAAATTGATAGCCGTCGATTTACAGAGCGAAGAAAAAAAACGGTAAGGTTCGATGGTCAAGATTCAGCGGAAGATTGGTCGAAATGGGAATCGGAACGACAAGGAAGTCAAGACTCAGCAACAAAAGATTCTGGGATTGATACAAGCAGTACGTTTACAAGTAGCGAAGATTCAAACAGAGGAGATGGTCCAAAGGTACTGCTTTAATTTAATAAAATTTACAAGACAATACCTAAAATTCACAATAACAAAAAAGCGATAACATTATGAAAAATAGGCTTTAGAGCAATCAAAAGAATAATTATTAGAATTTATAAAATTATTTTATTTATTTTGTTTACACTACTAGTATTGAAATGCTTTGATTACGAGTGTAGTTCAGCAAAAGTAGTTGTCATTTTGAGATTTGTTGGCTTTAGTTATGCTTTTTAATTATAATTATATACATTTTACACAACATAAAATATATTTTTAGTTTGGAATGAAATATATCTTCTTTTAGTACAAATTAAACTACAATAATAATTAATTTGTTATTATTATTCTATAGGAATTAAATAAATTTCGTTTATTTATTTAATTAATTAATGTGTGTGTATCTATTTTTATTATGTCTGAATTATAAATGTATATATCAATTTCTTTTTTCTTTTTTTGTAAACATTTCGATATCTTTTTTATTAATGTTAAAATAATTCGGATATTGTGACAAACAAAAAATATAAAACCATAATTCTACAGAATCCTGTTAGTTGGCAAACATCGTGTGATGGTGATTGTATGATAGGTCATATGATTTTACGAAAAAATTATGACGGTGAAGATATATTAGGATTGAAAATTGTTGGTGGTCGACGGTTGCCAAATGGTGTTATCGGTGCTATTGTAGAAAAAGTTAAGAAAGATTCGATTGCTGAGCATGAAGGCCATATAAAACCAGGTAGGAATGCATAATTTTAAAAATGCGTATGTAACATTACATGACACATCACGCATTAATATCATCGTTTCTAGGTGATGAAGTAATTGAATGGAATGGCCGTTCTTTACAAGGACTAACGGCACGACAAGTGTATGACATAATCGCAGATACAAAACATGACCCACAAGTAGAATTAATAATATCACGAATAATTGCAGCAAATCGGAAAGCTGCTCAAGCATCTTGGCGTCAATCGCATTCACCTACGAGACACCAAGTGACCTCAGGTATTTGTTTTGGTTTTAACAAGCGTCTTAAAATTAATCTTGAAATGGGGGCAACAACTTGATTAGTAAAATTCACCAATATTTTACCACACTTGTATTATTTGATCTTTTTAACTTGTTTTTAAATTTTTATTTCAAAATATTTAATTTTATTAGCTTTCTTATTTAAAATCACACTTTAAAGTCGATCAAAATTTTTATTTAAACTATAGAACCTTATGAGCAACGAGATAAACCAAGTGTGTTGATAACTTCACCTGGGTCACCGGATCTGCACAGTACGCAGCGTAATAGAAAAGGTCGGTTTGCCAATCGTTTAACCACAAGTGGGAACGCTTCATTTCCTATTGAATCGAATATCGGTGGGAAATTACAGATAAAATTAGGGTTTGAATCAGGAAGCTTGCAATTAATAGTTACAATAATTGGAGCTGCAGAGCTGCGTCCTAGGCAAAATTGTGCATTAAGAAATCCTTATGTTAAAGTATTTAAAGTATTTTTTCTAATTATATTCCATAATTTAATTTGTTTGTTTTTCCTCAGGTATATTTACTTCCCGATCGTTGTGATAAATCGAAAAGACGAACAAAAACTTTGGCAAATACAAACGAGCCACGATGGGGCCAAACCTTTGTATTCAGTGGATTAAGACGTAGCGATCTAAATAGTCGATATATAGAGGTAAACATAATACTAAATGAAGTTTATACTTCGTTCAGTAATCTTAATCAAGCTTACTTAATATAATAAAACTGACAAAAACCAAAATTGTTTCAGATTACTGTATGGGACTATGTGAAATTTAGTGCCAATGATTTTTTAGGTGAAGTGTTTTTACAATTAGCTAATCAACCGTTGGACGATGAACCCGAGTGGCACCCTTTATTGCCTCACCGCGAGAAATCAATTGTAGGTTAATTCTGTTTACTGATGATGTTTATGTATTAAGATTTTGTAATAATATGATAAGATACATTTATGGCCCCCTATTTACCTTCTACTACAATATTCACTCTCTAACAAATGATTTACAATTTAACATACATTTTAACTGTCATTTCTAAATGAAATAGTGAAATTTTATTGTCACGTAAAGTTTCCATTCTTGTGCAGTAAATAAAGTTTACAATGCAGTATTTTATTCGCGATTGCTAGAGTGAATTTTACACGGATATATTTTGAAACTTGAATTTTCTACAAAATATTTAGCCGCGAGTCAAATAAAAGTCAATTTGATGTTTTGTTCTAAATGTTTAATATGCAAAATATTTCCACAATCATTCAGTTAAATTAACATTTTACGATTTTACTAAAAGATAGATATTTCTTCTTATATATTTTTATATATAGTATGGTAAATTGTTGATTTTGGTAAATAACAAAGTATGGTATTGACACAGTCGACCGATCTAACGTGCTGTGTTGTCTTACTTGGCTGCGTATGGTTTCACAATATTATCAAAAATTACTTACTCTAAAAACTAGTAAAATTTTTTACTATATCGTTAGAATTAAAATAAATATGTAATATTAATAATAAGTTTATTTGTGATAAATAACATTTTACAAGGCTGCTGATTTTTAATTTTTCCAGTTACGACGTGATGATGAAATGGAAATGATATTAACACCTACAGATCATTTATCTCCACCAAGTACAACGTCGCGTCTAAGTGATTCCGACACAACATCTGAATGTGATATAGATGGAAATTTAGCAAGTCGAGATGGTGCAAGTATTTCATCGTTTGGAAGTTCTTCAAGTCCTCCACTCGAGGTAATTTTTTTTATTAAATATTTTACTTGGCTCCTAAAGTAAACAATTATTCTTATTCAGTATTGGATGTAAACTAATTTAATATGAAAGAGACATTAAACATTTGTAAACTTTATGTGTCTTCGGTCGTTCCAATGAGATCTAAAATCCAGTTTCCACTTACATACTTTAAAAATATTTGTATACCAATTTCACACTTCCTATGAACATATGTTTATTTGAATTTTTTCACAACTGCATGCTTAATATTTTAAGGGCAAGTTAAACTAAAATAGTAAAATTGAATGAAAAATATTTTAAAAATTGTCCAATTGTTGAGCGCAAATTTATATTTTAAAATGGAACATTGTACTGGGCCCCTATTTCTGAATAATACGAATACGAATAAAAATTGTACGAATTCGTTTCATGGGTATTTCTGAATACGAGTTCGTACAATTGTATTACGAATTCGTACCTACTTGATACGTTCACAAATTTCCTTTATCTGACAATACGAATTCGAATAATTTTTATACGTTCATGAACAATTTTTTGTACGATGAATATTTAGTTAACGTCTCCATAGAAAAACCAAAAATTATTTGAGTTCAAAATGAAAAATACAATATTTTATAATAATTTTAAAGAAAATCGTTTATTTTACTCGTAGTCAATATGTACTTAGCCCGTACTACATTAAATGACCGAATGTAGAACGGAGTCAAGAGCCCTGTTAAAAAATCCGGGACCATAATCCAAAAAATTATATTGAAATATTTACAAAAACACAATAAATTTTTATTTAATTATAAAACCAATTAATACCAAAGAGGTTGGAGTTGCAAGACGCCTAATGGGCCACTATCACACCACAAGAAATTATTCGGTGGTTGAATTTAATTTTCGATCCTTACAATTTTGTCGGCCACACTAAAATACAAAATATTTTATTTACACAATACTCCAATTTTATTTTACTATTTATTATTTATATTACAACATATAATAATTCCCAAATCAGAAGTGACGCTAATTTGAAAACCTAGAAGAAAAATAATAATATTGCATCCATTTCAATACCGACCAAAACGTCAAAACTCAAAATAGTGAAATGAAACATCAAAATACATATAACAAGTTGAACAATTTTATTGCAGGTAAAACCATTTAAAATAAATTTCCCTTATAGCAAGGGCACACATCAAATAATTACGTACGATTGTATTCAGAAATACCAATTTAAATTCGTATATCGTATATGAACTTTCGTAACGTGACACGATACGTATCGTATTCAGAATTACCGGCCCTGTTTTACCAATAGATAGTTAGGGGAGAATATTTGCAGATGCCTTTAAAATTTATCCTGTCAAACAATTTTCAACTTATAAATTGTAATTTTCTTATCGTTGATGCACAATACCAAATTGCCAACGGAATTCAGCTTTCAAACGTCAAATAATATAATTTCATTTAATTTCAGATTTTTTTTTATTGTATTTAAAAATAAACGAAAGTCCCATTAAAATTATTAAATAATTGAATGATAGTTGTTAACTTTGTAAGTAAATTTAAATTGTCTTCGAGGAATTTTATATTTAATATACATAAATGGATTTTTAAAAAAGATACACACACAATATCAATTGTTTTATAATTATTATACTAAAAGTATAAGTTTTAGCATAACAAAAATTCAGTTAATTTTTTTAGCACACAAACTAAGGTAAAATGTTAAACATAAATCTTAATTATGTGGTCATACAGTCGGCTTAAGAACTAAATAATTTTATTAATTTAGAAACATTGAACTATAAAAACAATTAATTTTAGAACATAACAACATAAACTTGATTTTAATTTGTAAATAATTTAATAAAGGCCAGTGATATAATTGTTTTCTTAAGTCGACTTGAGCAATATCTGATCACAGAATTATAATACAAATAAATGTTCACTTTACGACAATTTAATTAATAAATATCTTGAGAATGATGTATAATTTTACCACACGCTTTTATTAATTACTCATTACTCATTAAACCTTAATGCTTTACAATTATTGTACGTTATTATTACAATTTATAAAACTTTAGTTTATAAAACGCTGTAATTTTCCTTAGTTAATCAAAGATAAATAATTTATATTTTTTTATAAAATACAATTTAAATATGTTGAATGAAATGTTTCATTTTTAGCTAATGATTAAAATTTGAAGTAAATGACAAGTAGTTGTTTTGTTTGGTATTTTATTAAATATTACATATTATACAAATGGCCAATACATACATTTATATATACTTATTACATTTTAAACAAACATAATTTTAAGATACAAGTATTTTATATTACTTAGAGAATTTTTGGTTTTTATTTTTTTGCAGATCGAGCATGAACGAAAGTCTAGACGTGATATGTCACCACAAGGGCGAAAGAAAATAGCACAAATGGTAACAAAAGATTATAGAACCGTTTCAGGAGTAGGATCATCTTATCATAATCAGGTAAGAGATACTCTTTTAATTTTTAATAATTAGTCCAGTCTCGTAATTTATTCAAAACTCATATTTGGAGTTAAATTATGCAAGCACTGCAAGTTCTAGTTCCAGCGTCATTTCGCTACGGTTCACCATTTCTTCGATAGTTGAATGTTAGGTAACTGAGTGTATCTGTGTATTATATAACTTCTTTTATACCATCTTCTCGGTTATCCGTATTTCCACTGTCGCTATTGTATTCAGTTTGCTATAGTTTAGCGCTTATTATTCTTTTAAATTAACGATGTTCTATGTCATGTATTTTAAAAGAATTGGCCTTTTTTGCGAATTTGAGCGTTTCAAGCCCATCCGAACATTTTGGGACCGTTTTTGGGTTCATCGAATGCCCTAATTCTTTATTACTGCATAGTTAATTTGTAAAAGTGCAAACGTAAAAGTATTTTGCTGTTAATTCGCATTCTCTAATTACTGCATATCAAAATAAAATTTTGATCGTTTATGATAAACAAAAATCTCAAAATTTAACGCATTTATGATTTATGTATTGTAGATTCATATGTCAAGGTCATATAACTAGCGTTTCCCTTTACCATTCGACATAATTTTTGTTGATTTTTTTGTTTGTTTTTGAATGTACGATCAAGTTTTTAAACAGGATCTCGCGGATGACACCGGATTCACCTTACACTCGTTTTACACATAACAAAACCGAAGGATTTGATAGGTTAATTAGATGGGACAGAATCGGCCAGGTTACAGACATCTAGGAGTAGCGGATAGTTAGATTAAATTTTATATTAGTTTAATATAAAGCTAGATAAATTCCTGAAAGTTTATTTTTAGTTAGTAGTTTCACTTCCGGCAGAATAATTATAAAACAAATCATATACAGCTTTATAACAGCTAAATATTTCTTGGCTCCGTATAGTAAAGTGATATATACAATAAATATATTCAGATGTCTTATTTAAAATTCGTCCTTTGAATTTTGATTAATATGATATATACTAACACCTTAAGAGGTATTCTTTATTCTAAGTACAGGTGAATTATGTTAATTATAACTTTAATGATTGTCGTTTAGATACGCATTTGAAATTCAATCTACGCTGTTTAACTTTTTATTTATTTCATCTGCGCTACATTATTCCATAGAGGGATTTCTAAAGTTACATACTCGCTCACATAAACTTGTATTAACTATAGCAATGGTTATCTTCTTGACGCGGTGGTGATACGTTTTACGTCTTTCCTCCTGTGATACTTTCCCTCGATACACTATTTAATGCAGATGCTTATTTCGGAACATTTCGTTGTTGATAACGCAGGACCCTTAGCGGTTGTTTGCATCTGCGAATTGATGCTAGTCATTGCGATCTCGGAATCCCAAATAATTTCTGTAATTTCGGGATTATTTTTATTATTTCAATAATTTGTGCCTGTTTCTAAGTCCTCAAGAACTCCAAAAATCTATTTAGTCGAAACCATTCAAAAATATTTGGTTTAGACCTCTTTGAGCGGGAACTTTCTTGTTTTAACGACGGATTGGTTGATTATCCCAGATATAGCATTGCACCAAATTGTATAGTATCGAGCTTTTAGCTCGGTAAGGAGTGGTGACAACCTTTATTTATCTGACTCTATGGAACTAGATTTCATGGAATATGACATCACTGTTGATTTCAGTGATAGATAAAAGATATTTTTGATGCAATATATTATTAAATTTTGTACTGTTAAACGCGAGTACTTTTGTTAAATGCGAGATATTAATTTCTCATATCCGTCATTATTGGAAGTCTATCTAGGATTATAGGCATCGTGTTTTCTTAAAATTTGATGAGAGCCAACAATGACTTTGAATCAAATATTAAACAATTTCTCTTTATAAAATTTATTAACGTATTTAAAACTTCTGCAGGCCGACCTACTTACTTTTATGATCGCCAGTTTTACTTAATAACGCAAGTAATGAATTAACTGTTGTTTATTATGAAATGTGGGAAAACTGAAGAACCGTAGATGATTACCAAATCTGAAATTTAATCCACTTAAGCATTATACATTTTCTCATCCGTATGCTTTTTAGTGTTAATAACGCCGATTAAATCAAAAATTGAGAATCCCGGCATTAATAAAATACCAAAAACATCTAATTTTCTGTTAATAGTATTTTTATAATTGCAATATTTAGCTGGCGGGATCTAATTTTATTCAGTTCTGTTACTATAAAATAAACTCTGACAATTTAAAAGTCAAGTATATGTCACAAATGAGACGATAAAATAATAGAAGTGTGTCGTGAGTTCTCAATTGAGAAATCATGTTCCTGAAATTATGGTTACAAATCTACTAATGTGTATAAGGTGACATACCGAATTAGTCAAACGTCAAAAGGAGAAAGCATTTTATAAGCGGTCGAACTTGCCGTCGAAATACTTGTGATTATATCATAGAAAAAATAGATAAGAATAATAATTTTCTTGTATTAAAATAACATTAGACTAATCAAAATATAAAATTGGGTACTGGTTGTATGCATGTTACCTCAATACGAGACCACGATATATTTTGAATTATCTGCATTTCCTTGTTACACAATAATGAAAACAAGAAAGAAACATTCGAATTTTTTTTTACTCGACTATATAGTAAGTCGAGTAAAGCAATACTAACGTTTTTTCTTGTTTTTAATATTGTGTAACAAGGAAAGGCAGATAATCCAAAATATATCGTGGTCTCGTTTTGAGGTAACATGCATACAACCAGGACCCAATTTTATATTTTGATTAGCCTAATGCTATTTTTTTTAACACAAGAAAATTATCATTCTTACATACTTATTCTATGATTATATAGCGCGATAAACATTGAATCAGACAAAACAAATTTACATCAAATACGAGTATTTTGTTTCATAAAATATAGAATGCCAAACATTGCATTGTTCTTTATGGGATTATACATTTAAACCTGAACACGAAATTGTCCCTAGCTCGACCTTAATTATTGAAAGAATTGATTTTTTTATTTGTCTTTACAAACGAGTAGTGTTAGAAGTTAAAGAAAATTGTTTTTCCGTAATGCAGTTTAATTTTTACTCATATCTCTGAAACCATACACTTTACGAATAATTTTGTATGCACAAAAAATATTTATTTATTATTTTTTAAATATCCGCGATCTCGAACGTTTTGACTAATTCATTGTGTCGCCAGCCTCAGTTTCGTTAAGAATATATATAATAACAAACACTTTCAAACCGTCATTAATTTTTACTTGGAGGAGCCGGTATGTTTAAAAATTGAAAAGAACTAATAGGGGTGGACAAATCTATTAATTGGATCTAGCGCCGGCCTTAAGTACACTTACGCACGATAATAGGGTGTTACAAATAAATCGAAGTTACTGGTTTAGCTGATCTTATATTTTTGTTGTGGCCTAATAAGAAGTTTTACTAAGTAGTAACCACCATGGAAGATAAAGTAAGCGGTTACAGATATTCTTAGATCGATTTATATTCGAAACCTTTTTAAAATTCTGTAAATTCATTACAACCTAAAACATTTTTCAATTTAGCAAAATAAATATAAAATACAAAACTAATTTTCTACATTTATTTTTAGCAATCAACCGTACCACCTAGAAGAAATGGTAATCCTACCACAATGAATCAACGAAGCCATTCAGCAGCACCTAGTGAGAATTATCGAAATAACAGCCTACGACGTGGCTCATTATCACCGCCAGATGATAATAGATATTTAGAATATCCAATTTTACCAATACAATCATATACGCCAAGGTTTCAGTCCCGCTCTGCAACCGCAACTCCGACGGGTTCGCCGAAAAAAAGACAATTGCCGCAAATTCCGCAACCATCAACTCGTAGTTCAACCCTTAGAGATCGCCTGACCCAAGATTTTGATGAAAGGGGAGGACGGTTTTCAAGGTATAGAACCCGACAAAATCATGCACAGCAAGTATATCGTAGTACTGGAATGGGATGGGAACGACATTTCACCGGCCTCTCAGATAGTGATTTACCAACGCATTCCCACGATTCACGATTAAGGCCTAGACATTCTTTATCGCCTGATAAAGATTTTTTGGGTGATTTTGGTGATTCTGATATGGAATCAGTTGTTAGTGTTACATCTAGTGCTTTTTCAACTCAGTCTGAACGGCCAAGGGGTTCTAGAATCAGGTACATAGTAATATAAAAAATTGTTTTTATAATTTTGATACTTGTTTTATATTTATAAATTGACCTTTAAAGAAACAATGCAAATCGAAGCCATTCCTCTGGGTGGGACACAACGGCAAATAGTTCGCCTCCAATTAATCAAAAACAGATAACACAGTCCAATTTTTATGCTATTGATAACAATTTTTCAAACAGTAAAAGTGTTGTAGATATTCCAAAGGACGTGAACTTTTCTGAAATCCCCGTAGATGTTAAACCTCCCAATTTATGTGAAAATATTATCTTAGATAGGAATGTTTATCCCAAAGTAGTAGTTCGATCACGGTCATTTAACATTAAATATTCTAACGATTCCATAACAACCTTGCTACCAGATATATTCACATATACTAATGAGCAATCCGGTTTAGTTGAACCACAAGAAATCAATAGAGTTTCGAACGCGAAGAAATATTCAGACCGTGAGACTGTTATACAACAGAATATAATATATGATAATGATATTCAAGGTGAAGATTTTAAATTAAACCACTTTGAACCAAATCTGCCAAAATCAAATGAACACTTGAACAATACAGAAAGTGAACCAATTGTAAACCAGTTCAATGATAAACAATATTATTTCAATGCCTTGAAATCATCCTTTTCTGATCAAAATATAAATAATGCAGACAGAAGTAATGATCGCTATAATTGTTATGCACAAAATATTATGAGACACTCTAAAACGGAATCACATGATATCACGAAGCAACATCTGGTTGTTCAGTACGACTTAAACCGCAAATATGATCAATCTGTAAAAAATAAACACTTTGCGACGGCTCAACGATCTAAATTGGATGTACAACAACAATCAAAATCTGTCAAGCCCAAGTGTATCGGAAATACGCCAATTTTCGAAACGAATCCATTTTTCGAACTTGATAATGCCAATACCAATAAGTATTCTACAAAAGCTACAGGCAAACAAAAACAAGTTAATAAAAAAAATATTGATGTATCAACAAATAAATCGGTTAAAGATAATGAATCAAGCGCCCTTAATAATGACATTTCATTGTTTTGTCCACGCAATAATCGAAACAACGACGTTGATATAGAAATAATTAAACCATTTCTAAATTTTAGATCTAATGTGGAATATGATTCGGATAGTGATGGGAAAATAACCAAAAATTGTGACCGAAAATTTGTTAATAATACTAAAAATACTAAAAGTAATAATAATATATTGATAAACTCTAAAAAGGTTCATTCAAACGTAGTAGTAGATCGTAAATCATTAAAGTTAGACGTGGTTAAACATGTTTGTGGTGATATCATGTTGATTCAGGATTTATCTCAAGTACCTTCAAAAAACAATAAAATCTCAGAGAAATCGAATTCTAGTATATTTGCAAACATTAGTCATAAGTTTGAAAAGAATAAACTTGACAATATCTCTAAGAATTCTGAACAGGAAGAACATTTACAAAATATAAATGTAAGCAAAAATAGCCGAGCCAATCAGATTAAAAGCAATGAAGTATCTATCTACAACAGTGCTGATTCCATTAAAACTATAATTGATGAAGTTCGGTCTGAACTACTGTTAATGCCGAACTCAACTGGTTACTTAAGTGATGAAAGTTATCAGGATGAAGGTATTATTGAAATGAATACAGAATCAGAACAGAACATCGCTGACACAACCGATCGAAAAAAATTAATTGGATCAGAATTAGGCGAATTTATTCCTGGTAAGGAAATGAGAAACAACATTTTTCAAAGATGCTCTTCAAATCGTAACGAAAGCACTGTCTCTGAGGATAGTAATTCCGAAGCGGGCTCTGATGATGTATTCAGTGCACCTTTTTACCGTGATCGAATTTGCCCATTTTCAAGTAAATCTATTCATAATTCAAATGCTTACACTGTTAGTTTTTCTCGATTACAAGATCGACGTAGTAGTAGCTTAGAAAATTTAAAATCAATTAATCCTTCTATGCTAAATGCTTCAGAGCAACGTTGTAGTTCTGTTAGCATAAATGATCAGCCAGAATATTTTGAATATGACAGATCATCATTTAAGTTAAAATCATATAAATCCTGTGCTCCTAGTAGTAGCATCGCTAATAATTCAACTATGTCTAATTCTTTTAATTCACCAATTCCTACTCGGGGGTCACTCAAAAAATCAACCACTTCGTCGGGTTCAATGGGCTCATCTCTAAAAAAATCATCGCTAAAACATCGTGAATACAAAAGTGATTATGATGTGCGTGATCCTAGAAGAAGTGGTAATACATTAGGGCGTGACACGTTTAGCGATCGGGACCGCGATGCAAGTGATAGAGAACAAAAGAATTCAAGAGATAGCTCGTTTAATCGAAGTATATCAAACTCAAATACGGATGGAACACAAGATGATAAAATAGGTATATCGAATTTGTTTAGTTATTTATAGTTACTGGTGACTAGTGCATGCATCTTACTTCAAAATTAGATAAATTATAAAATTATTTCTCACTTGAGTTAAGCTGTAGTTAAATAATGTCAAAATGCCAACTGCCTTGGCGAGTAAGACGTTCTATACATCATTACTTCTTTGGGCAAGGTTCACGATTCATTTGCAATAGAAAACAAGTTAGAATCGTTTCTATAACCTATGGTAACGTATCGCAGAATTTTATTTAAAAACTAAAGCTATGTATATATATATATATATATATATATATATATATATATATATATATATATATATATATATATATATATATATATATATATATACATAGATATACATATATACATATATACATATATACATATATACATATATACATATGTACATATATACATATATGTATATATATATATATATATATATATATATATATATATATATATATATATATATATATATATTTATATGTATATATAAATATATATATCCATATATGTATATATGTATATATGTAAATATGTAAATATGTATATATGTATATATGTATATATATATATATATATATATATATATATATATATATATATATATATATATATACATATATACATACATATATATATATACATATATACATATATACATATATACATATATGTATATATGTATATATGTATATATGTATATATATACATATATACATATATATATATATATATATATATATATATATATATATATATATATATATATATATATATATATATATATATATATATATTTATATATATATGTACATTCACAAATTTATTATGCAATCTTACAAGACCTCAGGAATTATTAGAAGTGAAACCAACCGTACCATAAATTGAGGCCAACAAATTGCCGGATGTTTTTGTTATAAAAAAATGGACAGCTGATATGAGAATCGCATACCATTTTCATTCGTTTAACGATTTATCTAATTTTGAAGTTTTTTTGTTATTAAAAATGTAAAAAATAATTAAGTGTTAAAAACGGTACTCACACCAATATTACATGTGTATATCTGCAATATCTAGATGGAAGCTTAAGTGATACAGCTGTAGGTATACAAGGTATGGATTCGGGATGTCGTAGGCAAAAAGAACAAAGATCGCCGAGAGGCGGTGATACACCAACAAGGGAAAGGGAACGGTTTGGTTCGGGAATGGGGAAAAAAAGTAGTTCTACATCACAATTATCAGCAACCGGTAAGTTATTCATATTAAAATGTATTGCGTTCTTGTTTTATTATTTAAAATTGATGTTTAAAATGAAAGTTGGAACATAAATAAAGTTTTTAACAAAATTATGTTTTAATTTTCAAAATACTTATAAAATTAAAAGCCCTTTGTAATTAATATAAAATTGGGGGTCGATAATATTTTAAAAATAATATAATATTACACTGAAAGGTCGAAAGAGACGATTAGGATTTGGGAAAAGAGGTAAAAACTCGTTTACCGTGCACAGAAGTGAAGAAGTTTTACCAGGTGAGATGCGGGGTGGCCTGTCAAGGGGCTCCTCTGCATCAAGTGATGGCGAAGGAAGTGCTGATGGCGACAGGTTCGCTTTTCGAATTATTCTTATTTTTTTATCATTTTTCATTTATATTTTTTATTATAATTCGTTGACAGGGAGATTTGGAAATATTACAAAAAATATTAAAGAATTTAATTTAACTTACAAAATAATTTTTGAACATACTTATGTAGTTGTATTATTTTTTATATGCTATAATATACAGGGTGTTTTTTAAGCATAAATTGTAAAATTTCATCAGCGAATTCCTGCACGAAAAATAATAATAAAAAAGACAAATTAATTCGTATTAAAAATTGATTACTTTGGTTAATTAATTGATTTAAAGTTAGCCAATTTCATCAGCATTTCCTTATTTTTTTAAGTTCTTTGCCTAGAGCTAGACGATTATTTAAGGTGTAAAATTGAATGTTGTTGTGCTTCTAATTTGTTTACATGAATTATTAAAATTTACCTGATTGAGTTGGAGTTGTAATTTTAAATCAAGTTCTAGTGGCTTATAATTCTTTAGTTAATAACAACATTTTCTTTTCGCAGAGACTGAAGAGATTAGAGTTAGGAAAATATTTAAAGAACATCCTGTATATGTTATACGTTTATTTATTTACATAATAGGTATACGTAATAATCTACACATATTATAGTATGTACATTATAATGTACATTTACTACTACATTTATGATCGTGTAACTAACGGTCAACATTTGCGAATGATTCTTCCAGTAATTTTATTTAAATGAAATTTTGGGTTATTCTGGGTAATAGTCAGATAGTATTTTTACATCAAGGTGAAGTTACCAAGACGTTGGAAGTTCGGTTTTGAACTAATGAAACATTGAATTCTTTATAAAAGAATATTGTATGTATGCGTTAAATACAATAAAATACGAGTTTACGAAGGGGTTGATAATTGCGTAGCGAATCATTAAAATTCGCTAAGGCATTGTGATTATACATTGAATGTAATTTCAAAGTATTTTCAATGTTTTTGTTGTTTGGTCACTGCAGTCTTATGAGACGACCTTTGTATTTTTTAATACAAAGAATTCAATGTTTCATTAGTTCGAAACCACACTTACAGTTACAACGTCTTGGTAATTTCAGTGGTAAACTTTTAAGTAAACTAATAAATATGACCAGTTTTATTATATATTATAAACCAGAATAATAATAGTTATCGTTAAAATCAATTAAATCCTTTTATTGTTTTTATATTTTGTTTATTTTGTGTTTAAAACATATGCAGTAAAATGGTATGATTATTAGAAGTGTAGTACATAATGTAAACCTTTATTAAAATTAAAAACTTTATCTGGATTATTGTAAAAACACCTTTAATTTATTTGTAAAGGTTCTTCAATTACAAGTTAATTTTTGAAACCATATCTAGTAAAATAATAAAAATGGTTCAACAATTAAGTAAATTTTGTGTTTGACAGTTGTCGTGGCAAGGGTATCACAATGTTGATTCTTAAAAAAATAGTCTGTGATATAAATGGTGCGTCGTTCGTCATTTCCAGTAACAATAAATAACTTAAAACGACAGGTGACAATAATTAAATTTCTTTTCATGTCGCGCCAAATCTTGTGACTATTATGCTGTGTGTCGACAGGTCCATTTTTTACTATATTCACAAATAAAATAAAATCAAACGAATGTGAACATAACTCCCGAAGGTGGCGGACGTGGGCATGTTATTTTTTACATGAATTATTTGCTTTTCCATGCTCTACATAAATAGAAGTAACATATGAAATTCTTAATGGCTCATTTCTACAATAATACTGCTAATATATATATTAACTCATCCAAAATTATTCTCGTAAATTGACTTTTATTTGGCCATCTACATTAGAGCAGTATGAGCAAAATATGCGTTGTTTAAACATGTAAAATTTGGACAAAATTATGATAAAATATCATATTAAACTGAAGATAACGAAACATAAATTGATCTGGATTATATCAGATAGTTTTATCTGCAAAATGGTAAAAATATTAAGTTTCATAAATCTTGTGGATTCCGCGATATTGTGGAACATATCAGTATATTCTTTTTAGAAATATTATTCATGTATGCATTATAAAACTTACGAAGCAGCCGAAAGCAAACCATCGTTATGATTCTTATATTTGTAAGTAAGTTTTGAACTGTTTAATGAAGTATGATCTAAAAACTTTTGAACTGCACTCGTTAATCGAGAAAGTTAACAGATAGTTCCACAATGCTTCGAACACCACAAAGATTTTGTAAGTCTGGGTATCGTTTTACAGACGAAACCAGCATGACAAATAAATAATAACAATTTCAATGATCTTGTATTCAAAATTAGCAATAATGAATATAATTTTTGATAATATTTTTCATTACTTACATTTTAGAAGTAATTTTTTAGATTTAGTATGATAACACTTTTGCGTTTGAGTTTTTGTGAAATAATATCATTGACGGCTTATAACAGCGAAATGACAATCAATTTAGCAAAATCGCATCAATGGTTTGTTGTGATTTAGTAATGGTTGATTCTTAACACATATTCTATTGGGACCAAACAAACCGTCTCTGTAAATTAACATTCATCAATCGCTGAAGTATTTGTAGTCTACAATTGACAAATTTCAACATAGTTTGCAATAATAAATACCAGACCCATATCAGTTTATGAATAGTAGCGATATCTATTAGTAACTGATGAACTTCAATTTAGTTGTAAATTAAGGCAAACGATCGATGTAATGCGCACGTCGACGTTTAACGCTTAATAAAATAATTAGTTTTTTCTACAAAGACAAAGTATTGGTTATGCCACATTGTTTTAATTTTCTTATAAGGTCAATCAGTATTCCTGTTTCATCCCCCACACATCACATATTCTTCTACGTACATCATCACAGTTTACTACCTGCACTTTGCACCACACGTCAATCATGTACAGTGACGTGGACTATGAATCGTAGTTCCGCATTCCAACAAAAGTGAGCCTTTGAAGATAGTAATCTACAACCTGCTCCTGTGACACTACTTTACTATTTCCAGGGATTATGGAATTCGGGAAGGAATTACACATAGCTTCTTATCTAAATCGGATTTATCTGGTCTACTGAAGAAAAGGTTTGACATACATTTTAATAAATTGGAAAAAACTTATTATTATTTAAAATAATGGAAGCATGAATTATTACCAATTTATACCTAAGTATACCACTAAAAAAGAAAACAGCTTAACTTTATCAAAAAGAACGTGAGGCACACATCATAAATGTGGCTTCCAGAACATACTCCGTTGACGAAACAATGGACTTTATGAATGGATACTATATAGGAAACTGAAATGCAGTTTCCCTCTTCTCTACAGGAATCTCTACAGGAATTCATAAGTAGAACCCCGTCACTTAGAATTCTATATATAAATAAGCTTAATTTTTGTGAAATTTTCAACTTTTACTGTTTCCAGCTCTTACATAAGCTTATTTTACATTCTTTTTATACCCTTCTAGATGGCCTTTAATACAACATTTGGTAATTTCTTTTACTAACGATAGCAAAAATTTTTGTATTGGAATTTAATGTTATGTGATAGAAATTTTTAACAGGAAGATTTTGATCAATAATCCATGAACGAATGTAATTCTTTTTACATTTTAAGGAACCTCCGTATATAAAAATGTATTACTTCCACTAACTTTAAGTGGCAGTTAAAATAATTCGCAATAAAACATTACAAACTCTTAGTTTATACTCGGATCAATTAGCCATTAACGTCAAAACGAAAGGGTCCAATTTTAAATTCTAGTTTGCGATTAATCTAAATAGTTTTTGCGAAAATCTTGCTGTCGGAGTGCAAAACGGTCAGAGGGCCGACCCATCTTCCATACCAGTATAAGCAGGCATGGAGCTATGCAATGTGCAGATGGTGATAAAATCGGACCTATAACCGGTACGTCCTCGAATTGGCTGACACTGGCGTAAAAGTAAGGACGGAAAAAGCACACCGCGAAAGAGTTGGGAGAGACTTGGCCCCAGAATAGATGATAAAAAACTGCAAATTAAGTTAATAATGATACAAAGCTTACACCATGCGTTTTTTACTTATTATCAAAATATATAATTTAAAGCATGTTGTGTAAAACACAAAAATACTTTTGTCCACGGCTATTGTTTAAAATACACATTATACTTTTGTTTCTTCAATTATATAAAGCCAAGTCGAAGGCGAATAAAATATACGATTTGTATGTATCTAGGCCCAAAAAACGTAAATTCGAAAAAAACTTTCATACAAGTGCTATGGTAATTCTGTTTTGTTAAGTCTTTTGACTTTATTTATTTAAATCCCGTAAATGTGGCAGAAAATATGTGTTCATGCTCCTGAGCGTGAACTTTATTCTTTTTCGTGATTTCATTGTTTAGGCCGGTATACATATAAAGTCCATATATTGAGATATAGCCGTATACATACACTGGCACTGATATACAATATTCACTACTGCAGTGATTAATTCACTACTGACAAGTAAATAATTCTTTTATTTAAATTTTTTGAAATTTTATCAGTAGCCTTTTCTTTATCTAGTACCTATAGCACAAGCAAATTCATACAAATCATGCATTTGGAACAATGTTTTGTTCGAGTATCGAGGAACCCCAGCATAATACTTCTACCGAAAAACCAATTCATGCACTTTAGTTAATTCATTATAACAGTTTACAATTTTATTTCTCCTTATTTGGCTGATAGAGAGTTTTACACTAAGGTTCCTCGAATTGTGCTTATTGGTTGTTTTTAAGAAAGATTACTGGATAAAACTTCGAATATGAAAATAAAACAACTCTAGTTGCTCGCAAGAATCATTTTTAATATTTATATTAAAATTATAATTAGTTAATTGTCAAAGTATATTATTCCACTCGCCTCTAATGATTGTTATTCACTCGGATGATTTACGACTTTAATATAAACTTCATCCTCGTGAATAAGAGCCATCATTATACGCTCGTTGAACAATATGCTATTAACAACTACCAGTAGTGCATGTTTTCAATCTATAGTGTACTGTGAAGTTTTGTTAAATGGCTAGTAGTTATTAATTTATTATTATTTACTTAAATAGGTCAATAATGAAATTTTAACGTTAGTTTTTGTTCCAAAGCACGCCAATTTACCAAACAAATTTTTGGCAAAACACATAATCAAAATAATACACAATATTGACTGATACCGTTTTTAATTCCGTTAGTATTATTAAATAACATGTATTGCTAATGGACTTTCTTAGCAACAAGAACAATTAAAGATGATACTCCTATAGTAGTGCAAAATTATATAACAGTACTAGGTTTGAGAATCACTATTATATCGCTAGTTTACTGTAACCAACCTTTGGCACGATCTATCTTGCACACGGTTAAAACGATGTCCAATAAAAAAAAATCCTACAAATTTTCATCGGACGTCCTAAAAATTTTCATTGAATATGAAGAAACTTTGCATGTTTAGTGAAAAAATCGGTCGCTCGATTTTAAAATATCACATCTGAGCCAAATTCACGCAAGGTTAAGAAATTCAGTGCCTTATAGGTTGAACATATACCGCATTGAACCGCATTGAACTTCAAAAAGAAATGACATTAAAACGGAGAGTTGCTTAACAATAGATACTTTTAAATCAAACAAATGACCTACTATAAATAAATGTATTTGTATAGTTCCAAAAATGATTCTTAATGCATTAATCGAAGCGACTTTAACACTATATTTCCAACGCTATTTTAATTCTTTGTGCACTTAAGGACCTTAGATCTGCCATCAAAACACCTCAAAGTTGTTAATATTTTTCTACTTTGTGCTCGGTAATTGTGATTTTTTTGTTGTTCTTGTTTCTAGTATTAAGGAACAACGAAAAAATTATTTGAAAAATTGTATTTTACTATTAATGCGATTAAAAATATATATTCGATATTTTAGTTTGTGATAAATTGTTTTACGATCTAGAAATTTAGATTATATACATACATAATTTCCGCCAAAAATAAGTACTTTTCGTTTTTGTAAACCCAAATTATGTTATCTTTAATTTTTAACTTTTTTATTATAATATCAACTAAAGTATCTCAGGGTAGTATTTATTAAGCTTGCTCTAAATATTATAAATTTTAGGTAATGATGTAAATTTAGATAGTGTATTTTCTTTTGTTTTAACTTGATAATAAATATTTGTAACGCGCACAAGTTTGTTATAAATTTTCTTAAAAAGATAAAACATAAGAAAATACAGGGTCCCGGTCGAAATGACATATTTTAAAACGGCATTTTTCATAATTGCATATTTCAAAACGACTTAGATACAAAAAGGCATTTTCATAACAACATTTATCGTTTATTTGAATTCTCTTCGGCATTTTTAAGAGTGCATAAATAAACATAATATAATATAATATAATTACATAGTAAAAGGATATATTTCCAGCAATTGCTTTCAAAAAGCCATATTTGCTGTATTTTTTTCATTAAAATTACGTTTATGTTTTTTTTTCCTTAATGATATATTTAGGTTTTTTTTAAGGTAACGGATTTTCCTTTCCAGTTACTTTCTTTGTTAAGTTAAAGGAAATTGGTAAAAACTGTATAACTTTGGGATGCGGCATCAAAAACAATTAGTTATTGAAATATTGAAATGCAGTACAAATTAATGTTCGTTGCTGCTGGAATATTCATACATTTTAGTAGGTATTTCCATTGCACTTCGCCCACTGTTTCTAAGTAACACCAATTTAATAAAACTATTACAAACGTAAAAACGATTACATTATATATATATATATATATATATATATATATATATATATATATATATATATATATATATATATATATATATATATATATATATATATATATATATATATAAGTTAAGTTCAGGACCGTAGGTTGAACTAAAAATATTATTCAGACTATGTCTGCTTTATTTAACTTCCAACTTATGTCTAACTTTTACATATTTCGATTTTGATTTAAATAAAAAATATGCAAGTGTAATATTTTACACGCGCATTTACAGTTTTGCTGATTGTGAAATATAATTAATATAAAAGAATTGTGCCGTGTGCACGAGTATTGTTGATTTAGCCAATTTATGTAGAATGAAACTTGAACCTCTGTTGAATGCACATTCCACGAGGTTGATGATTTCCCATGAAATGTGGTGGTATGAATTGATGACATGACTGTATCGTGTGCCTTAACTTCTCCCCCTTTAAAAATCCTCGTCTCGTGGATTAGAAATTTATTTTGATTGGTTGTATCCCCATGTGTGGTGTTGCTGGAGTTGTGGTTTCCTGTTTTGGAAGCCAAACCATTTTGTTCTTTTTCTTGTATCCCATGCATGCTATGAAAATAATAATTGTTATTATTATGATTGTTATTATCCCGATGTCTGTTGCCTTGTTGTTTTGATAATATATGGTGAGTTTGTCCAGTAGACTTATGCTCTTTTGATGCAGGTTGTGCAGGTATTCTAGGTTGAGCATAACTCCTATTTGCGTGATGTTTGTTAGGAGTACGGGCGGAAGAATTTGTGATGTTTTTATTTCCCTGTTGGTGAATGTCCATCCTTTTATTTCCAGGGTTTCATTTTGATATTGGATCAGGAAGTTCCCGTTTAGGTGTTTCTCCGAACTGTTTTGCTTTAGTGTACCATTGAAGTTGTTCAGAAATATGGTATTTTGGTTTACCGGTTCGATTATTTCTTTCTCGTAGCCTTTCTTAATTCGCAGCCTGCGTTAAATCCTTTCATCAACTGATTTATACGGTGATCTTCGTTCAATTCCTGTAACTGGTTAAGCCCACAGATAGTGATTTCTCTTCTACTTTTGCATTGATTGATTATGCCGTATATTCTATATTGGTTTAGTAGAATTTTACTGTATTCCAGGTGAATCTGCTTATTGTTTTTGATGATCGATCGTAATTTTACGTGGCGAAATTCTTCCCCGTTCGTCTTTGGTATCGAAATAACGTATAGGATTATCATGTCACGCATCAACAAAGTTGGTTCCGCATGCTCTATAGCCTCTATCTCGTTGTAATACGGTAGGGTTTCTATTTCATTCACCAGTCGATTAATTTCTTCCTTGTCTAATAAGTTGGAATTTATTATTCCTCCTTTTGCCAACTGAACTGCTCTGACTATTTCTTTCACCTCTTCCTTAAGCAACTGAAGGCGATTGAACATCGTTTGTTGGAATACATCGTCAGCGTTTCCTTCTAAGTGCAGCTGGATTTCATTGTGCTGCTTGAGGATCTGTTGGATCTTTTGGGTAATGGCGTTGTTTATTTTGTATTGCACGTTGTTATTTTCGATTATTCTGTTCTGGCTGCTGAGTATGGCATCCCAGTCAGTAGCATCCGGTGAGCCAGCAGTCCATTTCCAAGCTGAGCCAATCCAATTAATGGAGCGTTTGGTCTTCGGCTTGTGGTACTTAAGTTCTCCTAGTAATTTATGGATTTCGTTAATCTGGTAGGTTAGCTGTGATTTTAAGATACTAGATGGGCTAATATCCTTTATCTCCGATTGAATTCTGGACAGGACATCTTCGTAACAGCTAAGGTCGATTTGATGAATCACTTTGAAATTACCACTGATTATGTTGCCATTTCCCCACTCGTATCGAAACTACTGGGGTGTCGTAATGATAAATATTAAGGGATGTTATTGAGGTCCACAAGCACAAACTGGAAAGAAATGATCTTAATTAGTGACGTTCTTGATGTGAGTTTTGTGTATTTTTCTGCCGGAGGTGATTGTCACTGTGACTTTATTGTCTTTGGCAACAGTTTCTTTCCTGAATTTCGGTCTATCTTTGCCTTGAATTTGTTTGATAGCAGTGAATATTGTTTCGCCAATTTCATAAGATTTGGGCTCGTTTCTTTTCACATTCTCCCTTTGAATTTTTAACTTTTGGCTATTTTTTATTCGTTCTACGATGTCTTCATTGACTTTTTCTCTAAATTCTAACAGATCTTGATAATTTATTCGTTGTAGCCTGCCAAGGCATATATGGCTCGGTTTTTTTCCTATAACTGAGTGCACGGTGTTGTTGTACCAGTCTACAGCTATGCTGACCAATTATTTTGTCGTGAAGTCCTTATACTCGGCTTTGATGCACCTCAATATTTCTATTACCGTTGAATGGACCCGTTCAACTGTGCCATTTACTTCACTTTTGTTTGTTGGTGTTGAATATACCTTTATTCCAAGTGTTTTGATGTAATTGGTAATGATGGGGCTCACGAAGCTAGGTTTGTTATCCATCACGAGCATTCTTGGTGCCGTGAAGTAATGCAACGCTTTAATCATCTTATTTCTCAGATGTAGTACCGATCGATCTTTAATATGGAAGAATTTTGCGAATTTAGAAAACTTATCCACACATGTGATAAATTTTTCGTTTTTGGTGTCTATAATGTCGATGTGTATTATCTCTGAGGGATATGTAGGTACTGGTGTTTCCTGCATTTGGGGTTTGTTAGGGTGTCTATCGTACTTGTTCTCATTACAGATTTCACAGTCTCTTGTGTACTTCTTAACCAGACTGGCCATATGAGGGAAATAATATTTTTCGAGAATTTGTTGTTTGTTCTCTTTCCAATTTCGATGAGCCCTCCTGTGTTCATCCTCGATGATTCGGAATTTATTATCCTCATTGCAGATGTCCTCTACTACTCGCCGCGATAGTCGTACCTTGTAATTATTGAAATGTTGTTGGTGATCTTCCTGAAGAGTTTGCATGTGCTCTTCTGGGATTTTTATACCGTTCAATAACGTCGGATGTAATTTCCTCTTCAGGATATTTGTTAGAATCTCCTTATTTATATCCGGTAGCGAAATATAGTGTCGATGGTAATTGCTGTGCGGTTCCTCGTAGATGTACATATCGTCCCCTCTACTGAATATTATCTGAACCTTGAACACATTTATCGGCGACTCACAGTGTTGGATTAGTTGGGTTCCATCCTCTTCAGCGCTGTGTACCGTCCCACTGCTTGAAGATGATAGTGTGTTTACTTCCACCTTTAACCTCGATAAGGCATCTGCCACCTTGTTAGTTATGCCTGGTTTGTATACTAACTCATAGTCGTATTCTTCAATGCGCGCATTCCATCTTTTGAGTTGTTTGTTATTGTTTCGGTTACTTAGCGCAAACGTCAACGGTTGATGGTCTGTTACTATTTTTATTTTTTTGGCACCATACAGGTAGTTTCGAAGACTCTCCAAGGCCCATACTATCGCCAACATCTCTTTTTCATTTGTGGCGTAGTTTTCTTCTGTAGTGTTTAGGGATCTCGAAACATACGTGATTGGGCGGTTTTTTCCTACTTCGCCTTGCGATAGGACCGCTCCTATGCTGGTGTTTGAAGCATCCGTTGTTAGCATAAAGGGTCTATCGAATTCGGGGAATATGAGTAGATCTGATGACGACAACTGTTCTTTCAGTTGTTCGAAGGCTTTTAATTCTTCTTTACCAAGCTCGATCTTGAGTTTATTTGATTTATTTGCCTTTACCTGGGCATTCTCCCCTCTCGTGAGATTCGTTAGCGGCTTAACAATTTTAGCAAAATCTCTGATAAATCGTCGGTAATAAGATGTTAGTCCAAGGGATCCTTTTAATTCTTTAAGGTTCTACGGTGGTCTGAGATTCCTAATGGCTGCTACTTTTTTTGGGTCTGCTTTTATGCCCGAACTGGTTACGATGTAACCCAGAAATTCCGTTTCGTTTTTCAGGAATTCCGTTTTATTGAGGTTAACCCGGAGTTTTGCGTCTCTTAGTTTCTTAAAGATTTTTCTCACATTATCAAGATGTTATTCTTCAGTTGTTCCGCCGAAGATGATTATATCGTTGATCTAGACGTAACAAATTTTTCCTATGAACTCTTTAAGGACGTCGTCTATCATACGTTGAAAGATGGCGGGCGCATTCTTCAGCCCGAACGGTAACCGCAGGAATTCGTATTTCCCATTCAATATTGAGAATGCGGTTTTTGGAATGTCCGTTTCTTTCATCTTTATATTATGGAAGCCTGATGTCAAGTCGATTGTTGTGTAGAACCTCGAATTCCCTAGGTTTGCGATGGTGTTGATTATGTCTGGGATCGGGTAGGGATCAGGAATAGTAACTGCATTCAGTTTCTTGAAGTCAATTACCATGCGGTACTTTTTTATTCCCGAAGCGGCTAGTTTTTTTTCCCACGATCCATATAGGCGAATCGATCCATATAGGCGAATTGTACGGGCTTTTCGACGGTCTGATTACCCCCTCTTCTAGGAGTTTTGCTACTTGCTCGTCAACTTCAGTCCTCATGTTTATGGGGTACGGGTATGTCTTCGTATATACTGGATCTTCCGTTGTTGTTCTTATTTCTGCTCTTATGGTCGTATCGATGATTTGTTCGTTGTTGATCGGTCCATCAATTTGTAGGAACTCATTGATTAGGGTTTTCAATTTTAATTTCGTTTCTCCGTCCAAATGGCTATCTCTGACCTCGATGTTGTTCACTTGGGTCGAGATTTTCTCCTTCAATGGAATACTGACACCTGGAGAGATGGTTAGTATGTTTTCTCTCCTATCTGTCATGGCCTCTACCTTTTTAAGGATGTCATCGCCGATTATGCCGTCGAATGAGGTCAAACCAGGTAACACAAAGAAGTCCACTGAGATGTCATTCCTAAATTTTTTAAATATGGGTGCTGTTATTTTGTGTTTTATTGGTATGTCGCCCCCTGCTGATTTGACGGTGAACGGTTTGTCTACTGCTTGTGCACTCATAGCGAGTTCTTTCCTAAAAAAGTTTTTGTTGGCCCCCGTATCAGTGAGAAATTTCAGTATTTTGTTGTTTCGGCATTTATACTCTAGGTAAGGTAGGCTTAAGAGGCCTCCTCTATAAAATTTACCTCACCCGTTGGATCGGAATCTTCATCTTCGTTGTCATCATAGTTTTGCATACTTTTAACACTATGCGCCGTTGGTACTTGGCGAAACACATTAACACTTAATAAACACATTAAAACACTTGTTTATTATTTCGCACAAAATTTTTTTTTTTTTTTTTTTTCCAAAAATGTTTAAAAAATTACTCGATTAATTTCGACTTGTTAGGTCATCATCAGGAGTATCTCTGAGATACTCCTGATGATGACCTAACAAGTCGAAATTAATCGAGTAATTTTTAAAACATTTTTGGAAAAAAAAAAAAAAATTTGTGCGAAATAATAAACAAGTGTTTTAATGTGTTTATTATTTATCATAGTTTTGAATATATTCTTCATATCCTTCGCATTCCTCGTAAGGATCTTCACTTTGCTGTTTCAGGTAAAACACCCTTTGTTGTTTTTGGGCCTTCACATTCGCATCCGATGTCACTTCTCTTTTGAAATTTGGGCGATTCATGTAATTGACCCTTTGTGTTCTTATTGATGGATCTACTGACATTGCGTGTTGGTGGCTTCGGTTGTTGTGGCCGTTGTGGTAATCTGACATCTTGTTGTTGTTGATTAATTCCATATCCCATATTTCTTTGCTGTAGGGATAACCGTGGAAGCGGTCTTGGTGCTTCTTGGTGGAGCTTGTTTTGCGAATAAATTTGGTTGACTGGAAGTGTGACCATATTGCTGTTGTTAAACCTCCTATCATGTATGGTTAGGTTTCGGAAATTTAGATTCTGTATTTCCAAACAGGATGCATAGGCTTCGGGTAGGGTTGCCGGTCTTTGAATTGTTAACATTCTGGATATCTCGCCTGATACTCCTCTAACAAATACGTCTAATGCACGGTTCCTATACATTTCCATTAAAACTTTCATTGTGTCTTTATTATAATTTTCGGTCTTTATCTTATTTATAATGAGTGAGAGCTGATGATTAACGTTAGCGTAGAACTCATCAACACTTTTGGTTCCCTGCGTTAATCTGCTAAGTTGGTGTTCCAGCGTACGTTGGTCCCTTTTATCAGCATAATGGAGTGATAAACAATTTTTGATCTCGCTCCAACTACCGTTGAAAATGTTGTACGATATGAGGGCCGAATCCGCTGTTCCCCTTATTTTTTGACGTATGCTTTGGAGAATGGCCCGATAGATTGGCTTGTCTTTGACAATCTCATAATCGTCCAATATACCTTCTACACTATTTATCCACGATACATATTGTAGGAGATTCCCGTCGAATACTTGTAACTCTTTTACACAGTCTGGAAGTTTGCTAATCTCCCTCAGGTCGTTTTCGTTGCTCCCTCGCCTCCAAACGTTCTAATCTCCGTGTGACATTTTTCATTGTCTCAATGTGCATTTGTTCCATTGTAGTCATTTTGTATTATGTATTTTGTATTTTTAGGATTTAGATTATAATAAAATGTTTCACTTTTTGCTTTATTTACACTTGTTATCTAGTTTGTTTCGATTTTTCATTAAAATTATGAATTAATTAGATTTTATAATTTATTAAAAATTATTATTAATTAGACTTTATATTTTATTCACGTTTTGTTATTGGGATATTTTTGACTTTTTTAATTTTTTTTTATATTCGTTTCAATTTTTTATTAAAATTATGAATTAATTGGATTTCATTCAGGTTAAAATTATTATTAATTAGACTTTATATTTTATTCACGTTTAATTTTTCAATTTTGAAAATTTTCCTTATTTTTTTATACTGTGGTAAATTTTACTTACAATATTATTATATTCTTCAGTTATGAGGATTTTTCCTGGATCATAAATTGATGCAGGAATTTTGTATGTTCCTGGAGATATAAGCTGGGTCGTATAACCGGATGACTCGTAGATTTCCTTTTTGGCTACAAGCGTTTATAATTGCCCATGGCCTACTAGTGGTACGCGTTCACTCACACTATACAATAAAATTACTATAGGAATAGTAATTGTTCACAATTTTTATTATTAAATTACTATAGGGATAGTAATGCATTTTTTACACCTTTTTGTTACAAATTATTCTGATCGACTGTAAAGAACACTTCATAACACTTTGAGATAACTTTATTATTTGTTTCGGCGCCAGTTAAGTTCAGGACCGTAGGTTGAACTAAAAATATTATTCAGACTATGTCTGCTTTATTTAACTTCCAACTTATATCTAACTTTTACATATTTCGATTTTGATTTATATAAAAAATATGCAAGTGTAATATTTTACAAGCGCATTTACAGTTTTGCTGATTCTGAAATATAATTAATATAAAAGAATTGTGCCGTGTGCACGAGTATTGTTGATTTAGCCAATTTATGTAGAATGAAACTTGAACCTCTGTTGAATGCACATTCCACGAGGTTGATGATTTCCCATGAAATGTGGTGGTATGAATTGATGACATGACTGTATCGTGTGCCTTATAACGGGTGTTTTTTTAGGAGGTTTGTTTTTCCGATAGATGTCGTTTTATTTTATGACAGTTGTTTTGACAGCTCAAAGTGGCATTTCTACTCAGTATTGTTTGGCAAATCATTATGAATAGGTTAACTCCAGAACAACGTTTTCAAATCGTGGAAATTTATTTTCAAAATCAGTGTTCAATTAAAAATGTTTATAGAGCACTTCGTGAATTTTATGGTGCACATAATCGTCCGTCAGAGACCACCATAAAGAACGTAATTACCAAATTTCGGTCTACATTCACTCTTTTGGATGCCAAGCCACCGACAAGAATGAGAAGAGTTCGTACAGAAGAAAATATTGCTGTCGTTGAGGCCAGTGTCGAAGAAAACGACAATTTATCGATTCGTCGTCGTGCTCAGCAAATTGGACTTTGTCCATCGACTTTATGGAAAATTTTACGTAAAGATTTGGGTTTGGTGCCATACAAAATTCAATTGGTGCAAGAATTAAAGCCACACGACCATCGTTTGCGCCGTGAATTCAGTGATTGGTCGTTAAATCAATTGAACGAAGATCCATTTTTTTACCGTAAAATTCTCTTCAGTGATGAGGCGCATTTTTGGTTAAATGGATACGTCAACAAACAAAATTGTCGCATTTGGAGCAAAGATAATCCACACGCCGTTCTAGAATTACCAATGCATCCTGATAAATGTACTGTTTGGTGCGGTCTATGGGCTGGTGGGATCATCGGTCCATATTTCTTTAAAAATGAGGAAGGACGACGCGTTACCGTGAATGGAAATCGATACAGAACCATGTTAAATGAGTTTTTGTTGTCAAATCTTGAAGATATGGATATGAATGAAATGTGGTTTCAACAAGATGGTGCCACTTGCCATACAGCACGTGAAACAATCGACTTATTGAAAGAAACTTTCAACGACAACATTATTTCGAGAAATGGTCCGGTGAATTGGCCTCCGCGTTCGTGCGATTTGACGCCACTCGATTACTTTTTGTGGGGATACGTGAAGTCATTGGTTTATGTGGATAAACCTCAATCGATTGACGCTTTGGAAACCAATATTCAACGTGTCATTGCTGACATACGCCCTCAAATGCTTGAAAAAGTGCTGGAAAATTGGACCTCCAGAATGACATTTGTGAAAAATAGTCGTGGTAGCCATATGCCAGAAATTGTGTTTAAATGTTAAATGCCAAAAAATTATCTACCAAATAAAAAAAAATTTTGATCATTTCATAATTTTATATGTGTTTTATTCAAAAAAAAAATCGGCAACCTCTTAAAAAACACCCTTATATCGCACCATGTGTGCAAGAAAACGATAAACATTACTTATCGCGTTATTGCATTTTTAGAATATGGGCAACAGGCTCCACAGATGTGTATATTCAGTTGTTTCTTACGGATTTCCTGCAGAAATTATTAAGCTTTAAAAATTAATTTTACTATGAGCTTATACTAAAATTTTTCGATAAAGACTGTTTTCCTGAAAAAGTTTGTTTTCGAGTTATCGTTTTATTGCACGCATGGTCCTGGTATATATATATATATATATATATATATATATATATATATATATATATATATATATATATATATATATATATATATATATATATATATATATATATATATATATATATATATATATATATATATATATATATATATATATATATATATATATATATATATATATATATATACCAGGAGTCATATGTTTAAATATATACCTGAGCTTCGATGTGGTATACACGATATTCTGATGTAAACGTATGCAATACACCATATTATATAGGTGCGATAAACATAAAATTGTTGTGGCTGATCTTGGGCAGGATCATAAAAGAAGGAAACCCCTTAAACAAAAATTGTAGTGGCAACGTACGTTAACAATAACGCTACATATCTTGAAACTAATATCTTTGAATCAATTTTTTTTTCAATAACCCGTTAAATTAAGAAAATAAATGCATGAGATGTACAGTGCTGGGAAAAAAAAGTGGGACAAACGAATTTATTGCAAATTGGAGTCTTTTTTTGCTAAAATTACAAAACTTTTGAAAACAATTTGTTTATTGTTTCATTTTAAATACATGTATGACGTAATTTTTTGAAAAAAAAAATTTACCTGCAATTTAGGGGCAGAACCCCGAAAAATGCCAAAATATTCAAAATACGTTGATGGGTGTTAAAGTAATTTAATAAATTAAACACTTATTTTTTATTTTTTTGTTTGTGTTTTATTGATTTATAGAAGTTCAATCTTTAATATTAATATTTTGTTGGACCGCCTCTTTCTTTTATTACAGCGATACACCTCCGATTCATTGAATTTGATAAATTTCTCAAAGTCGCAGGAGATATGGATTCCCAAATCGTGATCAACAAACTTTTTAAAGCTTCAATCGATTCTGGGCGCTTCCTTGCTACTTCTAGCTTCATTATAGACCAAATATTTTCAATTGGATTTAAGTCTGGACTATACGGGGGCCAGTTCAACACATCGATACTGTTTTCTTCGAAGTACTTTTTTACCTTTAAATGAAGAGATAAGAAAAAAAACAAGTTTTTAACAAATTATTTATGTTTATCTGAAAGCCAGTTTGTCTATCTACAATTCAAAATTAATAACTCACCACTTTGGCGGTATGGCACGGAGCGTTGTCCTGTTGAAAAATAAATGGGCAAGTCTCGCCAAAGAACTTTAACACAGAAGGCTCTAATTCGTTCTGAAGGACCTGCAGATAAACAGCTGCTGTCACGCTAGAACTAAGGAAGCACAATCTACCGGTTTCATGTCCAGAAAAGCATCCCCAGACCATAACTCCTTCATTTTTCGGTGGAAGTCTTAAAAGTCATTCGTTGCTAAGTCTCTCGCCCGGTTTTCTCCTTACGAGAATTCTTCCATCTCCAACATGTAGCTTGAATTTTGATACATCGGAGAAGATCACTTCATTCCACATCTCTGGAGTCCAAGAAACATGCGCCTGGGCCCATAACAAACGTTTTTTTTTCACTAGTAGTGTGAACTCAGGCTTCTGGACTGGTTTAAGTGCTCTCAAACCAGCTTTAACAAGTCTCTTTCTCACTAAGCTGGCTGAATTTTTTTTTCCCGTTGCTCGCTCAAGATCCTGTCTTATGTCTGATGAAGTTTTAAAACGGTTCCGACGACATTGTAATATTATAAAACGATCTTCCACTGGAGTTGTCTTTCTGGGCCTTCCAGAGCCTTTCTTTCTTTCTTGCATTTTTTTAAGATTCCTCGCTACAGTACTTTTAGGAATGTTTAATCTTTCAGCTATTTCACGAATGGTTAAATTTGCTCGCGCCAAAATCAACATACTGCTTTTACACTGCTCACTAACTTGTCCCATTTTTTTTTAACTAAAATTGCACTTTATTCTTTATTTGACTAGAATCACTTACAGAATAACTTAAACCTTACAAAATATGCACTATTTATACTCAAAAAAAAAATTACAGGCAATAAAACATCTGCACCCTAATGACGGCCGAGAACGGTAGGCGTAAAATAAAATAATTGCTTGACCAATTTTTTTGCACATCAGTTGCGGGGTTGTACCGGCGTAATTAAAACAAAAGGCGGTCCAACAAAATATTAATATTAAAGATTGAACTTCTATAAATCAATAAAACACAAACAAAAAAATAAAAAATAAGTGTTTAATTTATTAAATTACTTTAACACCCATCAACGTATTTTGAATATTTTGGCATTTTTCGGGTTTCTGCGCCTAAATTGCAGGTAAATTTTTTTTTTCAAGAAATTACGTCATACATGTATTTAAAATGAAACAATAAACAAATTGTTTTCAAAAGTTTTGTAATTTTAGCAAAAAAAGACTCCATTTGCAATAAATTCGTTTGTCCCACTTTTTTTTCCCAGCACTGTATTCCAATATGGAGCAATCCGCTACGATCATGCAACTGTAGTAACTAACTAGAACTTCGATGCTCTATATTAAAATTTAAGTGGAGAAGAATATCATATGCATACTAAATTTTCAAATAATTTGTAATTAAATGAAGATAAATACCTTTCTTATAACATACCTACTAAAGTTTGTATAAAACACGTAGAAGAAATTTGTCTTAATCAATTTAATTTCATCAATTTTATTCCAAATCATTTGTAAATTCAACCCTAGCATAGGAACATGGGAAATTGGACCTTAATCGAGTAATGGACAAGATCCTTTTCATTTGGCTTTATCCTAGAATTTAATCCAAAAATCGTTCAAATAACCGTACCTGTTGGTCATATTCCAAAAATTAATGAAAAGATAATTCTAGATTCATAATCGATTAAAAGATTCCATTATACCTTGTCCAGATTTAAAAAATGTCGTTTTGAAAAATGCCATTTTGGAAAATGCCATTTGGAAAAATGGCCTTTGAAATATGCAGTTTTGAAAATACTGTTCTGAAAATTGCCGGGTTCGAATCCCGAAAGGGGCAGGATGCAAAAGGAAATTTTCATCAACAGATTACGAAATATGATTAAAAGAAACACAACTACGACCCCTTATCGGCGTGCAAAACTCATGGGCCGACCCATCTTTCATGTCCAGTACTATAGGCTGGCAAGCTATGCAATGCGCAGATGGTAACGTAAATCGGTCCTATAGCCGTACGTCTTCGATTTGGCAGGGAATGCGTAAAGTAAGACGGGAAAATCAACCGCGAAAGAGCAGGGAGTGCTTCGGCCCCAGAAAAGATTGCTGGATTAAAATAAAATGAAAAATAATAAAAAAAAAAATTGCCGTTTTGAAAAATACCGTTTTGAAATATGCAGTTTTGAAAAATGCTATTTTGGAAAATACAGTTTTGAAAAATGCCGTTTTGAAATATGCAGTTTTGAAAAATGCCATTCTGAAAAATGGCGTTTTGAAATATGCCGTTTTGAAAAGTGCCGTCTTGCAGATGCCGTTTTAACCCTTATGCCGTTTTGAAATATGTTGTTTTGAAAAATGCAATTTTGTACCTTAAGCCGTTTCGCATTCCGTACCTTATGCCGTTTTGAAATATACCATTTTGAAAAATGCAATTTTAAATTATGCCGTTCTGAACGGATCCCGAAAATACACTATCTAAATTTATAATACCTAGAGCAATATAAGCTCAATAGATGATTGATCACCCTGATTATATAATATATAACATAAAATATTTTCCCTTATTTATAAATTAACATTTCATTCATTACGCGTGGTGTAAAATCGAATATGATAACAAGCAGGTAGCAAACAAATTGTAATAAATGTTGTTTCAGCGTTGTAGAGTTGGTATTAGTTTTAACTTGCAAACTATGTTAAGATTTATCAATTGACGAAGGTAAATCCTTTGGTGACTGATAAATCATTTTCTGCCGTCTATTAAGAAGTGGCACGCGCGATCCATCAAATGGATTAGATTAATAAAATTGCGCGACGCACACAGAATTAGATCAGTTTCAAGATGTCATTTTACCACCAAACATTTCTCGGTTATTTTACTGTGGTTTACTTCTCATATTTGGAGCTTTTAGAATAGCTTCTAACACTTGTTTTACAGAACATCGTTATCGTTCTATATATATACATATTTTACAGTTGCTAAAGTGTTTTCATCAGACTACTTTATCTTTCTATTTACTGAGAGTAATAATTTATTTTAGGGTTTATTTGAATTTTTTATGTTAGTTTAACTTACGACTTCTTTTGCAATATACATTATTGACGGTATCTGACTGTTTTCTTAACATAAATTTGTAACACCATCTATTAGTGTCAAATTAAAAGCTGTTTAAACAGCATGTTGACTATAATGTTACAACATTATGCATCGAAGGGTCGGTTTAGTTTTGGAAAATAAAATATGTTTTGTAATTTAAAATAAATTGGCTAGTATTTTTAATTTAAGTATCTGAAGCGTCAGCTAGATCAGCTTTTGTTCATGAGTTTTGTCTTAATTTGTAATTACATTTTTAACTTGGAGTGGCTGTTTTGATTGTATGCTTAAAATAATTTTACTTTTTATTTAGTAAATATTACAAAGTTTATTAATAACCTAATTTCCATAGTCGCGTCACTTCATGTGAAATGACAAAAGTCGTTTCATGTCAGATGAACATTTATATCCTTGAAATCGATTCAAGTGACGCGGTTTATGTAGCTTAAAAATACAAAATAAAACTATAATTTGATACGATTTAATTCAAAAATAAAAATGCCATTTTCTTTTGATGGGTTCGGTAAAAAATATTCTTGTCACTTGACAAAATTAGGTGACAGAACGTCACACGAGGTAACTATAGTCGTAATATACTACTCGTATTATGAGAATAAGAAAATGTAGACGATGTGACTGTAGTTACTTAAAATTACGTGATACGACTATGGGAATTGGGGTGTAAGTCATAGTTCATTAATTTTATCCTTGAGTTTGGAGCTACATTCATATCTACACGGAAGGCTGCTTTGATTTTTCCAACTTTGTTCTGCATCCTATAGATTTTATGCAAAGATTAAGTTAGGAAAATTTTATTTTTTCTCACTAGTACAATCACTGTAGAACTGTAACTTGTATTGTATAAAGGGTGGGCCATCTCCTTTTTTCATTTGTAACTAAAACACACATTTTGGGATGAAAAGCCAAAATTTTTTATTGATAAGGAAAGGTGGTTCTATGCCATTTTTGTATGAAAAACTATATCCGAACATTAAAATTTTTGATGACTTTTTCCATAAAAGCGGATAAATGACCTCAATTTCAGCTCGAATGTTGTTTTTAAGATGTTGAATTGTTTGTGGATGATTAGTATACACCTTTCCTTTCAAATAACCCCACAAAAAATAATCAAGTGATGTTGAATCCGGACTTATTGGTGGCCAAGGAACTTCACAATTTCTTGAAATTATGCGAGCAGCAAATTTTGTTGACAATAAATGGTTTGTTGCACGATTCGCGTGGCATCTCGCTTTGTCTTGTTGACACCAAAGGTCGTTGACACGCAATTCATTCAATTTGGGCCACAACAAATCAGTTAACGTGTTGCGATAACGTTCCTTATTCACTGTAGTTGCATTTTCCTGTTCGTTTGCAAAGAAAAGCGGCCTAATGATGCCCATAAACTACACCAAACAGTGACTCTTGGAAGATGAACTTCTGCTTCGTGAATAACATTAGGATTCTCCGCTCCCCAAATATGACTAATATGCTTATTAACGTGTCCATTACGATGAAAATGAGCTTCATCGCTAAAGATGATTTTTGATATAAAAAAACCTTCATTTCGTTCAAGCATCCAATTAACAAAACGATGACGATTTAAATGGTCTGGTGGCTTCAATTTTTGGGTTAGTTGAATTATGTATGGATGCAAATGAAGATCAACATGCATAATGCGTATAATGTAGTTCGTGAAATGTTTAGTTCTTGTGAACGATGCCTGGTTGATGTGTTTGGTTCATTACAAACACTTTCACTAACAGCTGCCACTGCATCAGGAGTATGAACTGGATGGACATGTTGATACGGTCTACGACCTTCTACTGAACCAGTTTCTTCAAAACGATCAATAATTTTGCTAATTGCACGCTCAGTAGGACGTCCATGTCGACCAAAACTCTCACGTAATTTACGACATGTTGTTTTTGAACGATTATTTTCATAATAAATTTGGACAATCAAAATGCGTTGTTGTGTTGTTAGCGACTCCATGAGGATGAATGGCGTAGTTTTAACTTTTCATAAGTTTTTAGAATATATAACATAAGCACTAAAATTCATCGATTGGAAAAAAGGACCAACAGATGGCCCACCCTGTATATTAACTACAATAAATGCTAAAAATAATGGTAAAAAAGATATATTATGGTTGTTATTTGGCGTGTTTATTATATTGTATTCCTCAAACCTTCCTATTCCTTTCTTTTAACATATTTGGTATCCCATTAAGATCGCCTACTTTGAAATATGAAAAAACGCAGTGTTTACTTGAAAAGTTCTGATGTTTTTATTGTAATAAAGAGTGTAGACATGGAGGTTATGTATGGAACACAATATCCATTAAATCGCCGCCTCCTGGCTAATGGCACTCGTTGGCCTTTTTGACAAAATTGTCGATGACATTTTGAGTTGGAACTAGCTTAATCTCATCAACGGCGCGTCGAATCTCGACTTTTAATTCAGTTATTATGCGTGGATTACTGCTTACACCTTTTTTATCAAAAAACCCTAAAGGAAGAAATCCAACGTTGTCAAATCGCATGCTCTTATTATCAACAATTCCATTGTTTCGTTCATTGTGTGCCAGTTTGTGCCGTCCTGTTGAAGTCACATGTCTTCGAGAACCATTTCAGTAATATGAGGTCACAAGAAGTTGTTTATTATCTCACGGTAACGAACGCCATTGACGATGGCCGCGTTGCCGGGAATAATCCAATAACTCCACCAGCCCAAAATACGCACCAAATAGTGGATCGTGGTGGATGCGTGGGACGTTGCAAGATCAGTCTTGGATTCTCAACTCCCAAAATGCAACAATTCTGTTGAGAATCTTCTGAGAAGGTTCTGATTGAGGATTGATTTTCTTCGAAAAATCATCATTCACTTGTTGTTGCTCTAAGATCCATTCTGTGAACATTCGGCGCTGAGAATGCTCTGCTGGCTTCAAATGGTGTGGCAACCGAATCTTGTAAGCATGCAAATGCAGATGTTAAGTCAAAATTCGCTGCTTCGCGAAAGTCTCAGTTGCTGAGAACGATGGTGAATCGAGGTGTAAGAAATCTGGTCAATACTCTCACTAATTGCATGTTTTCATTAGACCGAACTGCACGAATACGGACAGTTCTCTTCTGGGTTTAAATTGATCCAATCGCCTCAAATTTCTCAATTAATCGGTCCACTGTACGGCGAGAAGGTGCGTTGTGGTGATCGAAAAATGGACGACATTTTCGAACTGTCTCCGCAAAAATCTCACCATTTCGGTAGTGAATTGTTACATTTTTTATAGGTTATGTGTCCGCTCCATGATGAAACCTCAACGTTCACAAATGACATCTGCAAAAAACGCTCTATTAGCGACACACAAGAAAATGGCACAACATTCTAAATAGGCGGTCTTAACGGGACGCCCATATATATTACAATTACTTTTGGGTACGCTGTATAAAATAAAGTCCACGTATATTCTTTCGCAACTGCGAACTATAATCTCTTGAAACACTTAATAAACACAAATCTCTTATATTTTCATGTGTTCGCTTGCAGTTGTACAGCCTGCTTTATTGTACTGTTGTTCATTATGCGAGCAGCACTGCTGAAATGAAGCCAGTAATAATACAGATCATTGAAATCATTTTTTCTGTTAACGTAAAATAATTTGTACTTAATACCTCTTATTGGTAGACATTTTGTACTGGGGCTCCTCAAAACTTCGTACAATATTATTTCCTCTTCTTCTAAATGATACAAATGATTTGTCTTGTATTATTATCTAGGCCCAAATCCTTTTTCTAAGCAGCTTAAAATTATACTGTAAATAATTAGAGCATTATAATTTAATGTTAACATTTATTAAGAAATATTTTTTTGATTTTATTCTATGCAAACGACTTACTCGTATTAAGATAATTTGCCCGTAAACATTATTTAACATCATAACATAACATGGCACTTAATAAATGGATTACCAATTTTAAATACTTTTAAATTTTTATGTGTAACAAATTTGGGAGCCTAATTTTTAGATTTCCAATTTAATGTTAAAACCATATTGTCCATGAATAAACCATCAATTAGAGCTAAGTTCATCACTTTCGTCCCAGTTTTTGATTACTGTACGGTTATTTTGTGAGTATTTATTACGTTTCCGTAAATTTACTCTAATACGGAGTAATTATATAATTCTGTTCGATATTCGCACTTATTATATTGCAATTACAGTTCATACCTATTTCAAGGCAATTACGCAAGTTTTAAATTTTGAATTTAAATTTAAACAATATTAGTTTCGAATCAACAAAATTATCTGGAATCTAAAAACAAAAATATGGCTGAAAAATATTTTTTTTGTTAGTTCGAAAAGGAATATTGTTTCGGTTACAAATTTTTATCGAACTTTAAATTCCAAATCTAAATATTGGACACATATACGTTGTAAAAGGTTTGTATAATCTGTTGAAAGAGGTTTGTTTGAGAAGATCGAATAACATATGTGTTATCTAAAATTCACCAATATACACTATAGAACCGGCGTACTAGATATTCTGCGTATAATGTATTAGATATACGAGTATTACCAATTCATAGTAAATCCAGATTGGGAAAAGTGTTAAAATTATTTATATCCAATATTAGTAAAATATAAAAGATCTAAATACTTCAAAGGTTTTATTACTTGCCAGTAGATATTTGTAAAATTTCTCTGTGTTAACAGTTTTAAAACAAGCTGAGTATACACATTGAAATAAATTTTATGTGTAGTAACGGCCTTAGTTATTGCTCTCGATTAATCCAACAAATTAAACCACTTACATACTCCTTTAAGACAGTACTTATTTTACAAATGGTCCAGTCACTATTATTATTTTTTTATGTAATTTTATACAATAACTTTTAACGTTACTTTCATACAATAATGTTAGGTTTTTATTTTTATTGTAAAATCGACATCCTCTCAAAACATTAATCAAATGACATTGGGTACAAAAAATTAAACAAATAAATTTTTTTATAAATTAATATATAAAATAAAATCTATTTAATTAAAGATATTTTATTATATATGCGTGTGTGTGTTTTTATATAAAATATACAACTATATATACAAAATATATAACTACAGACTCAGGAATATCCTCACATCGTAAACGAGCTTCATCTGGGTGTATACAGAGATCGGATGAGGTTGTACCTCCTTCATCACAAGCTTCATGTCGTGCTGGCAGTCTACATTCAATATCCAGTTCAGAGGGTTCATCGTAAGTTACAACTCCTGCCTCTAAATAAAAAAATACAAATCAAGAATCGTTATACCTTACAATTATTTTTATTTTCGAGTATTAAATTAATTTAATTTATTAATTTTAGACTATTCTGAAACTTTTTAAAATACCTCTTTTGGTTATATATGTATTTACAAACAAAAATCTGAAATAGTTTCTGTTCTAGTCTTCGTTTAAATACTGTTTTGTACACAATATTTAAAATAATAAACTAAAAGTATTTCGATTACTTGTTAAAGATTATTTTGTTGTGGCCTAAATACCACTTTAGAATGTTCTTTCAATTTCGTTAAATCCTTGTTATTAAGTTTATTTTAATGAATCTTCTAATTTATTGTCTATGGTTTAAAATGTGCTTAAAAGTAAGTACATAATTCAGTTTTGAGATAAACAATTCTTACTTATAAGTTATAGTTGAGTTTCGAATATCAGAAAACATATTATAATGGAAAATATTATATCTAATTTTCAATTTAAGAAGTACAGAAAATCATGAAATTTCAAAGACTCGTAATAATTCTTTTTTATTTTTAATATTTCTATGTAGCTTTGTTTCAACTTTTGCAATAGATTAAAAATTAGAATATCATTATATGTACTGCAATATCAGAGGAATTTATGTTGTAATCAATCGAAATGCTAGTAGTTTACGAATTACTCCACATTTCTAACACGTGCATTAATTAATATTCCCAATATACATTATAAAAGCTCGATCTATACATTACCTATTTATTCTATTGGCAAATTTAATTTTAATTTTATATTTTCTTATTTTTAAATTTTTAAGCAAATTTATTTTTATATGTTCTACTTAAGGAAACCCTCTCAGTGTTTCTTTTAATATGTAATAATTGTTGTGTGTCGATTTACATTGCTAAACATTTTATTAAGTGAAATTCGAATTTATTTTTTTCTTTATTGATGTTGGCTGTTTCTATGTTTTTTTCAAATTAATTAATAATTCGTTAATCACTTATTAATTTTAAGTTATTGATTTTAAGAATATCACAAATTGAAGAACAAACTATTTCCGGATTGTGTTTGTTTTCAATTTGGCATTTACGTAATTACATATTATTATTATTTTTAATATAATTGCAAACTAGTGTTAAATATTTATGTAAGTATAGAATTAAAATTACATGGAAAGATATGAATTTATTTAGTGGGTAGATTTCAAACCTTTCAATTTAAAAAAAATATATTTTCAACTACTGAATAGTTCGACGCCGAAACAAGTTCTTAATAAAAAAAATTCAGATTCTAAACCTAAAGCGACAGCTGCCTATTTGGTAAATTTTTTAGTAATATCAGACATCATTATCATAGCAAAGAAGCGTGTAATTATAATTATTGTACATTATACTCATATAATTAACTCTCTAAATAGTTCAAAATGAAGGAATTAATTTTATAATTAAATTTATATTATTGTTAGTGCGTAGTTCATTTTGCTCATACTAGTATTTTTAACTTTTGTAGTAGGTATGCTATTTCGACCGTTAATTTCGTTGTTGAAGTCTGTAACCAAAATTGTGAGTTTCGTCTACGGCAGGATAATATCACTATGCTAATTTCCGATTATCGGATTTTCCTTGACCAACATAGTTTTATTCATTTTTCAAGCAAATCAATTTACGATTATATATGAAATATGTAAAATATATTTATAGTTATCTAAAAATCACACAAAGGGTAAAGTTTTAGTATATGTAATATTATTTTAATTGAACAGTTCATTTGCAAATGTCGCCAGAAAATATAATAAATATATTACGCCTTCATGCAACAAGCTGATATTTCTAATTGCCATTATGACACATTTCATAATTGTCAATCTCCTTCCACACGAATTGGTGTGTATTTTTACAAATATTGGATTACAATTGTCTATATGACGAATGTACATATTGATTTATGTATATTTGTATTACATGCTATCTACACAAATGAACATTATACGTGGCGTATTTTGTACAACCAATATTTATCAAAACGTGTAGATTGTAGAACAATTACCGATATTGGACAAATAGCCATACATCACCAATGTTGGTACACGGATGCTATGCACGTCGCGATTTACTGGGGGAAAGTTCAACACTTCATATGCAAAGTTTAAATCTGGCCGTAGTAATAATTATAATTCACTAATATAATGAATGAAAATCATAGTTTGAGTATAAATACGTATAGGAATTTTCAATAAAACTTATCAAATTCTTCGTCATTTTACTAGAACAATTATTAATTTTAGAAAATTTATAGAATAAAGTTGCATCTACTCTGGCATCAATATGTTTCACATGCAGCGGAAAAAATACTGCTATACATTTCGATTTTCTAACGAAAACAAACTGCCGTGCTCTTCGTGTGTTTCATACTTTACACGTTCAGCATAACGTATTAACACCATATTTACAACGATCTCTCGCTCAATTTGAATTAAGATTAAATAAACGTTTTATTTTAAACTTGACCAAGTGCTAACTATATTTTAAATTTGATCAGACATCTGATTTTTCCAGTAAAATTTGGATTATAATTTTATTTTAATTATTTGGTTGCACTGTAGTTATCTGTAGATATTTGAAAGCTAATTGAAAGTTCGTTTCTAATACCGTGCGCTTATTACGGATTAAGATGTCGATTATTGAACTAATTCTACTTTATTTCGTAGTGTGCGCGCGTGACACTTATTGATTTCTTTTCGTTACTAATCAACATCGATGCAAATCCCTTAATTTATACAAGTTTACCTCAAAATGTGGGATTAGCTCAAAATGTGTATTACTTGTAGTATACTTTTCGGTGTTTCTGGGAAAAAATGTTTACTGGCTAAAATAATTTAAGCTGATCTGGGATGTGGTTAAATTTTCATAATATAGGTGTTATTCTTTTTATTTATATACCACAAATTACATTTTACATTTTGTATTTTGTTTTGTTCCTATTTACAATCGTCGTACTAATCTATAAATTTAACTAACATCTAGTCTTACCGTGTGCAGACTATGAATTATAATCTAGATTAAACTGATCGAGCTTAGTCGTTCAACAAACTCATCGCGCAGACTAGGGATTAGTTTTATTTTGTGGATTAGTGAGTAAGAAAATTAGTAGTAAGAAAATACAAAAAATTAAGTATGGTTATTTCGACAAATTTTCTTTTATGGACGTAAACATTTTTGTTTGATTACTCGTATGCCCGTTCAAATTTATTTTTAGGATACGTAAACAAAACTAGTAATACTTATACTATGAACAATTATCAATTATAATCATAAATTTCTTCAATTAAATTATTTATTAAACATTATTTTCCAAAATCACCTAAAAGTTTTCTACAAATATTACATATTTTGAGCCAATCCCACATATTGAGCTAATCTTGTATACATTTAGGGATTTGCTTAGATATAGATTAGCAATGAAATGAAACGAAATCAGTAAACGTAACGCGCATACCACCAAAATAATATAATAGGAATAGTGCACTAATCTAGATCATAATCTGTAGTCTGCGCACGGTAAACGATCAGTTTCAACTAGAACATAATCCTTTCCTAGTCTGCACTAGGTAGGCTCTGTTTAATGCTTTGGAAAATATTAACACATACAAATATTAACATAACCATCGAATAATAATTATAGTGAATTCTGTGTATATTAGGGTATTCCATCTGTTAGTTTTTTTTATATTATTGTAAAAAAACACTTAATGTCTGTTGGAAATTCAATTTTTTTATAGAAAATGAAAGTTGGTTCTATGTATGGAATACAATATCGTCCATGTGACCACCACGGCTCCTATTTATTTAGTTATTTATTTATATTGAAATAAGTCTACAAATTTGACTTGAAAAATATTAATGTAAAAATACATAAATCCGGTTTGGATTTGAAGATTAAAGATATGAAAGTAAAGTAATAAGTAAGTAGCAATAATAATAAAATATTACAGGCTGTTACAGGCCTGCATTTGAACATCAATATTTCTGATGATCCTTCAGATCTAGGTGGCCAATGGGAATCAGGATTTCTTGGAATTATGCGATCATCGAACTTGGTTGCCAATGAGTCTAGTGTTTCACGATTTGCGTGTGTTATTTGAATGTTGTACGAATGCGCGTAAAACAATTTATAAAATTCGATGTAAAGTGGTTAACGACACGTTTAATTATTGTGATTAGTGCCTCAAAGCAATTTTTGGCTCTTCACGAAAATTTTCACTTGCACGAACTGTACGATGGTGTTCGTATGCTCTGCAATTGGTCCAGTTGTTTCGAAATTTTGCGAATTCCAGACTCTGTAGAACGTCCATGTTGGTCAAAATCATAACGTAATTTACGAAATGTTTTTTTATACAGAACGACCATTTCCGTAATAAGTTTGGATAAGCAAAACACGTTGTTGTGTTGTAAACAAACGCACGACTAAAAGGTATGGCATAGTTTTGACTTTTCATTTGTCAACAAATTTTCGGGTTGTCATCACAAAATAAATATTTATTTTTGAGCTGAAAAAATCAACTGATAGAACACCCTTTATTATATAAAAAATATTTGTATTTTAGAAACTTAATATATATAGCTCAAAATTTACAAGTTGTAAATAAAGAAACTTCAATAATTTAGCGTAACATGGAATCGTATTATACGAGTATGTACATTTTCAAACACTTCGAGATCATAATCTATGGAAAATTCGATTAGGTTGGCTAACTATCCAAACATTAATTTAATGACTTAAATATTAAAATTATGTCAATTTAAGCTAAAGACAAACTTTCGTCAAAAAAGATGTTAGCCTCGTCCTCGACGCGTGTTAAATTACCTGTTAAACTAAGCGGTGAAAACATGTTGTCAGTTTCTTATATAAAAATATCGTCATTATGCCAAATATGATGTTTGCCAAAAATTTGAACGATGTTCTCCAAATACTATTTTTGAGGATCTTAAGGGTCGACTCGATTCTGGCTGACTAGGGCCAACTCTTCAATTTAGATTTTTGACCAAACGTTCCACAAAAAATAATAGTTTAGGAATTCGAATGCTCACTCGTTTACAGGATTTATTTTTATTTTAACATTTTGTGATTTTTAATCTTATTAAATTTTCTAAAAGCAACAGCTTCCAGCTTACAGCAGAAATACACTCATATAGCGTTACTAGATATTATATACGCGAGTCGTGTGATGATATACTGAAATTGATAACTTTAAGAAGTTTAAAAATGAATTTATACTGTCTTTGTGCAATATTTTGATAAGTATTCAATTTCTCTCTCTAGATAGACTTTCCTGATTTTAAAGTTGATCGTTATATGAAATATCGAGCTTCGTTAAAAATAGGTCATTTTCGGCCATCGGTACTTTTATACAAGTTCATTATAGTAACATTTTCGTTATATGCCCATTTTTTATATTCAAGTTCGATTCAGCTATATTTACTCCTCCCCATACGATATGTTATCTGAAAAAACCGCGGACATTCGTCTAGATTTGCGAGTGTGGTCGCACATTTAAGTAGCTGAATATCTATAACTAATAAAATAAATTCTTAAAATCTTTGCATTGCATCCCCGTAATTACGGTGAAAAAGGAACTGCAAATCGAAAACAGGATTATTATTTCCTCGTTGTACCTATAAACTGCTGCATTCTAAGTTACGTATATTTTGAACCCCATGAATTTTGCAGTCGAAGATCTTTTTAATTGAATGTTTTTGTGTTTATCTCTTAGTTTGGGGTAACGGCCATTCAACTGACTGCAGTTGAAATTTATAAATGTAGTGAATTAACCATTAATTAATTTCTGGGAAAGGTGTATAAGGCCAAATATATACGGCTCTACATTCGGGAAATATAAATTGTTCTACTACAATTGTTAGAAATTCCTCATTCTAATAAATAGCAAAAACTGTTTGAATGATAAATATATGTTTGCATATGACATTTTAAATCATCATTATTTATCAGTTAAATTTTTGCAAGTTAGTGCAAAATATTTATAAGAACGCAAGCTATTTAATTAGAAATTTTTTACAGTCGATCTAACGGCATTGAAACAATTGTCCAAATTGAAGTACTACCTGGTTTATAATGTCTAATTTATTCATTATCCATGTCTACCATATAATTCCGGATAACCAAGCCTTACTAGGCATATTGTTTTTAAAATTAATTGAAATCCATTGAATTTTCGGACATACTATCAACAGCCAGAAGTCAGAGGGAGCTAAATCTGCCGAATAGGGTGGATGTTGCAACAATTCGTACTTTAATGCACTGATTTTCGTGATAGTTTTTTGAGCTCTCACACGAGAGCTTGATGAACAATTATTATTTTCTCTGTGAACCAGATCTCTTCTTATGAATTTTTACGTCCAAATGGTCCAAAAAGTTGCAATAATAATCTGAGTATTTTGCAAATTTCTTTGCATCCCAAAAAACTGATGCTAACACTTTCTTGGCCGATCTATTGGCTCGTAACTCGTTTCGGAGCCTAAGTACCGGGTTCACACTCTTAGCCTCTTGTTTTGATCCAATTCTCATCCATAGTGATGGAACGACGCACAAAAACCTTTTTATCCTTTGTAAAACGTTCCAAATGTTGCTGAGACAGTGTTTTTGTTCCATTGTTAGCGAATGTGCATATAGCTTTCTATACCTATTGTGCATACAGCTTTCTAAAACCCAAAACTTCGGTCAAAATATTGCCCACATTGCCCACATGAGATCCTATGCCTTCTACTAAATCTCTCGCGGTTAATCTATGATCTTCGTAGATGCTGTATTTTTGCTACGATTTCTGGTGTTAATGCACTTTTTGGACGTCCTTCACGTGGATCTTCTTCAAGAATTGTACGACCACGTTTTAATTCAGCAACCCATCTTTCTACTGTTCTAATTGAAGGTGAAGAGTCCTTATACACTTTTAACAATCGTTCATGAATTTGTTTTGGTGCTACAACTTCCAAAAATAAGCATTTTATCACTGCACGATGTTCAATTTTTTGCATTGTAAAAAAATACTGACAGTCAACTTTGAATCGCTATTAATATACGAATGAGTTGACAGATCTACAAGAAACTTCAAACGTGTTCATAAAGAAGTAGTACCATTTTTAGAAAAATAAAACGACCAACCTAATAGCGCCATCTCTTATCGAACGACAAAACTTACTAAACAACCTAGTATGTCCGAAAATTCAATGGATTTAAACAATTTGCCTAGTAAGGCTTGGTTATCCGGATATCATAGATATGGATAATGAATAAATTAGACCCTATAAACCAGGCAGTACTTAAATCAAATATAATCTTCAAGATAATATTAAGTACATGAAAAGGATTTTAGGGATCTGGGCTGGGATGTTTATGTCTCAATTTTCAGGAATCAATGAGACATAAACTAAGTCGAAAGTCGAAAATAGTGATGGTACAACATCCCAGCCCTGGTCTAGCCAAAATTTTTCGAATGTTGCTTTAATCAAATTTTTATTATAATTAAAATGTATTGCTTTTTTTAATAAGGAGAGTTGGGCAGTGATCGACCGAATTAGAAATTCTTGTGAATTTGTTTTTTTTATAATTTTCAATTTACAAATATTTTTCAAAATCTTAGCGTACGTAATATTCGATTTTAGATTTTGGATGATCTACCTAGCTTAGTTTCCTTATCTAACAACAATTTGTTTGATTAATTATCTGCGATGATTTTTTTAAATTTTTTTTTAATCTTTAATCTTTTTTGGAGGCTAGGCACTTCCAAATTTTTTGTGGTTCGCTTTTCCTGTACTTAATTTTTCGCCGTTTCCCAGCCAATTCTGGGACGTACGGCTATAGGTCCGATTTTCGTAGAACCATCTGCACATTGCATAGCATCCTATAGTACTGGCATGGACGATGGGTTGGCCCATAAGTTCTGGACTCCGTCAGGGGTCAAAGTTGTGTTCATTTTCATCACAGATCATAATCTGATGATGAAAAACTCCTTTTGCAGCCTGCCCCTATCAGGATTCGAACCCGGTACCTCCTGATCCAGACGCCAAAGCTTTAACCACTTTGCCGTTTGTTCGATCTGTGATGAGTTTTAGTAGCAATTTGTATAATAATAAGGCCAGTTCACAATATGCGAAATCATTAAAGCATCAAAAGTATAATAAAAGTCTCTGGGCGGACGAAATTATAAAAGGTTTATAACTCCTTTGTTTTGTTCTATAAATTTCGTAAATAAAATTGAGTATTGCAACTTTAATGGCAGCGAACTAATTGTATGCTAATAGTTGTGCAAACGAATAAGAAAAGTTTTTTAATAGAAATCACTGACGAATTACTAAACTGATCACCAACTGAAATTACCACCTACGTTTTGCATAGCTCAGTGTTTGTAAAATAACATCAATTAGGGACTGGCGCCGAGTTCCACATACCTGCATGATGTGATATTTGTACACACCTGAAAATACTTTTCTGAATTTTAAGATCATGGAAAAGGCTATAACTGATACAATGCAGCAGCTCGCAAAGAATACTTGAGCTGATCATTTTTGTGTGAATCCTCTTATTAATTTAGCAACCCCTAAGAATTGGACACACTGGCTTTAAACAAGGAACAAATCGAAGCGCGAGCTTAAAAGTACTTTGCGAAAAGGTATTCGACAGAAAATTTGTATTCCAAAGAAAAAAGACATTCCAAAACCCAATTATCATAGTCGGGTCACGTCATTCTACGTAACTATAGTCACGTCACCTTGATTTCTTAAGGTTAGCATAATGTCGCCCTCCTAGTGAATAATAGCAATCGTGCAAAATATTTATTTGTTTTGTTTTTTGATCATCCAGTTAAATGAAATGCCGGCTGCAATCTTATTAGGGGATTTGTGGATATTTTATTGATTTTTTTAATTGATAAAATTTTCACTTGATTCTTACCTAGATCTGAAATGGTGTTTTGCCAATAAAGCTGCGAGTGTTCAAAACATTTAATTATTATTTGCGATGAAATATATTTATCAAACAGACAAAAGAACCGAAATACAAAATTCCATTTGCATCCACAAGGAAGTGTACGATGATATAATAACAATAAAAGACTACGGAAGGGCATATACCTTTTATTTTGCTGGTTGGACAAAATATTATTCACCAAACATTTTTCTTTAATCGCTGTTTGCTTTGATTAAAAAGTTACTGTAACAGCCTAGTTTTCCTTGGTTGTCATATTGATTCAGTTATATAACCTCAAAAACTTACAAATTTACAGATGGTAGAGACGGAAATGATAAAAATAACTTTGGACATTTGAAAAATCTAATAATACGTCGAAACTGTCTTCCAACAAGTGAAACAAGAAGGCACTCCGCAGAAATGTTACTGCCATATTTTTACATAAGCTTAACTAGTAATACGTAGGTAAATATTATTGTTAATATTTCATTTATTGTTAATAATTCCAAACGCGCGGCAGGGATCAAGTTTATAATTATAGTATATTGTTGAGTGACATCAAGGGTTACTTTTACTTAACAATAAGTCAGCAAAATATTTCGTTATATATATAATATTTAATATATTTCTTAACAACCGCTCTAACGTTTTAAATTTCATTGATTTCCGATTTCACCGCCCGACGCACGGCAAACCGAAAGCTTGGTGCGTTAATTTTGTGGCATCTGTTTGTATTACTATGATGGTTTCCAAATCGCTTTGTCGATTGCCACATCCAGTGTAGTAACTATTTAAACTCAGTTCCAGTTTAGGCATCTTAAATAATTTCTTTATATCTCAGAAAACCTTTAATGAAAATTCGGTTAATATTCCTGCCGAACAACACGTTGACATGTAATTAATCCAAACATTGCATTTAAGAATATTTATCAATTATGGTATATAATTTGCTTTACACAGGCTACTATCCTTAGTGTAAAAAAATAATGTGTTAACACTTCCAATTTAAAGCTTTCTAGCGACAATGCTTTATATTTTATTTTTGATAAGCTGCTTGCTGATTTTTATAAGATCTTTGATTAATGTTTTTAATTTATGATTCTGATATGATACAATTTTTCTATTATATTTTTTTGGCAGCATGGTTGTAACTATATATTTGTTCAAGTTCAAAACGTTTCTTTTAAATTATGTATTAAAACAAACAATACTCTTTTCTATTTCTCCCTGTACAGTAAATAAAAAATTTTTTATTTATCATAAACAGCTTTAAAATTTTATTTTTTTTATAATTATTTTAATTATTATACTTTCATTTCATAATTATGTATTTATTATTTATTTGTTTTTAATTCTAACCACATTTTAAAATTAAATGGAATTAAATTTTAATATATTTTATACAATCCATTTTAGATGGTCTCCGTCATTACGAATGGCGGACGGAGGTCAATTGTCAGATTTTATTGAAGGATTGGGACCAGGGCAGTTAGTAGGTAGACAAGTACTAGGCGCACCATCATTAGGTGATATTCAATTATCAATGTGTCATCAAAAGGGTTATCTGGAGGTGGAGGTTATTAGGGCACGTGGTTTACAGGTAAAATTATTAAATAATCTGTAGTATTTGTATTAATATTTTTTTTTTTTAAATTGAAGGCTCGGCCTGGTTCAAAAATTTTACCTGCACCTTATGTAAAAGTTTATCTAGTCTCTGGAAAAAAATGTATAGCAAAAGCAAAAACTACAACTGCAAGGAGAACGCTTGACCCTTTGTACCAACAACAACTTGTCTTCCGTGAACCGTTCTCTGGGTGTATACTTCAAGTAAGAGAGAATTACAATTATTTACAATTATTATTTTGGGATTATTAATGAATTTACATGTTCTTTTACTCGTTTTTTGTTACAGGTAACAGTTTGGGGAGATTATGGTAGGATAGAAGGAAAAAAAGTATTCATGGGTGTCGCCCAAATAATGCTAGATGATTTAAATTTAACAAATATCGTAATCGGATGGTACAAATTATTCGGCACCACATCACTGGTCAGTGGGCCTCCTAGTTTGGGGCTATCTAGGCGTTCTTCCATAACATCATTTGATTCATTAAAACTTTAAAATAGATTTGACTTTATTAGAATCACAAGTTAAAATGTTTACTTTCTGTTTATATAATATATGCAAATGTGTTGCATTTTTGCGTCAAATTCAACAATATGTCGTTAAAGATTAACCCAATCAAATTCAATATTTTTTCAAAACCTGCAGAAAAATTTAATAAATTATACATCAGCTTATAGAATCAGCATACACAAAGTGTTCATTTAAAACAAATATACAATTTTTTTCTTATATAGTTAACAGTTCATTTATTCGTGTTTACGAATTTGATATTTTAGGAACGGGTACAGAAATCTATTGTTTAAATGCTGCGCAGTGTTGTAATGAAAATGTTGCAACGTATCATCATTTAAAGACAATTGAAGTGAAAATAAATGAGTAAATGTTCAGTTTGATAATAATGTACTGAGAATGGACTTGAAGAATATGTTGTGTGTTAGGAAATCTTTCCTACAACCACCAAATGCTTAAAACCTTTAAGAATTCGGAAAGTTGAAGTTTTTTTAATTTGAACACAAAAATGGCTAAATGGAAGATATTGAAGAGCAAATTTTAAAAATATTGCCAATTAAACTCAATGATACCTTAACTAAGGAACAAATAATAATTCATAACGATTTTCTTGAATGAATTTTCTCTCTCTCTCTCTCTCAAGTCGTGCTCAGAGTACGGACACGCTTTAGCACGCCTACCCAGGGTGGCGAGCGTTTCAAGAGTTTAAGTGAAATTTTTCTAGAAACTTAAAATCTTTAATTTACATATTTAGCTTGAATGGAATCCAACGTCCACGAGATCCAAGCAAAGATTGATTTGTTTAAAATGTGTTTGTTTAAAAAATATTGAATTTGGTTTAAAAATTGTTGAATTAGTTTTAAAAATGCTGTGCGTACGTATATAATTATCTTTCCTTGTTTACATTCACTGTACTTTATTTTATTATTATTGTACATTTTGGTCACTTAAATAATTTTATAGTAGTATTATTTTTGGTTTATTTGAAATTAGAAATGAATTTTACAACGTATACTAAAATTATTATTCCACCAGCCCAATTTGTTTTTGTTAATTTTTCATTATAATTCGTAACACAAACAAATTATTGGTTTTTTAAACAATCAACACTGAAAAGTTTTTAGATTGGAAGTATTTACTTTATTATTTGAAAATTTTCAATTCTTATATTATTCCCAGTTTAATAAAGTACACAATATTATTAATATTTAGTTAGACGTACAACAAAAAATATTTTTTTATATAAATTAAACTAGTGATTTACTTTAAATAGACATTAATAAGCAGTGATACGCTAGCTAATACGAACAGTATTTTTTTTGTTACTTATATCGGTCTGACGGTCATGTCTTGCTGATGGAATTATTTAAACCAGATGATGCAATTATTAGTTTTTAAACGAACTTTAATGCGAACTTTATTAAACTTATACAGATAAAATCAGAACTCCTTTAAGATGAGATAAATAATTTGTACAAACAATAATTTAGAACTTTTAATTCACTAAGGTATATACATACTTGTTTTGCTGTAAATCTGTTAACTGGCCGTAAATTCGAATCGAGATTTAATAAAAAAAATCAGAGTTAAAACGTATGGAATTTGAACCTAACATGATTTCAAAATTTACACATTGAATTTTTTATAATCGATATTAGTTTAATGATTAATATGCGTTAATTAAAAATTTATTTAGCGATATTTTTGTTCGTTTGAAGTTATAACAAACCCATAATTAATTATGAAAACTAATTACATCTAAATATTCATAACCTGTTTTGGAACTATGAAATATTGCAACTGGTTTATATCAACTTCCGAAATTAATTAAAATAAATGAAATAATATCGAAAATGTTATAATGGTTTAGTTAATTTTCCTAACTAAAGCAAAACTGCAATCAAAATGTTGACATTCACATTTTTACTATATTTTGTTGAATTATGATTATTAATGTTCATTTTATTACAATAAATTCATGATGCAAAAGCCCGCCAGAATATGAAGAATTCCGCAAAACACGTGCTACAAAATTAATTGCAGATGGGCCGTAAGCAATTAAACTGGAGTTAGATATCCAAGTAAATTGCATCATTGAGAACTTGTTCGATATTTTATCGGAGTTTGAGACCCGTTTCTCTAGAGTAAAACGCGACTCTATTTCTATAATCGAATAATTTATTTCCGTTCCTTGACCGAAATAATAGAATTAAAATCGGTATTGATCAAATTTTTCTAGTAGGTTGTTATACTCGTATCAATCGAAAAGGACTAAATGATACACCCAACAGTCGTTATTTGATTCTAGTAAAACGAGATATAAACTTTGATTACGTTTCGGAAATGTGGTGTTAGAACATCCCAGCCCTGCAATGTGTGGAATATTACACCAAGGCTTTATTAATTTATAGGTTATAATTTTTATGATAATCCGTCATACTACAAAATTATTAAAGTTATGGCCAAACTGTGATAATTAATCATCGATTAAATGTCTTGTACCTTCTATTTTTTACTTCAATATTCGCCCTCTTGCAGTATTTACTCAATTTGAACTTTAAAAAATATTATAAAAACAACAATGTTTTGCTACCTTACAGCCTCGGCGGTTGTTGTGGGATATCCATTTTTCCCTTTATAAAACCCTATTTTTATTGGGCTTTTTAAATCGCATTAATAAATCTCATTAATTATACATATTTTTTAAATGTACAATAATAACACAATCAATAAATTTGTTAACATTTTCGGAAGTTTATTAAAAGATACTGTTTTTGATATTCGAGCGGTATGAATAAAATTTCGTTTTTTTAATTGGTTGGTGTATTTAAAGTAAATTACAAGAAAACAATAAATGTTTTTATTATGTAAAAAATGATAATAATTGAAACAAAATAATGTTCATTATTTTTTATTTTTATTCTTTTCTTTCTATTTTTCTCCTATTCTTCTACTTAAATTCTTCAGACAAAGGAAATTGCCATTAATCAAAACTTAGTTTTATTCGAAAACTATGAAAATGATAAAGAAGGATTAGAGTAAATGAAGCATTAATTAATCTTTTTCTGTTAAATTATAAACGATTCTGAAAAACCAAATATTTATTTCAATTTTAAATAATTCCTTCAAGGAAGATATTGTATAAAGTAATTCGGAAAAACTAAGTAATTTTTGATGAAATTTTTATTTACAATTTTCTTTTATTTAAATCACGTATAAGAAAAAAAAATCCGATTTTGAGAAATCTTCTGATCCCGTGCTATTTATAAATTTATAGGTATGTTAAATTTTAGTTATGCATGTAAGCTTTATAATTTTTTATTTGTTTTTTTACAGATTGAACCAAAATTTGTAGGAACAACATTTTTATTACTTTACTTTTGCATGTATAATTTTTGTACGAGCCCAATGTTTGGGTTTTTAGGAGCTTAATTGAAGTAAAACTCAAAATTGACAAACAATTTTTGAGTTGTGAGTTTAGAATAAATAATCCAGTTGAAACTACGAGGGTCGATCAATAAGTACCCGTATTAGGAATGAAGACGCAAGTTTTTTAATTTTTTATTTTTCAACGTAATCTCTATTTACGTCGATACATACATTTTCATACATTTTGGCCGCGACATGGGATGAATGGGCTGGAATGAGCAATCGCACTACTTCAGACCGACACTTTCCTTACACTTATCTAATAATTTAAAATATTAATTGCCGTTCCGTACAACACGCCTACGGCACCAACTACTTCGCATACTTTAGTTCGGGGATTAGCTAGATTTATATCTTCGACCTTCTCCACGATTTCCTCGGTAACAACGTCTGCCGGGCGACCTGACCGCATGTATTTCCCTCCAAAAATAAATCCGAATTACGGATCAATATTGTTCTTTTCCATTTTATTGAGAAACAAGACACACGAGTGATACAACTGGCTGCCAAATAAAAACTAAACTATGAACTAGACTGCAATTTAGTATGGTGTCGTTTGACAGATGGCAGTACACGATGGTGTTGCCAACTTCCGGCAGCAACTCCACCTGTTTTCAAACACGGGTACTTATTGATCGACTCTCGTAGTACTGAAATGTTTTCAAAAACAAAAATAATTAAAAAGAAAAAACTGATTCAAGCCAAAAACATAATCGGTAACTACAGTATCATGATTCGTCTGACGTTTCTGAGTGTAATTTCCCTGAGAGGTTCCACGCAGTCTTACACAACATTCCGGATCACACCTATGGCTGTGTAAAACGTAGTAAATGTTGCACAGTGTTGTTGTTCTACTGAAATGCAATTAATCTCTATTTTTAGTTTTCTACCAAGCTTCCATCCCTAATCTGAAATTTATTGCTAAACATTATGTGCTTCAATCGTTTCTCGCGAATTCCTCCAATTTAACTAGAACCAACGAAAAAAGTTAGTCCATTACATTTTGTACAACTGAAGAAAGATTTTCATAGAAATTAGTGAAGGCCAGAGGTGGATCTCCGGCAGGGACTGATTATCATTTTTGTCAATTGCTGAAAGCTAATAATAGAGTTTTTGATGGAGCCATCAAGTTGCGCTATAATTTGAAAGAAACTATGGACATTTCTGAAACAACTCAAATGGAATTCTGTCGGTACTATTAAAATATACTTGCTGTCTTAAATAACGATTCTGAACTAAATCATTGCTTCGTTAAACCATTACTAACTGAGTGCAGGGTAATTCATTAACTGCAGGTTTAGGAAAACTGATTTAGTAATATTCCTGTGGTCATCGAAAGAGGTTTAGCTCCGGCAACCCAGTTCGAAAAGTAACGACTCTTCAAGGAATGAAACATAGAAAATGATTGTTTATGAAAATAAAATAAATGTGTTTAATTGTTTGGCGATATGATATAATTTATCTATATATGTATTAGTTGTTTAGTGTTCAGAAATAACGAATCAACTGATTGCAAGTAATGTCTAGTGTTTAACAGTGATGATTTTTTCTTTGTATCGTAATTTTTGACTTTAGAAAATAATATTAATTATTAAACTGTTTATACCTAGTCGTAACAAAATTTCCCATTCAACCCCGAGCTCGCATTGTTTGATGGACTTATCCAATAGAAGTTTATCTATGTACGTTTCTTGAATCTAAAATATATTTTAAACACCAGCTCTGCTTTCAAAGTCTGCTCACCACTTGCGGGTAATTTTCGACTTTCACGCCAAAAGTACTGCTCAAGTTTTAATACAGCTTTGATAAGTGCATAAATATCATTCATACATAAACGTCATGTCATTATCAGTATCAGTCTAATGAGCTGATATCTCAATGTAATAATTAGATTATAACTTAATAAGATAAAATATAAACATGTCAGATATGAGCACCAAAGTATTTTTCTTGGTTCATTCTTCATGCATTCAAATGTTTTTTCAATTTTCTTTCCAAAATTTAAAATTTTAGTTTTGTATTTTTCTGGAGCAACTTAACGAAGAATATTTCGTTATTAAGTTGAAAAAATTGTGTAACATAACTTATTTATTAATTTAATTAATAAAGGGAGTTTTTTTAGAGGTTCACAATTTTAAATTAAAATAGAACAAAGAAAAACATTTTGAATATCAGTGAAACTAGCTTTATTGGATACATAATTTTATGCCATTAATGCTTGAATATGATTTCTCGCCGAATGCTATGTTCCAAGTGTTCAATCGTCTCTAGTTTATTGGCGTAGATAAGTGACTTAACATATCCCCAAAGAAAATAATCTAATGGAGTTAGACCACACGATCTCGGTAGCCAATTAACTGGACCATTACGTGAAATTAGTCTTTCATCAAAGGTTTCTTTGAGTAAATTAATTGTATCCCGTGCTGAACCATTTCTGTTTTGGGTCTTCCTCCATGCTACGCTGTACAGCGCCTATCGCTTGTTCGGTATGCACTGTTTGACGTTTTACTGGATGCGTATTATCATTTAGAGTATAAGTGGTGCGAAAACGATCCATAGTTAACCGAATTATCCGCTCTGATGGACGATTATGACGACCGTAAAATGGACGTAATGCACGATGAGTTTGGCGAACAGAATCATTATTTTGATAAAAAAATTCAAAAATTTGCAAGCATTGCTCTGGCGTGAGTCTATTCATTATGAAATGGAAAATAAACTAATAACAAAGCAAATGTTAGCTGTCAAATCGGTTGTCAAACAAAACAGTGTTGCCAACTTAAAGAAGTGAACCTCCAAAAAAACACCCTTTAAACTAATATTCGAATAACAAAAAATAATGGTTACAAAATAATAGATACATTGCAAGTAAAATGTTTACCCATTGTTCTTTGGCTTCGCCTCCTACTTCTTGAGTATAGTTTTTGGAGATACGCAGGATTATGAAGCTGGGAAGCTGGGGTGGTATTCAATTTCATTAACATGCAAAACAAGTTTTTATTTAATTTAAACTCACTTGACGAAAAAACTGTATAATAACCTTCTTACAAAATGCACGCTTTGCACATTAATTAATTATTAATTTTATTATTTAATTTTGAATCCAAAATTAAGAGATAAGGTTTTTTTTATTACTCCTTACATAATTCATAAATTTTATTTTATGCTTGTTTGACTGAACTCATGTTTCTAAATTATGCCAGAACCTAAATGAGAAATTTATGAAATTTTAAGTTATTTTTTTAACTATGGCCCTCTTCCGTTTTTTTAATTTTTTTTTTATTTTACTTAAATTTTCAGGGGTGATGTAATTTTATAAAAATTATTTATAATTTACAATTAATTTAACGTTAATAAAGTAAATTAATTTATAATAATTAATATATGTATTTGACATGTTGGATTCTTGCTAACTAAAAATAATCATCATACGAGTATTTTTCTAAATTTTTCTTCAGCACATATTCCAAGGACAATTTTTAAAAACAAACCTTCACAAATTTTTTGTGTCTCTTTGTTTACTAAATGCATTTTTTTAAGCATTTTAACTTTTATTTTACATTTTATTACTATATATACCACATAATTTGTTAGTACATTGTTTTTAAAACATTTAGTTATCACAAAACGCAAATTTTCATATATACTAAAATTACATCATTCCATGAACAAAATGCTGCATTAATTTTCACAAATAAAAAACTGTTACCATTGTCAAATTATCTAACTTAACTTCAAAATAAATTTCCAATATTTAAATTTATACTTTTGGTTTTCTTATTTAATTTCAGTAAAATTTAAACCGAGACAAGATCACCAAGTTTATTAATTAATATATATATATATATATATATATATATATATATATATATATATATATATATATATATATATATATATATATATATATATATATATATATATATATATATCACATTTACCTATAATATATAAATATTTGAAACTGAACACCCTATTTTCGCGAAAATCTATCTAACTTCACGGCACCTTTTACAAATTTGTGAATAACCCTTGAAATAATATAACCAAGCTCTCATGTGCTTAAACGAGTGGGATGATGTTTTACGGTCGGTGTCCTACTGTGAAAAGACACCTCCTCTTTTCAAATGTTACAATTGTACAACTCCAATCTAACAATTTTTTTTTTATATTTTATAAATATCATAAAACTAGTTTAGTAATTAAATACCAAAACTATCAAATATTTAATTTATCTGGCCTCAAAATGATTGCGACTCAAATTATTCACAATAAAATGTATTAAAGGTAATTAGGCAGAAAAGCAGGAACTTTTAAGAATTGGTTATAAATAGTTGAGTTAATAAGATTGGCAAAATGTTGAAATTTCGGATTACATACATTTTGCATTTCTTTGTGGAACGTTACCCCGTTATCGTATTAAGAACGTGAGAATATTAATTGGTATGTTATTTCGGGGCCATTAATAAAGTTTTATAAGATACTGCTAAAGTTTTGAAATTTTTGCTTAAATACGGGCTCCTAATAAATATATACATATTTTATATGACATGAATAAATGTAAATAAAAAAAACAAAAGTATTTAATTGAACTTACTTATAGCTAAAATGTACTTAAATAATTATAACAAATACTCAGCTTTTTGATTTTTAATATTCAATAAATTTTAATATCTAGTTTGTTTTACTTATGTACTATAATTGAATCAAAATAACTCTTCGGTTCATTTTAATAAAAATATAATACATATTCGAAATAAACGAAATTGAACATTACATATAAATATTTGTTATTAATGAAATGTTAAATATATATATATATATATATATATATATATATATATATATATATATATATATATATATATATATATATATATATATATATATATATATATATATATATATATATATAATATTTATAAATTAAAAAGCCTTCCATTTATTATCATAACGAAAATATATAAAATAAAATTACTTAAAGAGTATAAACTTTGTTGAGTTAATTAAATGTTATCGTTCTATTTATAATTATAATTTTTATTGAATATGTGATGTGGCATAAAAGATGTTGGTATCAAAATACGATGACTTTAATTTTACTATTTTGTACTTCGTGGCTCTGTTATCTTGTCAAAATGCTTAGTTGTATGAGCTACTAAAACGTAGAGTAACAGATACAAGATAAGATAAACGTATGTTAAAGTTTTTTTTCATTATCTTTCGTTTCTTTCGTTGTTGCGTAACATTTATTGATCCACTGTTTGAGTGAAAAACTCAAGGGCCAATTATTCTTCCATTTCATTTAAAAAATTTATTTAATAATCATAAATATTTACTTAAACTTTACTTTTGTTTACTTTTTATGATAATTTCGTTGAACGATTACAGTTAGCAGCGCCACGCATTCCAAATTGGTAAACTAGGTTATAGTAATTGTTTCCAAAGAATCCAACTACACCACTCCATTCAACGAACACCTACGTACTCTAAAAATACCTTTTTGCGGGTTTGGACATACCTAAAGGTAAGAAGTAAATTTTAAACAGTTCAAATCGAATGATTAGCATAACAAATTCAGTACACCAAAGAATGGAAATTACCTCAATGTATCCAAATATGCGGACCATTGAATTTTATAAATCCCAACCCGTACACTGATATTAAATGTTTACAATAATAAACATTTGACGGTTCTGAGATTGGAAAATAAAATCTATATTCAGAACAATTTTGCGCAACTCTGCGTATAAACAAGATATTTTGAATTTAACCGATGCGGGGCCGACTTGGAACTAATAGTTTAAGCCATAACAATTTACATAAATTCTACAATGTATTGCAATTTTAATTATGTATTGCACTGCTAAGAAATCTAATTGTTATATTAGTGTTGACTTTACCGAAGTGAATCAAAAAAAAAACGATAAACTGCCTGATTTGCTTAGCATTGTAATATCATAATTGCAATAGTTAAATTCAAACCCGCTGCGTTTAAATAAATTTAATTGAGTGTTGAAGGTTTTGTCCGGGCTTTGACTATCAACTAAAATTTGATAATAATTAATTTAAGTTATTTTTGTATTATATATTTAATTTTATTATTTTTCAAAAACAACAGGCCAAATTACATAAACAGTTTTCATATAGAATCAACAGAAATAAACTAATTGAAAGAAATTTTTATTTATAAGTAGTATAATAAATTAATAAGAATTGCAAATACTATAATTATGTTATTTTATTTATATTAAAAAATAAATGATTCTTATCAAAATTGAGATGACTTTCAATACATAATTAGCTGTACATGTAAAAATAAGGCTCCCATGTTTCATATTAAATAAAAAGGTAACCATACTAAATACTTCACATTCAAGTTGAATTCCAAAATTTAAAATTTTGAATATAATCCCTTTAAACGAATTCTCTACTTATTGAACAGCGGGTGCACGTCGCGTCGTGTTCACCTTATTTTGTATAAAATTATTAATAATATAAAATTATCTGAGGCTGGAATGTTTTACAGAGAGAGTACATATTTTAGAAAAAAAAAAACGTTATGATGTTTTGTGCATTTCTGTTCCAGATGATCCAAAAATTGTAGGTCCATTGATTTTTTTGTAATTGGTTTATCATTTTCTGTGATCAAATAATTATGTTTACTGATTACATTTAATTTGTGATAAGTATACTATGTACGAGTATGTATATTAAAAGTTATAGATAGGATCTTTAGTTTTAGCTTTAAAGTATAATAAAAAATTGTTTAACTGTTTGGATAAGGGATTACAAAATTATCGTTAATAAACCGTTTAAACCATTTTGGTTACTGTATCAAATAAACAATTTGTAACAGTAAATCATCGTTTTATTTCGATTTTCATCTAATTAAAGTGAGCATTCGTTTAGAAGAATTATTTTCAGGTTTTAAATTTCAGGGATATTCTAACTGGAAAATTGAGGACACTTTTACTAAGATGTTAAATATATATATATATTTATATATATATATATATATATATATATATATATATATATATATATGTATGTATATATATATATATATATATATATATATATATATATATATATGTATATATATATATATATATATATATATATATATATATATATATATATATATATATATATATATATATATATATATATATATATATATATATATATATATATATATATATATATATATATATATGTATGTATGTACAAGGGAATTGACAGAATTATCTTGTAATTTAATATTACAAAATAAATACAATAAATAATTAATAAGATACCAATAAAGATTGTTAAATTCTGTAATATTACTTGTTTATTACTAAAATAAATTTTATTTATTTGTAAAATACCATAAGAAAACTAAAAATATAAAATCTATAAAACGAATCACTGTTTAAAACATTTCAGCTTTGTGTTTTTAATAATAAAGATGATCCATCATTGCATATTACTTAAATCGAAAAACTTATATTTTATTTCGACACAAGACGTTTTGTATGTCATTATTAAGTTTTGACTAACTTTATTTGGAGTCACCGAAACATAAATAATTTAATAATTCAGTCGACAAAATCGGTGGGTGGTGTTTGAAAAATCTTTACTACAAAATTATGTTGAGGTAAATCGAATCATTCTTCAATTAATTTATTTGATGATACCGATTTGGTAATACTAAAGTAAGATTTGAAAATGAATAGTAAGTAGGTCTATCATTTTTCTTGCAGTTAACGAAAGAAAATAATACATTAAAAAAATGTCCATGAAAGAACGTACAGACGTACTTCAATAATCTCTAATTGAAGTAGTCTATTTTTTAAGATTATAAATTTATAAAGTAGTTCTTCAGATAGTTTGTGTAACTTACCTCGATCAATCAAAAGCGAATTTATGTTCTGTCTTATGTTAAAAGGTGTTTGCACGGCGATAATAAAAAACGGAGATCGTTTTAAATACAGTCTTTCCATTAAAAGCTAGTTCTTTATTATTTTTATTTTCTGGTTATATTATTATTATATTATATTACTAAGGGTATTTGTCACACTCAAATAAGCGTTTGACTAAAACAACAGCTAATCAGTCCAAATTATGACAAGTCGAATGAATAATCGCAATTTGTTGCAATTTCGAATAATTCGTCGTAATTCGAAAGTCGAAATCCTTACATAATCGACCTCCGGGGGGGGGGGGGGGAGGTGGGTACTCTCGCCCAATAGGCAGGATCGTATCTAAACCTGTTCGTCGTGAACAGGGTCCAAATTACCACCTCTGTATAGGTGCCGACCTCTTTATTCTATCGCTTCCCAACCGAATTTTCTCTCGTACAAATTTGTGAACCTCGTCAATCCCATCTGATTGATAAGCCATCAGGAACAATTTTATATGTCGATTTCAGTCGCACTGATTTTTATTCACAACCTTTGCCAAATATTTCTCCACCTATTAAATCTTTCCACCATACCATCTGATTGAGGATTCAAAGGCGTTGTTTTTGTCTTATTTATGCCAAACAACCGAGAAATTTCCTATTCAAAATTTTTCCTTGGCCCGATTAAATTTCTACCGGAACTCCATAGCGACTAATCCAGTTATTAATTACGACATAAACGATAGTTGTTGTTTTCTGATTGGGTATTGCATCACCTCCGGCCATTTGCTGAAATAGTCCATTATCACTAATACATATCTATACCTACCGCTTTCCGTATATGTAATGGTCCTGACACGTTCATGGCAATTCTCTCGAATAGTACAACGACCTTGTACTGTCGCATTAGTCCTCGGCTTTCTCGTGTAGGTTCGTCCACCGCTGCACATTGATCACATTTTTTACATCACCCTACTACCAACTGTCTACATCCGGGCCAATAAAATCGTTGACGATCATTTGTGAGTGTTTTATTAATTCCGAGTTGGCCTCAACAGGTGAACTTAAAGATATTCAAACCCTATGTACACTATTTCGCTTATGTTCGATCCCAACTAGAATATGCTGTAACGGTCTGGAATCCATGCTATGCTGTGCACACAAAAAGAATTGAAAGTATTCAAAAGAAGTTTCTGATTTTTTTGTTAAATAAAAGTGATTGGGATTATAGCCAAAATTTACCATTCCATGAAAATGTGGCACAGTTACCTCCATGCTGAGCAAGATGCGCGGATTTCCAAATGTACACGCTGGAAAATAGACGATTTCTCTTTGGCGCGAGTTTTATTGGTAACGTTTTGCTTGGTCAAGTTGATGAAGCTTACATCTAGGAAAACATCAATTCATGTGCCATGCAGAACATTTTGAAATCATGAGTTTTTAGCACTTGAACACGATTCTACAAACTATCGAGAAAACAACCCCATTACTAGGTTGTCTAAATCATTCAACATCAACGACCTATTTGACTTTAATTTATCAAAGGATAACTTCAAAAAAATCCTGAAGAACTATTTTTAAATTTTTTAATCTACGTCGTGAACTAAAGTTGGTCTTTGAGACTTGTATTAAACAAAACTATTTCTGCTTTGATAATACATATTTCAAATTCGCTGATGGTCTACCCATGGGCTCCCCTCTGTCACCTGTGTTAGCTGAAATTTTCATGAATTTCTTCGAACAAACGATTTTATCAAACAACAATCCTTATTTTCGTCATATAATCTTTTGGTATAGATATGTTGATGACATACTATGTCTATGGAATGGAACTGATACACTGTTAAACTCATTCCTTACTTGGTTAAATTCTCAGTATCCCTCCATTGATTTTACGTTGGAAAGGGAAGAAAATAAATGTATTAATTTTCTAGATATAACAATAACCAGGATTAATTCTTCCTTAGAATTCAAAATTTATCGGAAACCCACGCATACAGACGCTATTATCCCTAGTTCTTCAAACCATCCCCATAATATAAAAATGTCAGCTTTCCACTCACTTATAAATAGACTAATAAACATCCCTTTGACAAATTCAAATTATGACATAGAGCTTAGTATAATTCTACAAATAGCAACGAATAACGGATATGCAACTAAGACTATATTACAGTTATTAAATAAAAAGCTAAAGCGTAAAGCTCTATCGGGTATTTATCCACCGGATAATCCAACGCAGGAAAATTGGCGTCGCTTAGAGTATATAGGAAAAACTAGCCAACCGATTAGCAACATCGTGTCCGATTATACCAATATTAGTTTTGCTTGTTATAATAATAACACAATAAAGAAAATGGTTTTTAACAATAAACCTAGAGCTGATCGCCTTTCCAAGTCTGGTGTTTATAGGATTAATTGCAATGATTATAGTTCCTCCTATATTGGACAGACTGGGAGTAATTTTGGAGTTAGAGCTAAAGAACATTTATCTGGTTGCAATCAATCAACTTTCCATAATCATTTAACTTTAGAAAATCATACAGCTAGCTTAAACAATTTAGACATATTACATATACAACCTAAAAGCAGACGTTTAGATACCTTAGAATCTTACGAAATTCGAAAATCCATATTCCTTAACCAAGATATCCTTAACGAACAGAGAGAAATCCGTTTCTCACCAATTACAGATCCCGCCCTGTTTTATTCTCACGCTCTTAATATTATGACTAATACGTCGGGTAATTAAATGCACTTCAATATACCTTGAATTTTGTTACTCAACCGATAACTAATCGCTTACCTGCTATTCCACCCCCCCTTTTTTATTTGTAATTTTTCCGTGTAAACAACAGATGGTTGGGACGATCAATAGATTAATTTTTATTGCCTATTTTTTGTTCCTCCTTCTTTTATTTTATTTTGCTTATTTCTACTATATATAACTAAATTTTTATTTTTACCAATCAGTAGATCAGCGTTGCCATTATGACGATAAAATCGTCATTTTGACGTTTTCAAAATGAAAATCATTTAAAATACGATGGGACGTTTTGCAATTTATTGGTAGAATAAAAATGACGTTTTTAAAAAATTAAACCGAAATATACAACAATTCCATGAAATGTGTTTATAGGGCGAAATCTAATGCAATTCTACTACTTTTTGTATTCTCTAGTAGGTACATTAATTTATTACATTTCACACTATCCATCCATTTCGTTAGCTTCGTTCGTGTAATACGGTACGTTTTCCTTTTTTTGTATGTATGTAATTATGAATATATTTTTTATCGATCTATATATTTTAGCACTATTACTTTTGTGTCATCCGTTTTGCATCAATATACACATGTATGTGTGCCAGAATGTGTTTTGAATCAATATTAGTATATGTATTTATTTCTGTGGGTAAACCAAAAAAGAAAAATATGTAATAACATATGTCGAGTTCGAGTAAATACAACAAGAGGAACACCCGAACACGCCATTATTATTTTGAGAACAACCAACTTGATGGAAGCTGATCAATTTGAAAAACGTGCATTGCATAATTTTAATAATCGTTTGTAATTGTAACTGTGAGTGAAACTAAAAATTAAATATAAATAATAAATTATTTAGTGTTAAATAAAATCATAAATGAAATTTTAAATGACTTCTCTGTCTATGTAGTGAGTAATGCTAGTTCATTAATGTTTATTACTCGTCAAAACGCTAAAATGTAAATTTTCATTACAAGTTATTCTAATTACATACTTTTATCGAGGAAAAGTTGAACTAGCCTTAATACAAATTGTTGGAAGAAAGTATTGAAATAATAACTAAAAATTTTGTGAAAAATTTATTGGCGGAGAAAACTAAGTGTAAACTTGTGTAAATAGCGGTGCGGGGTGTTGCAGATTAATGGCGCAATTGGATATAAGCAAAATTTCAAATTTTTTCAATCAAAATTCTTATTCAATTCTCGAAATGAAACGGCAAGTTCCCATTAAAGGTACGTTTAAGATAAGTGCATAATTTGCTGTCTGTTTTATTAAATTTAACATTTTCAGATAAAATCGAAAATGCTTCTTTGAGGCGAGGTCGTCAGAAAAATTTAATATTTTGTTTATTTATATTATTTATTTTTAGTAAGTGAAAGCACTCGAGGGATCCTCCCACCGCGCCCGCTTTCGCAATTATCAAATCAAACGGACGATATATTATTATTTGAAAATGAAAACCGTCAAAATACATCGAATGTTACTTGTGTTTCCGTAAATGGCAATGGCCAAGTACAAACAGCCAAGGATTCAATTAATATTAAGCGCAGTGTGCACGTGATATCGGGCGGAAATAAAAAAAGAAAAACTTCCGAAACGGGTAAATCGATGATTAAACGTTACTTCAAACCTATTTGTAAGTGTTGAAATGCTAATACATAATTATTAGTTTCATTTTAAACATTTCTCTTGCTATTTTTAGCAAACATTGCAGAAGTGAAGACGAGCGCCACAAATGAATTGACAGACAATGAAGTTTCTTGCAGTACAAAGAAGGGAATGCTATCGGATGCGCAGAAGGCTATCGAAGAAAGTTCTATCGAAATCGAAGAATATGGCAAGAATGCTAATGAAGATATATCACCACGGGTAGTAATTTTTTGAGCAACATTCTCACGCTAATACTAAACATATTAATATTATTTAGATTTCTCAAGAAAAGGATTGTCATTTTTCGAATACATCGAACTTATTAAGATTTTCTCCAGAAGTCGATTCATCTGAAAATAATGAAGCGTCTTGCGGGAAAGGAACGGAAATGCAATCGGATGTGGCGATGGATAAGCAACAGGTTCCTATCGAAATTGACGAAAACTTTAACGATGCTAATGATGATATGCTACTACAGGTACCGACTCCATTATTATATTTTTCAGCTAATATATTTTTTTCTTAGGTTAATAGAAAAAAAACGCATCGGACTTTTCGCGCAACCTGGTTAAATGACCCACTGTTAGAAAATTGGGTAAAGGAGAATAAGTCGTCAGATCAAATAGTATATCCCGTTCTATGCAGCATCTGTGATCTGAAATTAAAGGTGAAATCGGGAAAGTCTGATTTAATTACACATGGAAAGTCATATAGTCATATTTCGAAAGCGAGCAGTATTTTAATACAACCAAAGATTTCTACACAATTTCAAGGCGCATCTAAACTGAAGCACGACGTAATGAAAGCAGAATTACAAATAGCTGCACTAACGGCTGAACATAATTTGTCATTCAATTTATCTGAACACTTAACTCCAATGATTAAAAACGCATGCAGCGACTCGAAAATTGCAAAAAATTTAAACTGCAGTAGAACTAAAACCAGTTGTTTAGTGAAGAATGTGCTCGGATTACAACAATTTGAACAGTTATGCCATTTACTTAAACAACATAAGTTTTCATTATGCATCGATGAGTCAACAGACGTTTCGACTACAAAAAATTTAAGTTTAATGGTGCGATTTAGTCTAAATTATAAAGTTCATGATTTGTTTTTTAATTTGATTGAAGTGGTTAATACCGATGCCTCTACTTTACATAGTGAAATAGTAAACGTATTTAATCAAAACAATATTAATTACAAAGAAAATTTAATTGGATTCGCTGCTGATGGAGCGAATAATATGACAGGGAAAAAGCAATCGGTAGCAGCCCTTTTAAGCAAGGAATGTAGTAATTTAATTGTTTTTAAATGTATTTGCCATTCCTTTGCTCTTTGTTCATCATACGCATGTATGAAGCTTCCATCAGCAGTTGAAACTATGACGCGAGATATCTACAATTATGTACAAAATAGTCCGAAGCGTTCAGCCCATTTAAAAGAGATTATAATATTATTGGAAGAAAAGCCCAGAAAACTATTGCATCCAAGTCAGACAAGATGGTTATCTCTAGAAAGTGTAGTAAACCGCATATTAACTTTATATGAACCGTTAAAAATTTATTTCGGATTTGCTACACAAACTGATATGATCGATACGGCACAATCAGTCTTGCTAAAATTAAAAGATCCAGTCAATGAACTGTATCTAAAGTTTCTAAAATATATATTACCGAAAGTCAACCAATTAAATAAACTCTTCCAAAGCGAAAATCCGCAAGTACATGTAATGTATGAAGAAATAAAACGCTTGGTTCTTACACTTTTTGACAATTTTTTAAAACCACAATATATTAAATCCAGAGAAATAGAATTTATTGATTTCAAACACCCATATAATTTAATTGAGGATTCAAAACTTTATCTCGGTGTTGATGTGCAACGGCTTATTTCCACATCTAACATTAATGCAAATGATCTTAAAGTATTCCGTAATAACTGCCTGGCATTTTATATAGAATTGTGTGAACAGATAATGAAACGTTTTAATTTTAAAAGTAATATATTAAAATATATCGCCATGATTGATCCTCAAAAAATAATAAATAAGGAAATAAACTCACTGTATGATCTTTTCGAAAAATTCCCTAATTTAATCCGTGACGAAAACCTTCAACTAATCGATTCCGAGTTTCGAGAAATTCGAAATTTAGATTTCAAAAATATTTTTGGAAATAATACGGGTTTGATAGATTTAGAAGTATTTTGGAGCACTATTGCCCAAATTAAACGTGAAGATAGATCACTTGCCTTTCCACTCATGGGAAAATTTATTTTTCATATTTTAAGTTTACCAAATTCGTCAGCTTGTGTTGAGCGCACTTTTTCACAAATTAATTTGAATAAAACCAAGACACGGAATAGATTGAATGTTAATTCGTTAAACGGCATATTGTTAGCAAAAGATTACTTAAAACACAGCGGTTGTTCTTGTTTTGATTTACAAATTAACAAGGACTTAATTAAAAAATTTAATTATAATAATCTATATAATTTCGAAGCGAAACAACAAGACTGAATATTTCACATTTAATTCTGTTATTTTTTTAGAATTATTTTTTTAAAAAGAAATCACTATTTCTTGTTAATTTGTGATATGGATGAAATTTGAATTTGTGATAATTGTTCATTTTCCTTATGAAATACGAGCTACAGATATTATACATATATCTATCATGTAAATTTATTGTGATTGAATTTGATAATAAACTAATACATATAATCAAAATAAACCTGTTTTATAGATCCTGAAAACAATATAGGTACCTGTGAATTACATTTACGATTATGATAAATACATAAAAAACCTTTTCTCTATATTTACATGCGTGTAGAAGAAGATTTTTACGAATGACGTTTTTGACGTTTTCAGTTTACGAAAAAATACGATTTTATTTATTTTTTCATGACAACACTGCAGTAGATACTCCTGATGATGACCTAACAAGTCGAAATTAATCGAGTAATTTTTTAAACATTTTGAAAAAAAAAAAAAGAAAAAGTTTTGTGCGAAATAATAAACAAGTGTTTTAATGTGTTTATTAAATTTTTTAATGTTAATTAAAATTTGATTTCTATTTTTTGAATAGTTTCTTTTGGTTTAAACTTTTTTTAAATTTAATTTTTTTTGTGTTAATTTAATTTTTGTTTTAATTTTTGTGTCTTATCTGAAATCTCACGCCATGTTGGTTGACGATCCTCCTCCTTATAACGCAATATCTTCTTCCGGATTGATTCTTCCGTTCAGTTCCCATTGGGTAGCACTTTCATAAGCCTCCGTTCGTTCGATAAGCTGAAATTGTTGTAACCACCGTAACGCCTCATAGTCTGTTCGTAAATGGAATTTTTGGCCATAGAGGTATTTATGAAAATGTTTCACACATTCCATCGCCATTCTTATCGCCAATAAATCTTAACGCGTCACGCAATAGTCGCTTTCGATAGGATTTTTGAGTAATATGCAATGACTTGCTCTTGACTATCGATTGCTTGTGACAACACTCCGCCTATGCCATCATTGCTTGCATCGGTATCCAAAATTAATTTCACGTTGGATGTAGGCATGTATTAGTACTGTGCACAGCCGTTTCCGTAATTCAAGGAATGATTCCTCTTGTTCTTTCGTCCATTCAAACGGCTTGTTTTTATTCGTTAATTCGTGTAAACTTTCTGCAACATCAGCGAATCCTGACACAAATCATCTATAATAGGTACCCAATTATTGGGTCTTGACCATTCCTTTATCCTACTGTTGATATTTTTTTTTTTTTAACTTTAATCGTTGGAAGACTTCAGCTGAGTTCCCCACGTGCTCTTCGAAAGTTTTCCTATGAAACACACGTTCTTCAACCTAACCATTTTAGTACGCGCTCCATTAATCGTTTAAAATTCGCTGGGACATGACATAATCCAAATGACATTACATTAAATAGCCATAGCCCGTTGCCTACACTAAATGCCGTTCTCTCACGATCCTCCTCTTGAACTTCTTCCTTCCACTTTGAAGATCCAATGTGTCCTGAAAATGTGTTTATTGTGTCATCGATTCGTGGTACTGGATAGCTGTCCTTTTTCGCCACATCATTAAGTTTTTTATAATCTACATAAAATCTCATGCTGCTGTCCTTTTCGACCAACACTACCGGAGAACAACACGAACTGCTCGATGACTTGATAACTCCAGCCACTCGCATGTCCTTAATCATTCGATCGCTTCTTCTTGTTTTGCCAAAAGCTATCTTCTAGATGTTTGGCGAGTAGGTGTCTTTGCTCTGCTGTCAATTCTGTGTTTTACCATAGTTCCTTCCATTATTTTTTGGTGTACTACATAAAATAGGCATGTATCGTTCTACTGATCATTGCGCCTCATTTTTCCGCTCTTAAGTGAAATATTTGTCCAGTTCTGCATAAGTTGTCCTATTATTTCCTGCTGTTCTGCTGGGTTGGCTTTTTTAACCGTATTTACCTCCTCATTTTCCGATGATTGCCACTTTCTTGGTTGTTTTTTACTTATTCAAAAGATTTAGAGCTCTAATTGGAACTCTATCGTCGTTATTTGGTATTACTGTGGCTTTCCCAAGCATACATCTCTAATTCCTTGTTCTGGTCCATTAGCCTCTACAACCCACAACTTGGATGACCCACTACTTCCCTCCAACCTTTCCCAAATAATTGTTTCTATATCTGGTGACATTTTTTCTCGGTGGCCAATTATTACTCGCCTGATGCAATCATCATTACATTTGAACCGCTGAGTCGAAGTTGAATCTCGATATTACCGTAGCTCAGGACTCATCGTCCATCATCCAACATGAACCATTCGTTCTCTTAAAGTTCATACCTAGAATAGCCTTATCGACAATATTGGCGATCAGTACTTCGTGTTGAAAAATGGTATCCCGATTTATTATTTTCACTACTTTCTTACCTAGGATGAATGCACTACGTCAATCGCGTTTTGCAATTTCAACTCGTTGGCAACCGACGCACTACGAAATTTTTTATTAGGTGTGCATGTAGAAACTCGGTTTTTTTGGTCAAATTCAACTTTATTGAAAATATAATTGTTACGAAGATTAATTATCGAAATATTCGCCATTACTATTTATGGTCTTTTTCTATTTATCCGGATGAATGCCTTCGCGATATAAATTTGGTGGTTTCAAAGCAAAATAGTCATTGAGCCATTTTTGCACATCTTCAACTTTCGTGAACTGCTGGTCTTTCAAATATGATAGCATCAATCTAAATAAGTGGTAATCAGAGGGAGCCAAGTCTGGAGAATACGACGCATGCTGTAAAACTTCCCAGCCTAACCAGAAGATGAGTTCCTCGGTTGATTTTGCTGTCTGTGGACGAGTGTTAATCAATATCGATCAATATCACCTTCCGCCTTCCTTGGCCCATAAATGGTCTTTTTCCTCCAGAGCATCACTTAATTTAATCAATTGTGCCTGGTGACGTTCATCTTTAACAGTTTGACCAGGTTCCAGAAGCTCGCAGTAAATTACTCCTTTCCAATTCCACTGGACACACAGTAACACTCTCTTGGCATGACTATTCATTTTTGCAACTGATGTTGATGGCTGGCTTGGATCAACCCATGGTTTTATGCATTTAGGATTATTGGACAAAATCCACTTTTACTCACCCGTAATAATTTGGTGCAAGAATACTTTCTTTTGTACCGAGAAAGCAAATTCATGCAGATGTCAACTCTTCGGGTTTTGTTTTCTTCGGCCAGTTTATGAGAAACCGATTTTCCTTCCTTGTATGCATTCGAAGTGATATTGTTTGGTGAGTAACTCTTAACTGTTCTACAAGCTACTTTTGAGTTTGATACAGATTTTCATCCAGCCAGTCAAAGTTTAAGTTCTTCGTATTCAAATTGTTTTACTTTACCCGGACGTGGATCGTCCTCAAGACTAGAATTCTTGCAAATCACGAAAGCCATCACGAAATCTTGCAAACCACTTTTTTACTGTTGAATGACTTACTACAGAGTGTTCACTCACAATTTATAAACGAAAGGTCGCATGAAGGAATGGTTAGATCTAGATAATTTCGAATTTGAAGAGATAAAAGGGGAAATTATAGAAGAAAACGACAGAGAACCGACGTGAAGTTGTTCACATTATTCCCGAACCATCTGGAAAAATATTGTTTGGAATTTTTAGCTGCAAACAAATAATGGTTCAATTGATCGCTTTGTGGGATCGAGTGATGGCGAGGAAACAGCGGCAATGGGAAATCAGTTGAGCCAACTCGAAAATGATGACAAATTTAACCAGGGATATCACCTCAGTATCAGAAGAAGGAAACCAACTTCTAGGTATTTTGTATGAAGATAGACGGACTAGTGATGAAGACTTGGTATGGAATATTACTAGAGATGAATAAAGTAGTTGTGTGATTTGCGTAACATTTCCGACGCTTTGGGAAATATTTAGGAAGTTGTATAAATTAAAATAACGGTATAGTGATGGAAAATTAGTATTTAAAATGCATCGAAATTTAAAACTGAATTGTACTAAATTGGAACCAACTGTACCGACTTTTCCTTCCCAATTTGGTTCAAGCACGAATTTTTTTCCAAAATAATTTACCATATATCAATGACCTTCTTTTGTTGGTCACTAAATTTATATACAATAAAATTGCGAATAAGACTTGATCAAAGTAGGCGTATATAAGACGTTTAGTAGTTTCGAGGAATGTAATATAAAGAGTGGTTAAATTTTAAGGGCTGACGTTGAATGTGAACCACACCTAAACGTCAAGTTTTTTTCTGCATTTAATTTGACATTTCTCAATTTCAGACTAACTCAATTTGAACCATGGAAAGATACACAATCGAGCAACGCGTTAAAGTTATTCAGCCATATTACGAAAATGGGCGTTCAAATCAAAATACATATCGTGCACTTCGTGATTTTTTCGGTCAATTTAATCGTCCAAATGTGCGTACAATCGGAAAAATCGTGCAAAAATTTGAGCAAACCGGGTCTGTAGGAGATTTTAAAACACCAGTGCATGCTCGTACAGCAGAAAATATTGCTGCAGTTCGCGATGGTGTGGCTGAAGAGCCGTCCACCTCAACTCGTCGTTGTGCCCAACAATTGCACCTCTCACGCTCGTCGTTGATGAACATTATGCATAAAGACTTGCATTTACACGCTTATAAGGTGCAATTGACTCAAGAACTAAAGCCTCTTGACCATTCCAAACGTCGTCAATGGTCAGAATGGTGGCAAGAAATGGCAACAGTGGATGATCAATTATCGAAGAAAATCATCTTCGGTGATGAGGCACATTTTCACCTCAGTGGATTCGTCAATATGCAGAATTGCCGCATTTGGGCGAATCATAATCCAAGAGTGATTGTCGAAAAACCAATGCACCCACAAAGAGTGACTGTTTGGTGCGGTTTATGAGCTGGCGGCATCATCGGGCCGAATTTTTTCCAAAATGAGGCCGGTCAGGCAGTTACTGTGAATGGTGTTCGCTATCGTGAGGTGATAACGAACTTTTTATGGCCCGAATTGGAAGATATGGATATGGACGATATGTGGTTTCAACAGGACGGTGCCACTTGCCACACAGCTAACGAAACAATGGCTCTTTTGCGCGACAAATTCAATGACCGTGTTATCTCACGTGGTGGCGATGTCAATTGGCCACCAAGATCATGTGATTTGACACCATTGGACTTCTTGCTTTGGGGTTATTTGAAAGAAAAGGTGTACGTCGATAAGCCAGCAGCAATTTAAGAGCTAAATGTCCTAAATAATTTGTGTTTTATTCAAAATCAACATCGGCTCTTAAAATTTAACCATCCTTTATAAAGCGCGGTCCATGACTTTGACTTTTACGCCTAACTTTACAGTACATCTAACGGGCGAAGTCTGTAATCGATAAATGTGCAAATAAAAATGAATAAAAACTGGTTCACCCTTCGCCCCACATACAACGTTTTATGGTGTTAGCACATGATGATCTGGAATAGTAGAGGATACCGGCTTTACTAGCTCTTATAAGCACACGGGAGGTAACCGTGCTCCTCACTTTTTCTGTGACATGTCCAAAGTAACAACACAAAAACTACACAGCTGCTGGAACTCAGATTATATGATGAAAATGGGAATATAATATAAATTTTGAAGATACCTCTGAGATTTACCAATTTAAATGGACGTTTTCAATTTTTGGAACCGATAGGGATAAAACTCTGTTTGTATATGTTAAGCATTAGGAATCCAAAATGAGTTTTGGATTTGATTTTGCCAAATGACTTAATTGGTTAGAACGAAGCCCTGGTTGGTTGCTTAACCAAGTATTTCGTAATTATTTTATTACCTACTAGTTTGAATAAGAATCAAGATTACAAAGAAGGGCAACATAGAAAACCATGTTCCGTTAAAATAAAAGAAATCTGTTTTACAGTTTGGCTATATGCTGCTTTATCATAAAATTATTTAATCGTCTTGTGTTCAGAATTAAAGGAGCTACTGGTCTTTGTTTCAACATTGAGTAATGTGTGTAAGTTCTGACAGAGAAAAAATCTTTATTCTAAATTAAAAAATTTCAAAAGACGATCACTTGTGATCTTATAGTAAATTTGGTTGTAACGTACTTTGTACTTCTAAAAATTAATTTTATCGAAAAAATACAATTGTATCTCAAAATTCTAGTATAGTGGTATTCCAAATCTTGTGATACGAACTATAGGCAGTTTGAGAAGGCAGATTCGTTACACTATTATTGCGACATTTTATAATACATAAACTTAATAAGTTACATGCTTTTACAAAATACCAATACCATATACTGGACTCACGATGATATACATATGTGGTCGTTGGGTTTTTTTTGCTGAATAGTTTATCCTCAGATTCATTTCTGGGCTGACGTTCATAAGATAGTGACTTTCGCTGTAGTGCTATAGCTCCACAATGGACGTACATATCGGCGAGCTAACACGATAACGTAACATCGCTGAATATGCGGCATTTTCAAAGCGAATTTGCATCTTCAATGCAAAATTTTTGATACGTGGCTAAAGAACGTTTTCAATAAATGTTGAGAAAGCGTGAATTAACGTATGAATTCATTATTGCTATATGAAAATATGTATATTTACAAAATAATGTTAGAGCAGACTTAGCTACACAAGTTTTTGTTCGTTTTTATATCTTAATTAATTTCAATTAAAAAATCACCAAGTCTATCATTTATCTATTCTAAAAAAATTTAGTTATGTTTATAAATATTTCCTCCAAGCACTATTTATCGCTTCAATCATAATATTTGGCCATATGGATTGAATTTGATTAAAATTTATTATATTTTAATAGAATTGCGTAAATTTTTTTATCTTCAAATTAAAAACTACATCTTTTCTTTTTCGTTATTGGTGCGATTGCGATCAGTTCGTGTTGATTCTTTGTGGTGGTTACAATAAATTCTATTAGTTCTTAAAATATCATATAATAGTCCAAAATCAATCAAATGAAAACTACAGTGTAATAGGCAATCAATATACGGAAATAAAATATCATTGCAAATTTAATTGCGAGAACTATAAATTATGTGCAAAAGGTTTTTTAGTGTTTTTATGTAAGTGGGAAGTGGTTTTTTATAAATATTTTTTTTGATAGTTAAGAACTTAAGAAAAAACTGTATCTGCTTTTTCCGATTTCTTCCGTTGTAAAACATAAAATAATATTCGTTAGTTAAACATAACCGGAAATGTGTATTTATTGCGTACTAGCCAATTATAATTATTAATTCAATTATTCTTATCAGTTTTATATAAATCGTTCCTTCAATTGAAAGATCTTTATCCATTGTAATCCAGCGTATACCTATACCTACCCTATTTACCAGTTGCAACTTAGTTTTACTCTGAACATAATTCTTGAATCGATGAACGTTTATAACGGAAAACAAAAGTTCAGACGATGGTAATTGAATATGACAACAATTTGTGTTCTACATTATTATGCAGAATAAATAGCTTAATATCATTGCTACAGTGGATAATACTAAACTACACTAAAAAACTTTAATTCCATTAGAACTGGTTCTCGTGTAAGGTTTTTTTTTTAAATATCAATTAATTAAATTAGTAGATTGAGAAAAAATATTAAACTAATAATTATGAAGAATTTTGATACACTACGTAAAATCTAACTTGCTTTGCGTGACGTTAGTATAAGCTTATAGTTTCTAATAAAACATCGTTTTAGAATGATAATGCAGTTTGTGCTAAAATAATTATTAAAAGGTTACACTGTTAAAATAGATATTTCCATTGAGATTTATTTTCAAAAGAAAATTATAAAATTTGACACTACTCTAAATGTTGTGCCGTCGAATCTAGAAATATCTACAGATTCAAGCTGAGAAATTGAGCATTTTTGACGGGTTTCAAACAATATTCCAGCCAACTCTGGAGATGTCCACGGGGTTTCAATAACATTTTCAAATAGATCATCCAATCTTCTGGGTCTACAGTGAATGGGATACACCCATGATGGGTTTTAAGTTTATATTTCAAGTTTTATAAAGAGCGAGCTAAATATATTCACAGGTCCTGGACAGTGTTTACAAATAGATCAGACAAGCCACTATTACCGCGGATCCTAGAGATGTCCACGGCATTACACTTATATTTTTAGATAGCTAAAAATATTTTCAAAATGTGTATAAACTGAATTTAATTCCTAATGAACTTTGTTGCGTATTTGGCAATTTGAAACATTAAATGGAATTTGATTATTTACAATAATATGTACCGTCCATCCTGGAGATGTTCACGGGTTGTGATGATCTTGCTTTAGTTAATAAAATAAAGATGCCCACAGGATGTAACCCACATTTTCGAATAGATGACACATTATTCTTACGTTACAGTGATCCATTGCCATTACCAGAGATGTTGACGGAGTCTCGTCTACATTTTTCTACAGATTAGAATATTTTCTGTCTATTGAGTGAGAATGGGTCAATTGTAATGAGTCTATCAATGGTTTTTGGAATTTTGAAGTTCCGTGATTTTGACAAAAATGTTTCTGTTTCGTTCTACAAGGTTTTAGCAATTTCTCCTATTGGATTTTAAATTGACATTACAAATCTCTACGTGTTTTCGTGTTTTGATGTATTTTACTAATGTTTGCGAATGATCCTGGAATTGTCCACGCGTGCTCGCCTATATTTCCCAACATTTTTTTGTTTATTACAAATGATGGTAACGCACTTATTTGAAACAAATAAGTGGAGCGAGTGTGTGTTTACGAACAGTCGATATTCTGCTCCCAATATCGAACCTTCATTTATTTGATGACTAGCTCATGCGGTTTAATTCTTTTAAGACGCCTTAAGTTCTAGTATTATGTCAAGAAGTTGTATTGTTTCACTGTTAGTATGTTGCAGTAATCTTCTTACATGTTTGATGGCAAATTTTTGAATCACTTATGTTGGTATGTAATTCTCCGTTGGTAAGTATTCGTTATTGCACGTAGACATTTGTTTTGGCAACGCTGAATAATTAAACGATTTAATTGTTTAGTATAGCCTCAGAGTTGGATGACACGCACACATCATTATAATGTTTTCCTAATAGCCAGTACATCTCACGTTGTTTTATTTTAATTTGCTCTGCTTGTTGTGTAACGTGGTATTTCCAGTTCAATCTTGAATCGAGATGCAATCCGAGATATTTAGCAGATTCAGCTTGGGGAATTTGTACCCAAATGAGAAATGGATATATGTATATTACATGGACTGATTTCAGCTCGTTAAGCTTCATTTTCCAATCGCTGGTCCATTGGCTGATTTTATCAAGTGTTTGCTGTAGTAAAAGTTCCGATGAAGATTGTTTTCGTTGTCGGTATATCGGAAGTGTAAAGTAGATTTGGGAAAGGCCATAATATGCTACCTTGAGACACCCCTGCTATGTCTGGGTAAAAGTTGGAGTATGTTTCTTCATGCGATACTATAAATTTTCGTTTGGAGGGATACGACTCGAGCAATTAGCAGTAATTTTGTGACACGAAAGCCTGTGATACATCTAGAAATTCGTCAGGGCAATATTTCTTCTCTTCAAATGTTTGTTCTATCTTTGCAGTCACACGATGAACTTGATTTATTGTCGAATGTTTATGCCTGAATCCAAACTGGAACTCAGGTATAATGATCATTGGTTTTAGTTGTCTCAATAACAACTTCTCAAACAACTTTGAGCTAGTAGGTAACAAAGAGATCGGCCAGTTTGATGCAATTTGCTCAGCTGGTTTGTTTGGTTTTTTATTTGTGCAACACTCAGGCACATATGTAGGGCAAAAGAAGCATTATATATATATAAGGCTTAGCGAAATTTCATCAGTTAAAAGGGACTTTGTGAGATTCAAATTCACATCTATTTCTTGTGCAATTTCTAGTGAGGCGACACTGCTGATGTTTGATGAAGGTCTTTAGACTGGTTTGGAGTCAATCCTAGATTGTATGTCGTGTGGTTGACTAACTAATGCCAGATGTTGTGCAAACAGTTCCGCTTTTTCTTAGTTATGTCGCGTCTATTCCTTGTACTTTTAACTCAATTATATTGTACAGTTTCTCTCTAAATAATTCCCAATCAGTAAATTTATTAGTAAGGTTAAGTCTCATTTTTTTTAATGACTAATGTACTCAGATTCATTAAGACCGGTGTGTCTCGGAATTAAGGTCGTCAATGCCTTCGACTTTAATGTAATTTAAAACTATTCCTTTTGAGATATAAAAGTCAAGCAAATCAGGCACTTTGTTGAAGTCTGTCGGTGAATAGGTTGATGATTGATGTTGGTAAGCCGTGTCGAATGTGAAGTGGAAAAGAAGAATTCGAAGCACTTTGAATAAATTAATAATAATAATAATAAATAAAAAACAAAAGTTAATTAAATTTTAAAAATTAATAAAAAAACTTTATTAAATAATAAATATTTCGGCTGCTGCGGCTTCACCTTCCAAATATCCAAAACTGAATAAAAAAAAATATTTAAAATTTTGATAATTTGCATTGCATTTGGTAAACAAGACAATAAAAATCTGAATTGCATCCACCAAATCTGGTTTCAGCTGGTTACCAATTTGTTTGTGTTATAGACGTACGTACGCCTATGAACAGTATTGCAATGATAAATTTTATTTGTTCTGATTGTCACGCCATCATGTTAACTTAGGTATTAAATGATTGTGTCATTGGTTATCACAATTATTTAATGATGATGGGGGGCATCTATAATACAATTTTAACAACTACCGTGCCATCGTTTTAATTTAAATATTTTGTGTCTTGGTTATCACAAAAAGGATGGTGGCATCTATGATACGATTGCAATACTGTTCGTTTCAATGATAAGTTATTATTGGTAACGATTTTTATTGATATGAAAATCGGCATGATAATGAAATTTACTAATTTTGTTTTGTGTACAAAATTGTTTTTGTTGTATGTACCGATTTTATGTAACAAAACTGTTGTTGCATATTCATTTGGAATATGATTATTTATACGGAGAATTGTCCGTTAATAAATAATTCAGTCTACGGAGAATTGTCCGTTTGTATATTGTGCGGTGTTTCTTGTAGTTGAAGAAACAGGCCGCTACAAGGTTGGTTTACGCGATGAGTGATATTCACAACCTGACATTTCTATTGCACTTAGCAGTTCTTTTCCTTTTCCTGGTGTTATGAGTCAGGATCCCTAGGCAGTATGCTTGACGTTGTAATCACCTCCTATAATAAACCTTGGTCGAAGCTTAATTTAACATATTGATTTCTTACGATATTATGATGGGCCTGTAGATCGTTCGTAAACTTAGTTCAACGGCTCCTTAATTTCTTCTTGTAGGAAATGTAGGATAGTTTGTTTGATTAAGATTGATGTCCCTCCCCGAGCACGACCACTGGGATGTAATGTCCAATAAACTCTATATCCCGTAATTTTGATAAAAAAAATTCTCTATAAAGCTCTAACAATTAAAATTGGTTTTTTTATGTAAAGACTGGGATGTATTTTTGGTGAAAACTAATGTCTGAATGATTAAAGATTTTTCTATTTTCGATAATTTCAAAATTTTGTACCGCCAATCTTGGCCTATGATTTCAGACAACATTCAATTTTACTTGTATACTGCTGCGCTTTATGTCAATTTAAAATCCAATTGGAATAATTGCTAAAATCTTGTAGAAGGAAATAATATATTTCTTTCAAAATCACGGAAATCCAAATATCAAAAATTATTATTAGACTCATTACAATTGACCCATATTCGCCCATTGATAGATAATATAATAAGCTGTCGAGAAATGTAGACGAGTTTCCGTAGACATCTCTGGTAATGGCAGTAGAAATGGAAACATGAACTCTATTATTGGCATAGCAAAGTCCATTAGAATCGCATGCTAATCACTAAAACGGTAGAATATTGTGTAACCTATTCTAAAATGAACAACAGAACATCTCTAGGATCGGCGGTATAAAGAAAGGAAAATTGTTAAACACTTTAAAATTTTATTTACCAAAACAAGGTTCATCAGAATCGAGTAACGTTTACTACAGTTTTAGTGTACTGGTCGCGCTGTAGGAAATCGTAGGCCAGAGCTCGCGGACGTCTCCAGGATTGACTATATACAATTTTGAAAATAATCGAAAATCGAAAACCCTTTAATCATTACGACATAGTAGTGATCGCCAGAAATTTATTCCATTCGTCACATATAAGAAAGTAATGTCAAAATTCTGTAAAAAGAACATTATCATTCAGAATTATGCCCTTCCCCACCGCTTATATCACAATTTAACTAGCTATTCCATAATAGTGGTCGGATTACCTACAACATCTAAAGAGATAATTAAACAAATCTATTACCACAGGTAAAATCCAATTGGAGCTATTGCTAATCTCTTGTATAAGGAAATAATAATATTCTTGTCAAAATCACGGAACTTCAAAATACCAAAAATCAATGTAAAACTCATTACAATTGACCCATTTTCGCTCCATAAACAGAAAATATTATAAGGTGTCGAAAAATGTAGACGAGATTCTGTGGGCATCTCTGGCAATGGCCGTACAAATGAAAACATGGATTCTATTATAGACATAACAAAGTTCATTAGATGCCTATCGGATGTCAATCACTATAATGGTAGAATATTGTATATTCGAAAATGTGGGTGAGAACCTGTGGACATCTTTATTTTATTAACTAAAGCTAGGTACATCACAACCCGTGAACATCTCCAGGATTGACGGTACATATTATTGTAAATAATCAAATTCCATTTAATGTTTCAAATTGCCAAATACGCAACAAAGTTCATTAGGAATTAAATTCAGTTTATACACATTTTGAAAATATTTTTAGCTATCTAAAAATATAAGTGTAATGCCGTGGACATCTTTAGGATCCAAAAAATTCTACATAGGCAAAAATTATGAAACCGTTAAAATGTGGTTGGCTGATCTATTTGAAAATGTTATTGAAACCTCATGGACATCTCCAGAATTGGCTGGAATATTATTTGAAACCCGTCAAAAATGCTCGATTTCTAAATATAATTGTTAATAGAATGAATCTCAAAAATATACTTTACTTAAATCTTAGAAATAGGTTTATCCTTTACTTTCTCAAAAATGTCAGCTAGAATCTGTAGATATTTCTAGATTCGATGACACGCCATTTAGAATTAATCCAATTTTATAGTTTTCTTTTGAAAATAAATTCCAATAGGAAAACTAATATATTTTACAGTGCGATCGAGAAATTTTTTCTACATGAAGGAAATTTTTATGTTACTATCGAGTTTTGATCGAAAGCTCGTACAAATAAACTATTTTGTCTCAATAAGTTGAATTACATATTTGCATTCGTTTATTCATTTTAGTTTTATTAAATTTGAAAATGAATATGGAAAGTGATAATAACTCACAATTGCTGCGTTTTTTTGAAATATAGTGTTCGAGACCGCAATAAAATATAGGGAAAATACAGGGAAATTTAGACAAGAAAATTTAGAACAACAACTTTAACTAACTTCAAGTCAAACATTTTGACATTTAATTTTTGGTTTATAATTAAACACAATACTATCCAATATTAAAATAAATTAATTAATTTCACCAGTAAACATTAAGATATCCATTTTTTCTTATTAAAAATACAATTCAGCCATTTCATTTTCATTCTTTCAAATTTCCAGTTGTAAATGAAGTAAGGAACAATCAAAAAATTGTGTACTAAAAACATTTCCCTGTTCCGTCAGTTCAGCAATTGTTAAGTTTTTTGATGAACTCGGTTGTACTCTACATAATATCCAGAGTTGTTCAGAGTTGTTGAGAACAAGCATAAATAAACTTTATTCGATAATATAATGCAAGATATTGACTTAGTATAACCTCTTTAGGATTCGATTGAATAAATCCGAATCGGCACAAATATTTTAATAATATGTGAATTGTTTAAAAAATCAAAATATAATTTATCGCGGTCTAAAAAACGCAGCAAATAAGATCTAACTAGTAAACCCATTTACTTTAGTCCTTAGGCGTAAGAAGTAAAATACCACGTTATTGGCTGACAGTTTGAACTACGAGTATGCTATAATGGTGTATTGTACTTTAGATTGTTCAATAAATAAAGCACTGCTTTAGATAGAATAATATAACTGTTGATTAAACGTGTGCCTATATTCTAGGTGGCTATATTTTATATTTCAAAAGTAGTTCTTGTGAAATTTATCCAATATCTAAGTGATTTCCAATATCCAAGTACATTATAAATAGTTCTAATATTAATCGTAAACTTAGTGATATTCTCGAGATGCTCTGATCCAAATTAGTGACCTCAGGAGGTTTTATGATTTTAGAATAACAGTTAAACCTTGTAAACTTTAATTTGTTTAATGTTAAACTGTGCACTTTCCAGTATTTTAGAAGCCAGAGAGTCCGACAGGCTCTTTAAAGGTCTGAGAGTCTGAATAAACACTCCAGATAAACATCAACAAAAGTGTTTGGATAACAGCTACTCGAAGTAAAATTACTAATTCTTCGTTTGTACTCTTTGGCTTAAACGTTTGAAGGGAATCAAAACATCAATCATTTCGTTATGGTACGATTTTTTTGCTTTTGGTGTCACACAAATATATACTAACCCGTTACCGTCAGTAAAGTATCTATAAAAAAGTGCTATCGTCGGTAATGCGTAGAACGAAATTTTGTACTGTATCGATAGAAATCTGGAAGCATCACAACAATCGGTTCCAATTCGATATAAATTATTGAATTGATAAAATAAAATCAGTTAACCCATCATGTCACGGCGACTGCCGTAGTGCTACGTACACAAGAATATTTGTCCATATATATAGAGAAACACCTTCTACTTGTTTCTACTTGAAACACCATTCGACCACCAAACTTCGTATGTAAGAATTTTTTATGTTTTGTTTTTACTGTTTACAATACAACAGTGATCCTTCCGTAGGAATATAACTCCATTTAGCGTCAATCTGAGTGCCAACAATATTGTAAAAAGTAAAAACAAAAAAGTTGTTCGAAATATATGGGAATGAGTGGATATGATTGTATGTGGCTAAGCGCCACATTTTAAGCGCCTATTCCAATGGAAAAAATTTACTGACAGTATTTTTGAACTGAAAAAACGAAAACAAAAAAGTCTTAAAATGCTATAAGAGTGACAAGGAAAATAAATATATTTTATTTCATTTTTATAGCTAAATTCTATGGTTTAATTTTGACAATTACATTTTTTCTTAACCTAAAATCTTGATAAAAGTTTGTAATTTAATTTTATAATTTTTATTAATATGACCAATATGGATTATTAAACATTATGGATCTGCAAAATGTCCAAAATAAGTCAAAAAAGAAACGAAAATGTTGGGTACGCCCTTATTATTTAGAGCGGGATCGAACCGGGGAATACAATTGCATTTTTAAAGGGTTGCGGCAAGATCCGAAATTATTTTATAATTATACCCGTATGAGTGTGAACGAATTTGACGAGTTACTGGCGATAGTTGGGCGCCTGATTTCAAAAGAAACTGTGGTGAGAATACCCTTGAAGCCTATTTTAAGATTGGCAGTGACCAGTATTTGGATTTTTTTATATATATACTTTAACACCATATAAAACCGTTAAAAACCCGAGCATTAGCAAAGCTAATCTCCAAATAAAAACAAACTGAGACTTGACTATAAAAATGGCGAACGATATTTTGATGATATTTTGTATGAGTGTGAGAAAAATTTCTCTCCTTTACATACATTTTTTGTAGATGTGTAAACAAAGCTGCCATAATAAATACTTCAACTTACATTTTTATAGCACATTATGGCAGCACACTAACACCATGACAAATCTTTTGTCAGTAAAATTTTACTGACATTTTTTTTGTTTCGTACACAACCATTAAATCTATATTTTTTCTCGCTCTTATTTTTACTGACAGTAAATTTTTTCCATGCAATAGGCGCGTTATTGAACAATTAATTGTATTAATATATTGCGTTTACGTATTTGTGTGTCTATTTTTAATCTAAGTAATCTGTTCTGAAAATCGAGTAAGTACAATGGTCCGCTTTACGTAGAACCATCTGCGCGTTGCACAGCTTCGTGCCAGCCAATAGTACTGCCATGGAAGATGGTCGTTGTTTTGGCTGAAATTATGCAGTGAATTCATCATTTACCTGTCAACTAACTGCTGCACATTTATAGAATTTAATTTGAAAATTTTCCTAAGTTAATTGATTTTAAATAATTTTGTTTTAGATGCTTACAAGTTTTGGTCCAATCGTCATGGTCTCAAAATGACGAAAATTATGAATTTGATGATTATAGTCCATGTGGGCATTGGCGTCCCGGAGATGCTGACTTATACACATTCGATTTGATACGCGAATTCAAATTAGATCGATCGGAACATACGTATGAATCGGTTACACAGGTTATCGGATCCAGTTCTATTCAAACGGCGTACCGATTAGAACGAGAATCAAATTTAACTATAAGCGCATATGAGGCATTTCCTACTGGAATACCGCACCAATTTTCATTTGAGTGTACATTCCGTACACGTAAACAACCAACGGTTCCGTGGTATCTATTCCATTTGACTGATTCATTTGAGCGATCACAGTTACATATAATCTTAGATCCAGGTAGAAAAACTTTAGAACTTGGATTACCCAATTCCGAAGGCCTGATTCAAAGGATAGAGTACTATACAATTGAGGTAATGAAAATAGTTATATTTAATTAATTTTTGAAAAGGTTGTATTTCACATTTCATGAGTAGTTATTCGATCGGGCATGGCATAAAATATCTTTAGGTGTATCACATGATCAAGTTATATTGTATATTGATTGTCAAGCAATACCTTATAACCACCAAATTTACGCACCGCTTGAACCTCGAGGATTTTTTGATGCAACAGGCGGGCATTTAAGCGTGGCCAAATTAATGAACTCCGATTATTCAGTTCCGGTAACATAAATTTCAAATACGACTTTAGACAAAAAATAATTTCTAAACTATAACAATTTTAGATTGACCTACAATGGATGGTAGTTGGATGTGATTCTTCTAAACCTCTTAAAACAGATTGTGAAGAAATACCATTATATATTTCGGCGCCTGGGACAGCATCTAGACCATCTGGTCAAGGGCCATCGTTAGAGTTAACAGATAATTGTGACGTAATATGCCCTCAGGGTCCACCAGGTTACAATGGAACTGATGGATCTCGAGGACCACAGGGGTTTACAGGAGAACGTGGACAGAAAGGAGAACCAGGTCCACAAGGAACAGAAGGTCCACGTGGGCCTAGAGGATATGTTGGACAAAAAGGAGCACGTGGAGAGTCTGTTTCGCTGTCCGAATTATTCACAAATGGAACAATTTTGTTCAAAGGAGAAAAGGTAATGAATTTTTGATTGCTAGATTTGCCTAAACAAATTTAAGAAAACTAAAAGAAAAAAGTTTAATTTCTAACACAATCAATTTAAATTTCAAATAAGTTGTTTTTTCTACTAGCTGCCTTTGAAAATTACTATATTTTATATTTCAGTTTCAACTTATTATAATTATTGGTTAATTTAACTACGATTATTATACCAAATAGATTAAATCAACTTTTTCAATTTGAACACCAAATTTTGTTTAATTTCACAGGGATCTCCAGGAAGTCCAGGAATGAGAGGAATCGACGGTAAAAACGGATCACACGGTAACCCCGGTCTTGGTATCAAAGGTTCTCGAGGTGCACCTGGAGAGAAAGGTGCTCGAGGCGAGAGAGGCTCAATTGGAATTAAAGGAGACCACGGAGATGTAGGACCGCCAGGTCCTGCGGGTGGTTCAGGCAACATCGCAATGGATCTGAAAGGTGATAAGGGTGAAGTTGGTGCTACAGGTATACCAGGCGAGAAAGGGGACAGAGGCTATCCAGGAGAAAACGGAATAGACGGAACTCCAGGGCTCAAAGGAGAGCCTGGTGCACCAGGTTCCATCACAATCATAAATGGAAATGGTTCAGGAGAAGACACAGGCCCCTCAGGAGCTCCCGGTCCAGAAGGACCACGTGGTCCAACAGGCCTCCGCGGAGATAAAGGTCTTACTGGCGAGAAAGGAAATGATGGATTACGTGGATTACCAGGACCACCAGGCCCTATTGGGCCAGTTGGAAATACAGGGTTTGTTGGACCCCCAGGTCCAGTAGGTCCACAAGGTTTTAAAGGATCAGATGGAAATGTTGGGTTTCGAGGAGAGGTTGGACTTCCTGGACAACCCGGAGCAACGGGTCATCCAGGCCCTTCTGGTCCGCCCGGTCTGCAAGGTATTCCTGGACTACATGGAAACCCTGGATTAACGGGTCCCTCAGGCCCAGCAGGGCCCCCTGGGCAAGCGGGGGAATGTCCTGCAACATGCGGATCGTATGGTACAACTGTAGTTGAAGGTACTACAGGAGCACAAGGCGTTCGAGGATATCCAGGCCCTTCCGGATCACCTGGTGAAAGGGGAGGATCAGGTGATAGAGGTCCAGAAGGTCAAGCTGGTGTTCCTGGCTTGCCAGGGAAAGAAGGTCCATCGGGTATACCAGGTACGCCTGGTTATCCTGGACAACCTGGACCGCCAGGCAATCCAGGATTATCTGGACAAATTTATACAGAATCAGACATTCGAGAAATGTGTTCATCAGTATTTAACGGTAATTTATTAAAATTTTCAGTGACAGAATAATTAATAAAATGTTTGTATTCAGATCTCCTAGCACGTCACCAATTTGAGGGTATTGCTGGACCACCTGGTCCACCGGGAAGATCCCGTCCTGGTAGACCTGGAGAACCTGGCCCAGCTGGATCGCATGGGCCACCTGGACCGGCTGGACGACAAGGCGAACGTGGATTTCCAGGCGTTGCAGGTGTTCCTGGACCAATTGGTCCTGTAGGTACAAGAGGTGAACAAGGTGAAAAAGGTAGTCGAGGAGAAGAAGGTTTTGGTAGGGATGGTCCTGCAGGTCCACCTGGTCCTCAAGGACCGCCTGGTGAAGAAATTGTTGGTCCTCCAGGACGACAAGGAGATCGAGGGGAATCAGGGTCTCCGGGAGCTCCTGGTGCAAGAGGAGCAGCTGGTCAACCCGGTGTCTGCCCCGACTGCTCTTATGCTGCAGCTGCTTTAGCTGGGTATCGTTTTCCGCAGCAAAATAAAGGACCTAATAATAAAGGGTAAAGTAACACAGATGCTTTTTTATTGTATGCGAAATTAAAATAAAATAGAAAAATGAAAAAGTTTTTATGTTCTCTTTTGAAAACCAACTTTACGCTTACCTGCTGACTGTATACCAACAAAACTTAATTTAATAATTAAAATATATTCGATTCGTGTTATTTTTCCTTTTTTCCAATTTTCATGTAAGCGCATGCGTATAATGTACTGTTCATATTCGAGGAAGAAAGAATAGCTACGAGTACGTTTGAGTACAATCATACGACAAAAACAAAAAAGGATAAAATTATATCCATTACTAAAAAACTATATAACAAACACGTAACCAAAACATATCATAAAAAATTGCCTATTTTAATTTATAATTAGTAAAAAAATCATTTTTAATTTAAGTAAATATCTAAATTTAAGTAAATATTATATATATAAAATTATTGTGTGTGTGATATAATTAAAATAAAAAAATTTATAATCTAGAATTGAAGCAAAAAAAAACTTCAAATTCTTGCAAAGTGTTTTTCATTATAAGATATGTGACATTTTTCCAGTTCATTCGAAAATTATACCAAGAAAATCTTTATTTGGATAAAGAATCAAACATTATCAAAATACTGATTAGCAAAACTAACACAAAATGTTCATTTTGGCGTTTTGAATTCACCTTTGATTGGAAAACAAATATTAAAAAAATTGTTTTGGAAAAATTCGAAATTTTTCCGTCATTTTGTTTGGGTGGAGGAATAAAAATATGTATCTTTAATATGTATTAGTAGTTCTCTATGTATGTGTCCATTTTCGGGAATCCATATTTGATTATGTATTATATATAAATATAAAAACACGGTGTGCGAATGTGTGTGTGCGAGTAAATTCTGTTTAATTAGAATAGTCATATCAAACGAAAATATAACATTAATTTTAATATTATGATTATTACAATGTTAATACTCTATACTTATTATAATATTGTCTGTAGTGTAATTTAAGTGTAACACAACTAATTGTAAATTATAATTATAATTTTTTTTATAATACTGATAATAGTAATAAATAATATCAAGTTTTAAAAACATTCAAAAATAACGAAAATTCAACAACTGAATGATCTTAAAAAACGGAATAATTTGTAAGTATTAATTTATATATCAAATAATAACATTAATTTAAAGTACATATATAAACTATTTTAAATATAAACTATTTTAAATATATAAATGTTAAGTCATTATTCCAAGAGATTAGAAATTCAGAGCAATGAAGTTATCTGTAAAGCTTATCCAAAACGTTCCACACGCGACGTCAAGCAATTAAAGTTTGGTAAAGGTGTGTCGTAAATTTTCAACACAGAATACAGAATAGAATACAAACTTTGTGTCAAAATGAAATTTTTTATACAGAAACACTTGAAAGAGTCGTACACGCACTGCCCGTTAGATCTATTGTCCGTCCTAGTTATCACGTGAAATGAGATTCTTAGTTTCTTGATAAATATCTCTACTTCAGGCAAACTAATCTTTTGCATTAGATCATTGTTTAGAATAGGCCAGCCAGAGGTAGGCCCATGCTGCCAACGGGTGTCACATGCAAATTTTTCTAAAAAATTTAAAGAACCACATCATTTTATTTAGATTAACATGTTCGAGATTCATTTAATTTAGTTAATATGACGACATATAGTAGGCATATAGCAAAAAATATAATTAACTTTTTAACTGTTTATGTCGTGTATACTCGTCAGAAGGAAATTACAATTTTTCGTATAATGTCGAGTATACTCGTCATAAAGATAAAAAAAATTACATTCGTATTATTGTACAACGAATTTTAATTTATTTTAATTCACAATACCTTATATTATCGTCTTCGAGAAAAAGTTTTTCGAAACAAAATTAAACAGATAAAGGGTTAAGATCTATACTATATATACATATTGGCGTATTTTATTGACACGATTACAGCAATTCCATTTGGCTAAAGCAAAACTTGGTAAAACTAAAGCAAATATAAATTTTGCTTTAGGATTCAGCTAAAGCAGATTTTACGTTATCATACTTTCCACTAGATGTCAAAATATATTTTCTTCATTCCGAATTGGAATTCCGAATTTCTTTGTTTTTGTATAATATGAATACTATATAAATTTTTATAATTATAAAGTATTTAATATAATTATTTTTACAATATACAATGTATATGTACATACAAGTACAGTGTGTTAATTTAATAATATTTTATAAAATTATTCAATTGAATTGTAAATGATTTTTTCAGCGCTAAATTTATCCACGGAGTACCAACATATACAAAAATACTAAATCAGTGGGTTATTTTCTTGAAAACAAACTCAAGCAAAGAGATTTTTCTCAACAAAATATGTTATATATATATATATATATATATATATATATATATATATATATATATATATATATATATATATATATATATATATATATATATATATATATATATATATATATATATATACTAACGATAAATGGAGATAACAATATGCGTAAAGTATACACCCATAGATGTCAGTGATGGGCAAGGGCTACTAACGTTGTGTTCGGACCATTTTTGGTTGCTGATATTTTTCTATACAAAAATTTTTGTCAAATTCAATAAACATAAATTACTATTTCCATTCAAAGCCGACTTCAATGGTTTGAATTGTATTTAATGTAGCGTTTTCTACTTTGCACGCGATTGCTTTTGAGGCGAAATATATTGTGAATGGTATCTACGACTTTTCATGTTTCGTGCGGTTTTTTGTGAAAATCTTTGAGATTTGTTCACAATTTGAGCTTTTAGCAATCTATAATTGAGAATGGATAGTATCTTAGATCAAATTATATAAATCGTAAGCTACATTTATAAATTTTAAAACAACAGATAACTAAATTAAAATGAATTTGTACTGAAATCTTTCATGGCAGAAATGGCCAAAATTTTCAGCATACACAAGCAAGGTTTTGTTCTTCAACTATGTTTTGACTGTTAATTATGTTTCAGCTCGTCCCATTTCTAGGACATAGGTGGACATGAACTCTTACTTTCGAGCACGAGACTTCTACTACAAGAAAGTTAGATCTTATTTATTTCTTTAAAGAAATCTATTCTGTGATTTACATATATGATTTCAGATTATTTAGTTTAAAACAAAAATTATATAAAAAACTCAAACAAAAAAACTTTAAGACAAAAAAATATAAATCAATTAAAATAAAATCAATCGTTCAATTAAACAACAATTAAAAATTTTAAAAATAACTCCTCAGTGTATTTTTGAAGTTGCCCTTTGATAAATTAAAGTTAAATAGGTCGTCGATGATGTTGAATTATTTGGACAACCTATTAAGGGGGTTATTTTCTCCGTAGTTTGTGGAATGGTGTTCTAGTGCTAAAAACTCATGGTTTCGAAATGTTTTGCAAGGTACGAGCAAAATATTTCCAATAAAACCCGCGCCTAAGAGAATTCGTCTATTTTCAAGCGCGCATATTTTGTAATCCGTGCATCTTGATGAGTACGGAGGGAATCGAGCCACATTTTCATGGAATGGTAAATTGTGGTCGTAATTCCAGTCACTTTTCTTTAACAATAAAATCAGAAACTTCTTTTGAATGCTTTTAATTCTTTTAATGTGTACAGCATAGTATGGATTCCAGACCGATGCCGTTTATTCTATTTGAGATCGAACGCAAGCGAAATAGAGTGAACATAAGGTTTGAATATCATTAAATTCACCTGTTCGTCTTTTAACAAATCTAAACAAGGCATTCGCTTTCGCAATACAATTTTCAATATCCTATTGAAACTGGCATTTTCGACAAATGTCACACCTAAATCTATAATTGACTATCTATATTGACTTTGTATGAAGTAACTAAAGGATTTCTTTTACGATGGAAAGGCATGATTTTGCATTCCTTAATATTTAAATAAAGCGAGTTTCGATCACCACATCTTGAAGTTTCTTCGTATCGAGAATTCGTATCTAGAAATTTGAGCACATTTAAGTTTTTGATTATTTCGGTTATTCGATCTATGAAAACAATAATTATCCAAGACCCGATGTGTAATCCTTGGGGAACACCGGACGTAACTTTAATAACGTTTGATTTCTCACTACCCAATATTACAGATTGTCGCCGGTTTGATAGGTAAGACTTGAAACAATTTATGTAATCGAGTGAAAATTCACTATGTAGTGATCATGAGTATATAGTTTTATACTCGCTGCTCAATGTCCCCAAACGAAGGAGATTTTGATTTCGCACCAGTTAAAATAAATTTTGATTTCCATTATAAATTTCACTTGGAAAATCGGTTGGTTGTAGCAAAGAATATGTATTGTTATAACATTTTTTTTGAACCACTTTCGTATTACTTTGGACTGGGCCGCGCTTCTGCTCTTTGGGGCTCCTCAACTTGTTCATCTGCAGGTCAATCAGGCATCCTTCCTGGCAGTTTCTACGTAGGACCGCATGAACGTACATCGTTAGCCCCCCCCACATCTCCTTCGATTGTAGCATGATTTCGATAATGTTATCCGGCGTAATATGTCCTACCGAGCACGTGATCTGTCTCCTCTCCCATTTGAACCGTTTACAGTTAAACAAACTGTGGTAAACATCATCCCACTCCTCCCAGAAATTGGCACAGGAAACATCAATATCTCCGCGCCCGCGCTCGATCCAAGGACCAAGTTGCTTTATTAATCTGGCCGTCCATCGCCCAGTATCTCCTTCTTTCCATCTACGCTGCCAAGCCTCAAGTGTCTCAGTACGTACTATAATACTTGCAACTCTTCTTCCATTCTCAGTGCTAAGCCTGTAGATTTCTACAGGTCAAAGACCAGAGCTGCCGCGCCGATACGCGGATCGGATATACGGATACCGTGCGATACACACATGCAAGTCATAGTGCTGCACAGCGCTGAGTTGATGCTATCCTCTTCCATTTCGCCACTGCATGGCACTAGCCTATATCTCCGCCCCGTACAATAGAATCGACTGGACTACTGACATAATTAGTCTCCGTCTACAGGTTCGTGGTGCACCCACATTTGCCTACCAAGAGCTACCACCACAGTGGCTGGATTTCAGTAGTTTCTCCAGTAACTTTTCCATCGTACCCAACATACAAAGAAGGGAACACTCCTACCAATAGGCACCTGTTAAATATGTCCAGTAGTATATCCGGGTAACTCCTAGCCACGACCTTCAGTATTTCCGTTGGGATTCCATCTAGCCACGGATCCTTTTTGACTTTCATAGACATCACTGCACTTAGTAAGACCTCCTCGTTGAATGAGGCAACATCTCTACCATCAATTGCGGTATCTTCCCTTTGCCTAATCTCGTGTGTGGGGAAAAGAGTGCCAATAATCTCCTCCATCGTGGTATTATCGATTAGCCTACACATAACTGGAGAACTTAGCTGGTGGATAACTGTTTTGTTCCCTCTACCCGATGGATCCGTGTTCACCTCGTCACATATTGTCTGTTAGCATCGGTCTTTACTCCTCCGGATGGCTCTACCAAGCTCTTTTTTCGCTGCTCTGTGGTCGGTGGATTTCACTAACACGTTGTCCCTGCTTCGTACCCGCTATGCCGCCCTTCTAAGCCCATGGGCTTTCTTCCTACGTTCAGCCGCGTTTTTTACGCGGCAGGGATGAGTCACAAGCTCGTTGGAGAAATTGCACTACTCAATCAGCCTAGAAACTCTGTTAGTTTGGTAACATCAAACTTATTCATAATCAATCCCCTCTTTTCCGGTGTTACTCGTATCACTCGATGCACTTGCCGAGAACCGTGTATTCGGGAGGTTATATCCGGTATGGAGTTTCCAAAACCTGGGCTTTGATACGTCGGTGTTGTTTCTCTATTAAGGACATAAATATCCAGTTTTGACACCATTTCCATTATAGCCCTACTTCTGGAGTCCCGTTGTGGCATACTCCACTCCAAGGCACGAGCATTTTAAGCCACCGGCGACTACCACTTCTTCAGAACAATCTCGAATTGCGTCTTCCAGTTCTTTCAATTTTGTTTGAAAGTCCGATATGCTGTTAATTGGCGAAAGGTAAACACAAAATATCGTGATATTCCGACTACCAATCCACACAAAGCCATTACTCGAGCCGTGACTCACTGGGATTATATTCTGGTCAACCAACCATGTATTCATTGTGGGCCCGAAAACCAGTTAGGCGTATTCCGCTTTGCTCACTTATAACAGCCAGCTCTGCTTTTTCGTTTATACGAGTTGCGTAAGGATATCATCCGCAAAACTACACCCATTCCAGTTTCCCTGAAGGACCCACATCGCGATTGGGGTTGGTCACGCAAAGGAGGCATTTTAGCTGAGATGTACAGCCACAGCCCTATGTCCATCCTGCAGTTGCTCCAACAGTTTCCACTGCGATCAGGTCCTTTGCAGCTTCCCTTTATATGTCCATATTCTAGACACCTATAGTATCTCTGAACCTCCACCCTCTTCTTAACGTGGCCGAAGACCCAGCCAACTTTCATTCTCTCTCGCTCCAAGAGCGCCAAGGCAGCTCGTTCATTGGTCTCAACCACTGCCTTCTTCTGACCTCGTCTTTCATGGTCAAATAATATGACCTTAATCTTTCCAGACTCCTCCTTGCCAGCATCTCGCACAACAGCTGCCGTTACCTCCGTCACTGTTGTAAGGCTATCCGGATCCATTATTTCGAGCTTCATACGAGGCAACAGCCCCCGGATTTCTCCATCTTGCCCTATTGCTTTGCGCATAAATTATTGAAACTTGCCCGGTTCAGCACAGCGGGTCAGCTCCAGCAACCCACCACCAGTGAAGGTTTTACCCTCAGCACATCAGCTTAAGTTTTGCGTGCGGCCGGTTTCCCTATAATCGCTTCGCACTGAGTTTTTCTTATTCTCCTCCTTTTTCTTTTAATACCTGGTTTCCGATTCGCCAATGAGGTTCTCTCCGCGGTATGAGCTGTATTATTTGTATTGAGCCCGCTGTCTCCTTGATTATTGAGCTTCTCTGCCATTTACCACCAACATAGACCCAATTGTTTGGTTCATCTGTCAATGCTTGAAATCTCTGTCTTACTTCCGATTATTCTGCAGAGGCTCGATCTCTGCCTCTCTTTTTATTCTCCTGCGTCGTAGTTGAAGTAGTAGCTTGATTTAGCTCTATTTCTTTCGGCTTCTGACCCTTTTTGTCTTTCCGACGTATCTCCTGGTCCAGAGTGTATATTCCACTATCTCTTTGAGCTGAAATATCCCATTTTGAACTCCCATGGAAATATTATTTTGCCGGTTTGTTACCTCCTTCATAAATTTAATAATCCCCTGGCACTGTTTCAAGCGGAGATCCTGCCTTTCTTCCATGTCCACTTCTATGTGATCATTTAACCTCGTTCTATTGCCATGTATATTCTGTTAGGGTAATGTTATGCCTTTTTCCAGCTCATTGATTTCGCGGAAGATACCTCTTCCTGGTGTTTTGATGCTCTCTGAGAAGAATCACAATCATTTATTTTTTGTTTTAAATTTTAATTATTGATTTTTAATCCTTTGCCAGAGCTCTGCGTTATCATAGAAAGGCTACGTGTTCAGCTCCCGGCATACGCAGTACCACCTTAGCTTGAGTGACTGAAGTAGTCCTCAGTCCGTCATTCAAATTCATTCCACCCAGCTTGCGACCCGACACTAGGCTTCCTTTGGCTCATGGTTGTATGGCGCCATTTACTCGTCATTCAATACTGGGTATTATAGGCACTTAGTACGGTTGAGGACGGCTTACGTCGCTTGTTATAACATTACGTACTCTTTGGTTGTAGTTAGTGGCCATGTGTATTGGTACAATAAAATAATCTGTAAACGTTAGAAGTAATTGGAGTAATGGTCCTTCGGCTAAATTACGAAATCTTTTTTAAAAAAATCAGCCAACAGAGGACAGATAAGGCACGTATATTTTCGTTTTAAAATGGAAGTCAAACCCAGTATCCGTCGAAATTTCTCATTCTTTATAAATAATTACCTTTTTATTCATCGCTTTGAAACGAAGGCAATAATAGTAATTATAATGTAATAACGACACACAATCCTCATCCATCCAAACAAGCTATTAATGCAGCTTTATACAACCCAGTCACGCTGAAAAATATTTTTATTTATTGATTTTTTCACGACTCGGTTAAAAAATATGTTTATAAGGAAATTAACCCTACCAAAACACCGAAAATCTTTTGGCGGTTTCGGCCCAAATGAATTTGTTGATTGTTTTACAACTTGATCAATACGCCTATAAAAAGAAAACAGGGATTCATTCGTTTACAACATTAAACTATAAATCACTAGAAAGGTGTTTTAACACTTAGGTTAACTAAAGTACTTATTGTAAAAGAAGATGCGTTTTGGCAGTTACCAACGAATTTAAGATTTTTTATAACAGTTTAAGTGGCATTTATGTATTTTACGTCAATAAAATTGAACGCAACTCAAAGCGGATACCTAGGCTGCGCATCAATTCTAATGTAAATCTAGGGTAAATGCTATTTTTGACAGCGTGTGCGGTAAATACAAATACTGTACTAAAATGTAGGGTGCAGCAAGGATTCAAAAGGTAAATCATAATGGCTTGTCTCTATGTTAAGGGATATCAGGAAAATATAACGATTTCGTTTCAAGATAATTCTTGTTGAAATATAAATTATACATTTTATTTTAATAGGTCTCATTAATAAAAATACCCACACTAAAGTTTCATAAAACAACCAAAACCCGAACAAAAATTGTACAACGGATACACATAGAACAATTTTGACGTTAGATTGTGCATAATCTAACCAACCAGTTTTTGAATGTTTCCTATACTGTGGGCAAAAAGTAGTAAGACTTTTTAATTTAAATTTCGCGCGGAAAACCATTCGTCGAATATTTTTTTTCTATATTGGTATGACTGTCAGTGACATCTGTACCAAATGTCACATCAAAATAATCATTAGTGTTTAGTATACGCTTGTCTTTCTGAAGTTCCATTAAATTTTGTGTGCGGAATCAATTTTGTGGTGTCGCAACATTCAGAATGTTGCAAAAGGCCTTCGGTGATAATTGTAAGTCGCGAGCAAGTGTTTTTGATTGGTACAAGTTGTTCAAAGAGGGTCGAGAACCATCAACATTAACTGATGATTAACACGTTAATAAAATCAAGGAATTGGTGCTCGAGAATCGACGATTAACAGTCGGGGACCTTACTGACATGATTGAAATATCGGAAGGATCAGTGAAAACCATTTTGAAATATCATTTGGGCTTAAGAAAAGTGAAAGCACGATTGGTTCCAAAATCACTCAATTTTTTGGGAAAACAGCGTCGCGTTGACGTCTGTGAAACAATGCTTTCCGACTACCAGGATGTCATGAAACATATTATAACTGGCGATAAATCTTGGATCTATGCTTACGTATTCGCCTTATGTAGCTCCGTGTGTTCTGGCTGTTCAGCAAACTCAAACGACCGCTCCGGGGAAACCGTTTTGAGTCAATTGAAGACATTATACGTGAATCGCAACGCGCATTGGAGGCTATTCCGGAAATTGATTTTAACAACTGTTTCGAGGATTGGAAAAAACGTTGCCACAAGTGTATTGAGGCCGGGGGGGGGATTACTTTGAGGGGGACGAAATAGATTTGGAGAAATAAATAAAGAATTTTAAAATTATGCACAAAGTCTTACTATTTTTTGCCCACAGTATTAAACCTTTTCACCATTTAAGCTATATTTTCAAATTTTATTTACTTCTGAATTGGTACAGTTTTAAAAGTAAGTTGAACTAATTTGTCCACAGCCCTAGTAAAGAAAGCAAATTCAAAAGAAATATTTCAAAATTTTTCTCGTACTTACTAAAATGTTTTGATTAAAAGTATAATATTTAGCGTAACGAAGAGTTTTGGCCGATTGTTGAGAGTTGACTAAATGTGAGTGATATACCAACTTCACAATAATATGTACCTTATAAATATTCACAGCAAAATTTGTAATAAAATTGAAAATTAGGCAAGCAGCTTCTCTTTAGTTGGATACGTTGATTCCGGCGAGCGGTTCCAAAACTGTAATATAGGAGTATATTTGTGCTGGATTAGCATTTATTATCTTCTTATATATATTTCTAATAACTCCAATTCTAACAGATAAATTGGAAAACGTTTTAATAGCAACAAAATACTGATTTGATGATCATGCCCCTTATTTACTGTGATTAAGAGTCCTCATTTGGTAATTTTATCTTCCTTGCCTAGTTATTTTAAAGTGCCAAAGACGAAACCTACTTTTGGCTAGAACGCCGCGTGGCTGTTCAAGATTATGAAGATCTTCGTTTCCCTAGTAGCTGTATGCCAGTTTTTATAAATATAAAACCCAAACGTTTTGTTTTCGGCATCATTTGCAAGGTTTTCTTAACGAGGTTGACATTGAGTTCGACCTCCTGCATAAGTCGTTCACCATCTACTCTAAGAGCATATTGGATATATTAAAATTTTGTAGAAACCATTAGGACTAGGTTATTAGCATGGCTGATGTTCGTGCTCGTGTCGAACTGTTTTTGTTTATTTGATAGTCTACAGCACTGTTGACTTTAGGGTTCAAAGCGTTTTATGGAATTGGAATTTGCTGGATCTGATAGAGTGGCCCATTACTTTATTCAAGGCTTTGAGGATAAACGTGGTAAAGGAGCCATAGTTTGGTTTATTGACTGATGATTCCAGCGGGTTTGGATGATCTAAGGAGTGGTACTCTCCTACAGGACTTTATATAGTAGACTGGCGCTTTATTGTGTCCTAGTGAGAAAAGTTCGATAAACCGTCCATCCTTGCCCCAAGATACAACTTCATCAGGTTAAACTGACTACAGCAACTGGCGCAAATGTAGAGGTAAACTTGCGTGATAATCGTATTATTATCACGCAAGTTACCACGCTTTTATTACCACGGTCCCTCGGATCTGAATACAGGTACAAACTTGACATCTTATTTGTTTAGAAGTTCTTACCACGGATTCTATTCTTTAAGCAATTTTAATATTAAATCTAACAAACAAGAGGTCCGAGAAAGACGTATCCTTCGATGCATGCGACTGATCTACTCAGGTCAGACGCAATAAGATCCTGTATCGGTACCACACAGCATTTATGTAGTCGCATTGTTCTCTGTGTTAGTTGATAAACTGTATTCCGAAGGTAGCTAAGCTCATAAATTATTATAGTTGCTTGATAGTGGCTGTATAGTTCCTGAAGGAGATTACGTAACGGTGATTTTACAAAAGAGGAAGGGGGGAGGGGGGGGGCGATCGCGGTTGAATTTCTGCAAATAAATTGCTTTATGTAGAATATAGTCGATAAAGATTTTCTATTTTATAGGTTTTCTTGCTCTCCGGTTATAGATTAAGTTACCTCTTTTATTTAATTTTTTTTTAATTTTTGTTTCTAAGTATCTAGATTACTCTAAACGCACCTCATAGGTTCTAAATGGTTTGAAGGTGGCTTCATGAGGATATACCGCGCCGTTTTAGGTGGGCCTGGCTATTTTGGGTTAGTTAGAGGTGGCTAATTGCAATAACTGAAACCAGTACGAACCGAAAACCGAAATTAAACATTATTTTTAATAAACCAAAAATCGGAATGAGACTAACACTCACTAACTGTATTATGCATAAAAATATATTTTATTTAAGTTTGTTAGTGTTAGTACCTATCCCACACAACAATGTATTTATACATTTTCAAATCGTTTATTTGTTGCTTTTTCTATGAAAAACTATTTTTGTATTGTAATTCCAATGAGGTACTGGTATGTATGTGCGTCTTTTGCTTGTAACACAAAAAAAAACAAGTAATTTTGAGTTTTAAAAGCTTTGTGGAAATTTAAAAAAAATCTTATTAGAAACTGTTTAATTTTTTTTCGATAGAAATCGGATAAGTAATTTAGATGGCGATGATAACTTTTTATTAACGAATATTTTTTGAACCAAAATATAACGAACCAAAATATCATTTAAAAAATAACTTAGGAATATCGTAACCGAAATCCGAAATAACCAAAAAATCATCAGTCCCATATCGCATAATACGCACAAAAATTTGACTGTGAAAACTGTTATTTATGCATTTGCAATAAAACTTAATTTTTAATACTAAATTATTACCGTCTTCATCAAAATAAACAAGATTAAATTGTTTCTCGAGATTAAACATCATTTCGAGTTCTGTATTTTGACATAAATAAACTTCCCCAAAAAAGTTCCTTATCGGAGACACGACATGCAAAAATATTAAAACTGCAGCGTCGTCCTAACAGTGAATTAACATAAGTGAAAAAATGTGATTTTGTAGTAGAACATAAAAACGTTATACGAACGAAACATTTAAATTTATTCAAGGTCCTGTGCAGAATGATTAACTTTATTAGAATGGAATCCGGCTATTCAATTTCAGTAAATACGTGATTTCTAAACTTAAACAAAAGACTGTGCACACACGGTTTTGTTTTTTGTGCATATTTCTTGCTCATGATTAATAATGCGCGAAAAAATATCGACGTTATATCACTATTAGGTCAACGAGGTAAGAATTTAAAATGAATTTAACTTAAAGCTTTATTTATTTTACCTAACACTATTATCGAGCGGAATGTAAAGAATATTTTCCTCAATAATCTGTAAAAAACACCTGTTCATAATCGAAACAACCTCTCGAACTTGTGGTCCAATCAATTCTAGTTTGGCATAGAGGGTGTTTTCATCGGAGGTACACAAGTGCAAAATTTGCAAAAGTCGGGTTTTAGAAAGAAGTGTTGAACCAATTGTTAAACCAGTCAGAACAAACTGGCCCACTCAGTCCATTCACGCATCATCATTATGTAATGAACCAACCAGATATGTCTTTAGTTTTTAAAACGTAAATTATTCAAATTATTATTTCGTACGAGTAAGTGGTATCTTATGTAACACGTTACAGTAGCATTACGTGAATATATGAATTTATAAATTAAATGACTTTATTGATTGTTTTTTGTATTGATTCACGATTTTTATTATTTTGTCATTAAATTTTAATTATCGTTCAACATGCAAAATCAAACGAATCGAATTTTGTACAAGGAAAATAGTATGGCGACACAAAATAATTTATCATGCTCGTACATAGTGTGTGTGTACTTAAAATATAAATCATAAACAGAATTTGTTATTTGGCAGATGTCAAAGGTAAATCCAAAATCACGAATCAATATAAACTCTATTAAAGCCATTGAGTTTTAGTGTATGTACTATATACGAGTATTTTAAGGCCGAAAATTTACCATACTGAATTTTGTTGTTTACCATACTGAATGTACAACCCGTCCTCAATATTATAAAAAATAAACTAAAAAGTAGTTGATGTTTTATTTTATTATTGCTATAGGAACCAAAACGATTTCTTTTAACTATTCACTAAGTAAAATTGTGGCGGGAGTATTTTATATAAATTTGATAAGGTAGGGTTTCAAAATACAATAATAAAAACAATTATGAAGTAAAATTTAGTAGCATGTTGGAATACCCATTTGTTATGTTGTTTTGGTTAATTACAAGGATCCTAGCAGGAACGCGGAATATAAATCTTATTTTTAAGCCTCGTTTATTTAGTGGCTTCGATACTCCCATGCCGATTCACGTAATCCGTCTAATTGACAATTACACGACCATTCTGCACCCTAAGTATTTTAAGTAAATTTCGAATGTAGCAACACGTACGTCATTCGTGTTATGACAGAAAATTAGTTTAATGTTTGACATTTACGAAATAGGTGGCTTTACACTTGAACATAATTGGGAGATATTGAAAACCTACTTTCAAAGTGATGAGTGTTCTACCCAAACTGTAAGAAATTTACGTGGAAAAATCAGTAGAAATGAAATACCTGCAAGGCAATTCGTAGACCAATTTGTGAAGCGAGTTCGTGAAACTGGATTGTTATTCTATAAACCAACACGTCCACGTGCATTTGCAGCGCGTAAGCCGAAAACATTACAGCTGTTTCTCAGAATGTGTTTGAGTATTCATCAACATCAACTCGTTATCGAGAAATAAACAATTCACGCAGCTCTGTGATGAGAATTTTACATAAAGACTTCGGTATGAAGGCGCACAAACTTCAATTAGTGCAGGAGTTGAAGCAAAATAACCACCCGCAACGTTTTCAGTTCGCTAATTGGGCTGTGGAACGCTTGGAAGAAAATGAGCATTTTTACCGCAAAATCGTCTTTTTCGATGAAGCTATTCACCTCGGAGGCTACATCAAGAAGCAAAATTGTTGCATTTGGGGCTCATAAAATACACACGTAACCATGGAGAAACCGATGCAGCATTCACAACGAGTGACTGTTTGGTGTGGGTTTTGGACCGGCGGTATCATTGGTTCATTTTTTCGAAAATTAGCAAGGAGCCGCTCCTATAGTCAATGGGAGCGTTACCGAGCCATGATGAACGAGTATTTGTTACCCACAGTTCATGAGGAGAGCAGACACGACATTTGGTTTAAACAAGACGGCACAACTTGGAATAATCGGTCTTTTGCACACTGTTTTCGGGGATCGAATCATCAGCCGTGACGGAGATATCAATTGATCACCACGCTGCTGCGATTTGACTCTGTTGGGCTTTTTTGTGGGGATCCGATAAGGCTAAATGTTACGCTAACCATCCAGAGACTATCTAAGACTTGAAAGATAAAATGCCAGTCGTCGAAGTTGCCATTGATGAGATAAGGCCCATGCAATCGAAAATGCTCTAAAAAATTGAGTTGACAGAATGGGGCACTGTAAAGCCAGCCGTGGAAGTCATTTGAATGGAATTGTGTTGAATACTTAATGGCAATGTATACTCTTTCTAATAAAACATACCGCTTTGAAAAAGATTCATTCGTCTTTGAATTAGAGCCAAATTAAATTACAAACGTTAGATGGGCCATGATGGCTATGATAATCGGAAAAATGTTAAAGTAAATTTGTAGTAGGTGAAAAATAACGGCCTTGAGTTACGTTTAAGCAAAGAGTATCTAATGTTATAAAGAGTAACGAAGCAAAGGAAAAATATTCATCAAAAAATGCATGAGCTATGCAATTTAAATAGATTAAACAATACACTTACACATCTTTATTTGTCGTAATTGTTATCGTTATTTAAATTTCATAACCCTTGTATTTTTAATGAAATTGTTTCCTCTGTTTCCTTACTCTTTAAAACACTACTTTCTCATGATTTAAGCTAACTATGGTCACTTTACTGCGCCTATTAGATATATTGTAAACTAAAATATAAGGTTGGGGAAAAAGAAACCAAATTATTTTTCGTTTATTTCGGAGCTTTATTTAACATGGCTATAATCATTCGTTTTGGCTTAAATATGCGCCGTTCTTTTTGATCATTCGTTGCCATTTACGAGTACAAGGTAATTTCACTATGCCGCTTTTCCCAAACGCCTTCTCTCTATTAGCAAAAAGCTGAGTTTACAACCATGTTTACCACAACAAGAGCGTGTGCGCTGTTTCTTTTAGTTGAAGAAACAAGCCGTTACATCACTCTCTCCTCAGTGAAAAGGTCCTCACTTTTGTGGGTTTTGTGTCCACCAGTGATTGCGCATCGGGTTTTGGGAATTGTACTATTATAATGATTGTAATAGTAGTAGTGATGTATATTGTTGATCGTTAAAAATATAATTTGTTATGTCCGCCAGATATTGTGGTTGGAAGTTTTGAGTTGGGTGAAGTATGTGTTACCCGAAAATGCAGATAGTTTTCTTCACTCCTGACATTTGATCGGGTGAACTCAGAAGTCCAAAGAATGGTTTGAGTCTCAATAGCGACGGTTGCTTGTCCCTAATTTGCAATACAAAGTGCTTACGAAGTCGTCGTATCACTTTGTATGGGCTTTCATAAGGTGGTGTGAAACCTGTGTGAAGTTTTTCTATTCGTACGAAAACGAAGTCACAAGTTTGCAGTGACTTGGGTTCGAATATGTCGCTATGATTGGTTTTGCGCGTGTCCGTTGGGATGAGTTTGTTCATCGTAGAGCGTAGTTGATCAATTACTGTGTCAGTAGTTACTTGGGGTGTATTTGGGTGTTCCACAAAGAATTTCCCAGGTAATTTAATCGTTTGACCGTACACCAGTTCTGCTGGTGAACATTTTCAGTCATCTTTGTCTGTTGCTCGGATTCCCAACAATATGATTGAGATTCTGAGCTCCAGTTGACGGTATTTGTACGAGCTTTGAGAGCTGTTTTATGTTGGCAATGAAAGCGCACAAACATACCGTTTGCTTGTGGATGAGGCAGTAGTTCGTATTCGATGTGAGTCTAAGAGTTACATAAGCTCATTGAATAGTTTGGATTCGAACTGTGTGCCTTGATCGCTCGTAATGTTGACCGGGACGCCGCCGGCACGCTGTTTCGACCGTGGACGAAAAGAGAAGATAATCGCTTGGTGCCAGGTTCGAACTACCTATAATGTGGATGCATAATATTGTAGCTCCCAACCAAGCACCTGGAGCTTCTAGCTCACCATCATGGACCTGTAAATCTTGACGTTGTTTTCGTGGAATACGACGCCTTTCCTATTCGTTAATTCAGTCGGTTCAATTTCTGGCAGTAGAAGTGAGAATTGAGCGTTTGGCCATTCGAAAGTAGTTCATAGTAGATAATTCCCTTCCAATCCCACCAAACACACAGCAAAATCTTCCTGACCGCCACTCCTGGTTTAGCCACCGTTTCGGTCGCTTTGCCTGTCTTTGACTATGGCCGTTTTCACTTGACATTGTCGTATGTGACCCATTTCTCGTCGCCAGTCACCATCCGCTGCAGAAATGGCTCGATTTATTTCCGTTTGGCTAAGGATTCGCAGATGGAACCACCGTCCATCAAGTTTTTTTGCGTGGACTCGTGCGGCACCCAAACATCAAGGCCATTTTGAAGTCAGCCTTAAGCAAATGGTTTAAAACTTCTTTGTGGTCGATCTTCAACTCCTGAGCGATGCTACGACAGCTCGCATGCTGGTCTACACAGTAAAAAAAAAATTGAATTTTCAACGTTCCTTTTACCTAATTTGTCTCACAAATTTAAGTTTTAACTGTAATATCGCACAATATTGTGATTATTACGTGTTTTTTCTTTCTCTTTTGAAGATTTCTGTATTTTTCAACTGGAATTTAAAATTACGTGAAATGTATCGTATAATTACAAACTAATTCAACCAATTTTAGTTTCCTCTTTCAATTTGAGAGAAATAATATTTAATGCGCAGATACTCAAATGATAATGTTACGTTTTTAATCAAATGTTACTTGCATCGAATTGATATTTTGTGCCGAATTGATATTTTCGAGCCTTTGGATATTTTTATCAATTCTTACGATATATTTTTTTATAATTTTAATCAAACACTGAAACACGTAAAATTATAAAATTTACCTACAATTTATTACATAACTTTACTAGTAAATTTACTGTATAAACCATTTAATTTTCAATTAAAATTTATTTTTCAATTTTTCATGTAATTTTACGCGAAAAGGTTCGGCAACTTTGCCCACATGAAAATTCACGTAAAATTCAATGCATTTTTTTTACTGTGTACTTAGAAAAAGGCCAGGATTGTATTGACATTTTCGATGATAAGCCTTCCAATGCGTGGTGCATATTTGATATCGAAATTACTGAAACGGAATCAACGAAACCAAAATTGCGCATGAGTAGCTATGACAGTATCGGGACCATAGACACCATTCTCAATTTCAGCCGTCTGACTGGTGTTTTCGCATTTTTCGAAGCAAAATTGTAAACTATAGTGAATTTTCTCTTAGTTTACCTCCATTCTTAACACACTATAACTCACAACTGAATCGATCAACCAAAACCATGACAATATATTTTTTTTAGTAAATGCATTTCCCTTTCCAACGAGTATAAGTATGGCGTACTGCGATAAAAACATCACAAGATATATGTCACTAAATCCATCTAGCAAAAAATTAATGTATTTCTTTTTCCCCAACCCGTTATTATCGATCATTAAAACAGCAGCATTTTCTGGAAACTAGTGAAATTAAGGTAATACCTAAAAGACTGAAAATCATTGAGGTAGATCCAGGAGATTTTACAAATCCAGCTGAGAAGTTAAATATACATTTTGACAGGTATCATATCGTAGTTAGTAGAGAGTTTAAGATGTTTTACCTGTAATGTCTATGAGCACCATAGCAATGTACACAAATTAAGTGAATGTAAAGTCAGGAAGCAAAGTGAATTACTGTAAATGCAAAGCTCAATTTAAATGTTGCTATTAGCTACACAACTCTTGCAACGCATGAATTCATAAAATAAATTTCGCTCCAGAAAAAAATTTAAACGGTTATTTTTATTTTTCGATACAATCTGTAATCCTACGCTTGATATGTGTTACAACTACAGCAGCGTGGTATATTTAAGTGAAAGTGGTATCGCTTTGCTTTTAAACCCGATCACTGGAAAATTGAATATACGGTTGTCACCACCAATCCAGCAGCAACCTTAAATTTTGAGAGGCGAGATCACTCTTTATATACGCCGATATTGCCTTCCGTTTCAAATTCAGCTTCAAAAATTCCTTGTAATTATTAACACATTTTTGGTTTTTCTAACAATGTGTAGTTTTGTGCACCAATTTGCACTATCTTTTGCCATTGAACTGAGTTTTGTCGTGGATTACGTTGAATTCTGGCTTTCACATTTCAAACCATTTCTGACGATGTTGCTGTTTTTGGATGTCCTCCTCCATGGCCATTTTTAATGAGACCAGTATCATTGTAACGTGTAATGGTCCGTTACAAAAACATTTTGTTTACATGTAAATGTTGTAGCACATTAACAATGGCTGGTGCGATTTTCCAGCCAAATAACACACCAAAAAGCAATAACACTGTTGTGTTTGAATTCAATTTCGATAACTTGTTTTAAGTGCGACGTAAAACGATATGATTTCGTAAGCTCGAAAACAACATAACAGACTGACGCTTGTCAAAAAATGAGTGCGCTGTCATTTCATTAGCCGTTTGGTTGCTAGAGCGGCGTGAAATTGGGTACACTTCCAGCGCCGAATTCTATATATATATATATATATATATATATATATATATATATATATATATATATATATATATATATATATATATATATATATATATATATATATATATATATATATATATATATATATATATATATATATATATATAGTAGTTATCCAGTAGTTTCGAGGAATGTAATATAAAGGGTGGTTAAATTTTAAGGGCCGAAAGTGAATGTGAACCAGACCTAAACGTCAAATTTTTTTCTGCATTTAATTTGACATTTCTCAATTTCAGACTAACTCAATTCCATTCCAAATATCGTCATTGGTCAGAATGGTGGCAAGAAATGGCAACAGTGGATGATCAATTTTCGAAGAAAATCATCTTCAGTGATGAGGCACATTTTCACTTCAGTGGATTCGTCAATAAGCAAAATTGCCGCATTTGGGCGAATCATAATCCAAGAGTGATTGTCGAAAAACCAATGCACCCACAAAGAGTGACTGTTTGGTGCGGTTTATGGGCTGGCGGCATCATTGGGCCGTATTTTTTCCAAAATGACGGTCAGGCAGTTACTGTGAATGGTGTTCGCTATCGTGAGATGATAACGAACTTTTTATGGCCCGAATTGGAAGATATGGATGTGGACGATATGTGGTGCCACTTGCCACATAGCTAACGAAACAATGGCTCTTTTGCGCGACAAATTCAATGGCCGTGTTATCTCACGTGGTGGCGATATCAATTGGTCGCCAAGATCATGTGATTTGACACCGTTGGACTTCTTTATTTGGGGTAATTTGAAAGAAAAGGTGTACGTCGATAAGCCAGCAACAATTCAAGAGCTAAAGAATGAGATAATTCGGCACATTAACGGCATAGAACCTCAATTATGCCTAATCGTCATCGAAAATTTGGACCACCGGCTGGAGGTGTGCCGCCGAAGTCGCGGCGGCCATTTGGCCGATATTTTGTTCCAAACGTAATTGAACCATACCATATTATTATAATAAAAAGAATTGACAATAAATTCCTAAATAATTTGTGATTTATTCAAAATCAACATCGGCCCTTAAAATTTAACCACCCTTTATATAACGGGTGATTTTTTAAGAGCTTGAGAACTTTTTTTTAAAAAAAACGCATAAAATTTGCAAAATCTCATCGGTTCTTTATTTGAAACGTTAGATTGGTCCATGACATTTACTTTTTGAAGATAATTTCATTTAAATGTTGACCGCGGCTGCGTCTTAGGTGGTCCATTCGGAAAGTCCAATTTTGGGCAACTTTTTCGAGCATTTCGGCCGGAATAGCCCGAATTTCTTCGGAAATGTTGTCTTCCAAAACTGGAATAGTTGCTGGCTTATTTCTGTAGACTTTAGACTTGACGTAGCCCCACAAAAAATAGTCTAAAGGCGTCAAATCGCATGATCTTGGTGCCCAACTTACCGGGCCATTTCTTGAGATGAATTGTTCTCCGAAGTTTTCCCTCAAAATGGCCATAGAATCGCGAGCTGTGTGGCATGTAGCGCCATCTTGTTGAAACCACATGTCAACTAAGTTCAGTTCTTCCATTTTTGGCAACAAAAAGTTTGTTAGCATCGAACGATAGCGATCGCCATTCACCGTAACTTTGCGTCCAACAGCATCTTTGAAAAAATACGGTCCAATGATTCCACCAGCGTACAAACCACACCAAACAGTGCATTTTTCGGGATGCATGGGCAGTTCTTGAACGGCTTCTGGTTGCTCTTCACTCCAAATGCGGCAATTTTGCTTATTTACGTAGCCATTCAACCAGAAATGAGCCTCATCGCTGAACAAAATTTGTCGATAAAAAAGCGGATTTTCTGCCAACTTTTCTAGGGCCCATTCACTGAAAATTCGACGTTGTGGCAGATCGTTCGGCTTCAGTTCTTGCAGGAGCTGTATTTTATACGGTTTTACACCAAGATCTTTGCGTAAAATCTTCCATGTCGTCGAATAACACAAACCCAATTGCTGCGAACGGCGACGAATCGACATTTCACGGTCTTCAGCAACACTCTCAGAAACAGACGCAATATTCTCTTCTGTACGCACTGTACGCATTCGTGTGGTTGGTTTAATGTCCAATAAAGTAAACTGAGTGCGAAACTTGGTCACAATCGCATTAATTGTTTGCTCACTTGGTCGATTATGTAGACCATAAATCGGACGTAAATCGCGAAACACTTTTCGAACCGAACACTGATTTTTGTAATATAATTCAATTATTTGCAAGCGTTGCTCGTTAGTAAGTCTATTCATTATGAAATGTCAAAGCATACTGAGCATCTTTCTCTTTGACACCTTGTCTGAAATCCCGCGTGATCTGTCAAATACTAATGCATGAAAATCCTAACCACAAAAAAATCACCCTTTATATATATATATGATGATGATGAAATATATATGAACACATGTGTCCTTTCCCAATAGGTGTCGTTACTAGTATTAGTTACGTGAACTATAAATGGGCAATACTGGAATATATATATATATATATATATATATATATATATATATATATATATATATATATATATATATATATATATATATATATATATATATATATATATATATATATACTGTGGGCAGAAAATAGACTTTGTTCATAATTTTAAAATTCTTTATTTATTTCTCCAAATCTATTTCGTCCCCCTCAAAGTAATCCCGCCGGCCTTAATACACTTGTGTCAACGTTTTTTCAAATTCTCGAAACAGTTGTTAAAGTCAATTTCCGGAATAGCCTCCAATGCGCGTAGCGATTCACGTTTAATGTCTTCAATTGACTCAAAACGGTTTCCCAGGAGTTTGTTGAACAGCCAGAAGTCACACGGAGCTAAATCAGGTGAATACGGTGGTTGCGGAACGATATGGATGGAATTTTTGGCGAAAAAATCTGGAACCAATCGTCCTTTCACTTTTCTTAGGCTCAAATGATCTTTCAAAATGGTTTTCACTGATGTTTCCGATATTTCAACGATGCCGGTAAGGTCTCTGACTGTTAATAGTCAATTTTCGAGCACAAATTCCTTGATTTTATTAACGTGTTGATCACCAGTTGATGTTGATGGCCGTCCTAGACGTGGTTCGTCGTCAACACGTTCTCGACCCTCTTTGAACAACTTGTACCAATCAAAAACACTTGCTCGCGACATACAATTATCACCGAAGGCCTTTTGCAACATTCTGAACGTTTCAGCACCACAAAATTGATTTCGCACACAAAATTAAGGGAACTTCTTTGTTGAATAATTTCACTCATTGTAAAAATCGCCGAATGCACTTTTTGTACTTCAGAAAGACAAGCGTATACTAAACACTAATGATTATTTTGATGTGACATTTGGCACAGATGTCATTGACAGTCATACCAACATAGAAAAAAAAAATATTTCGTCGAATGGTTTTCCGCGCGAAATTTAAATTAAAAAGTCTTTTATATATATTTATATACCAGGTGTGTTAATATGAAAACGAATTTTTTTAGTAAAAAGTACACGTTCATCGTAAGATTAAGAGTATTTTATTCAAAGTATTGCCCATTATTAGTTATACATGTTTCCCATCTTTCTGGCAATGCGTGGATGCCACGCCAAAAAAACTGTTCTTCTTTTGAGGCAAACCAGTGGCTCGTTAACTGGTTTGCCTCAAAAGAAGAACAGTTTTTTTGGCGTGGCATCCACGCGTTGCCAGAAAGATGGGAAAAATGTATAACTAATAATGGGCAATACAGAAGTCTGGCGAGGAATCTGTATGTGGAAGTCTTTCCCAACGTTACCATGACCGGTTTTGCTTTGTGTGATGGTGCATTATCATGAAGCAAAATCAGTTTGTGCTGCTTTTTATCATATTTTGCTTGTTTTTCATGCAAAGCTCGATTCAAATTGATCATTTGTTGTTGGTAGTGTTCAGTATTTACGGTTTCACCAAATTTTATCAGTTCAAAATAAATCACACTCTTCTGATCCCACCAAATACAGAGCATTGTTTTTCGTCCGAAAAAGCAACATTTCGCAAGTGGTTTTTCTATTTTTCTGTTGACTTTCATTCAGTTTATGCAGAACCTATTTTTCCAGCTTTTGGGTCTGTCCCATAGCTTTTAAACGTATGGAGACGGCTTCGCGCGACAAATTCAATTGATCTGCGAGTTGTTTTTCCGTTTGAGCGTTATCCTCATCCAACAATACTTGCAATTGACTGTCTTCAAACTTTTTTCGTGGTCTTCCAAGTTCTTCGTTTCCCATCGTCAATATCACCACTTTTGAATTTACTAAACCACTCATAGAATTGTGATTTACAAAGAGCATGCTCATCGTAAGCTTTGGCAAGCATTCGATGTGATTCTCCAGAAGTTTTGTTCAAATGATAACAAAAATCAATGATGTCTGCAGATCATAATATGTAGGCACAAAACTCGATATTTTTAATACGTAACAAACATGCGTTATTGTATGAAACTTGTATGGTTATGAATTGATGTTGTTGACAGATGTCAAAAGAAAACAATGGTCGATGACGTGGTTTATCGAAAGGTGCATTATCAGGTGGCGCAATTTATTGGTAAATTCGAGTTTCATATGGTGGGTAAATATAAGAGGTAGGTAAAGAGTGATCCAATAAGAGCTTCCGGAAGTTTTTTGAAATAAAATGCATTAAAATCAATTTAATAATCAAAAATTGCATTTGTGACGTAAGTTCGGTGACATTTAATGTTTAAAAATAATTTCTTTTAAATATTGTTCGCGACTGACTCTTAGATGATCCATTCTATGGGTCCAATTTTCGAGCACTCTTTCGAGAATTTCGGCCGATATTTCGTTAGTTACGCGTGTTATATTCGGTTCTAATGCACGAATCGATTGTGGTTTATCGATATAAACAAGTGATTTTAGATATCCCCATAAAAGGTAATCTAACGGCGTTAGATCAAAAGATTAAAAATATTCGTTTCTATTAGAAATGACCTTATGTAAATTTTCAGGTCCATCGGACCACGTTTAGCGGTTGCTCAAATTGGCTTTTCGCAAAAAAAACTAAAACGACCCTCAGTGACGTTTTCTCCTCTCTTCCACTTCAGCTCGTTCAAGTAATGCAGGTTTAATATTTTCTAAGTGTTTTTGAGTATGCCGAATCCAATGAAATTGTAAAAAGGTGGTTGACCTAGTAGAAAATTTGCTTTCGAGGTGTTTCTTTCAAAAAAATTAAAACTTGTGAGTTCCGGCTAATTTTTAAAATAGTGCCTATCATGTTTGACTAAATTTCACTGACAATATATATATATATATATATATATGTGTATATATATATATATATATATATATATATATATATATATATATATATACACATATATATATATATACACATATATATATATATATATATATATATATATATATATATATATATATATATATATATATATATATATATATATATATATATATATATATATATATATATATATATATATATATATATATCAAATACAATCTGTAGTATTTTAAACTTTATAATTAAAATTAAATTTATTTTAAAATTTAGAAACATAATTGGGTGTTGAGTTAGCAAACAAACACTTTTAAATATTTTGTAGACTTTAAAAGCTAAACGAATTTAGGAGTTAATTACTAATTAGTTTAGTTAAAGACTAATTAACTTATGTCTGATAGACCAATTAAATTAAGAGCACAAGCTACTAACAGGAAACTATAATTTTTCATATACATTTTATTCATGGTACATATAAAAATTTGTGTGGCCTTGCGTGACTCGCAGTTCCCGCATTTCAATTTTGTCAGAGTTTTATTTACTTTTGGTTTTTATTACCTATAATAACATTATTTCTAAATGTCGCTCTAGTTAGTAAAGTAATATTAAGCTTTTCACGAAATGAAGAAAAATTGTTAGCATTTTTCATAAACATTAAATACATAGTATTTGAAAATATATACAATTTTTATATAAGTTAATTGAAAACCAAAACACAAATGGAATAAAAATTTGTAATGTTCCATCTCTTTGTTTAAGACGTTATTTACAACAACACAAATTAAAGTTTAACATTTTGATTTTTCTTATTAAAGCTTAAGGTTTTCGGTGGAAATTCTATGTACAAAACAATAAAAAAACATTAAATTTTTTGTTCTTTTTTTTACTTGATTAATTTAGATTTAGATTTATTACATTTTTAAGGCGTTTATTATTCTCGTTGCCAACAACAACCTAAAATGAGGATTTTTCGCATAATAACATTTATTTTTAATATTATGTTTTGTATATTTTCACTACTTTGATTAATTACTTAGGGACACCAAGTAATATTACGTTTACATTAATTTATATGGAATAGAAGTCTAATTGAAATATAATTAATTAATTGTCATATTATTGCCATCGTTTTGATTTGTCGTTATGATAATGTTGCAAGTATTTAATTTTATTTTAATTAGATAAATAATAATTTTATTCATTAATTTTTTTAAATTATTAAATTTTACTTGAATAGTTTGATTATAATATGTATATTACATTATACATTTTATTTACACTATGTTTACAAATATGGAGTTATTTTAAACTATTATTAAAGCAAGGACGAAAACCATTATAAAATTTGTGAGCATTATTATTGCACTATTAAGTCCAAATAGAATAAATTATTCCATATAATCTTACATTTGAATTTACATTTAATTTCATGTAATTATAAATAATGCTACCCAAATTTATTAACATACGATCGCGAAGTTCGTAAGCCTTAAAACGAAGAATAGACACAAATTTTAAATAAAATTAATTACATATTGTAGTTATTAAATACAATTATAAACCTCAAACAAATTAACGCTCCAAAACGAAGAGCTGTTGCAAAAACAATTCTAAAACTAAAAATCAAGATCAATATAAAAATATAAAAAATATAAAAATATCAAAATATAAAAATGTAAAATATAAAAATATCAAAATGCCAAAAAATGTTGGGGGGTAATAGCTAGATAGCGTTTTTACATCAACGTGAGGTTAGCAAGAAGTTGGATGTTTGGTTTCGAACTAATGAAAGATTGAATTGCTTTATATTAACCCTTAAGTGACAAATGTTGCGTTCACGCAACACCAAACAACAACACACATTTAATACGTTTGCAAAAGTTTAACTTGATTGAAGCCGTTATTCCACAATGAAAAATTATTTATTCAGTAAAATATACTGGAGAAAGAAAAAAGAAAGCTCTCAATAAATTATATTAGAGTGACAGAAACAAAAAAAAATTTATGGGAACATTTTATGGTTAAATTTTGACATCTTCAAGATAACATAACCAACAAAACTTCACAATCCATCAATATCAAATAAAAAATATTTTATAAAATTCTACTCACGAAGAAATCACATATTATAATATGTAAATAATAAATATGTTGATTCACCATAATATTTTCCCAACCATAAAATGATCTTAGTGTGCGAGAAATATTATCTTTTGTTTTTCTATTGTAATGGTTTTTATTGTTATTGTTCCGTACATTGGTCTAATTTCAGAAATATTCTCGTCATAAACTATTTTTATGTAAATGTATTAGAGTGTTGCTATAAAAATAATCTGGTTAGTATTTTTTCCATTTTATCATGGTAACATGTGACTACATATAAAAAGATTTTGTCAGTAAAATTGTATTGAATTTCTTTTTGTTTCGTTTTGGTGTGTGGTGAAATAATATTTTAATCTCGCTCTTTTTTACTGAAAAATATGTTTCCATGTGGAATAAAGGCATCTTGTAAAATGCAATACAGTTATTTTAGGATATATATTTATATTTATATATATATATATATATATATATATATATATATATATATATATATATATATATATATATATATATATATATATATATGGAATATATATATATATATATATATATATATATATATATATAGTGTGTCTCAGCAAGAGCGCCGGATTTAAATTTGCCGCCATTTTGTTAATACGAATTGAACGGTGATTATTTGCTCACAGTTGTCATATATTTAATATAAAATAATTTTTTTTGTTAGCTTTTGTTTATATTCATAAATGGAATTACTGATAAGTAGTTAGTGAATGATATTATAACAAATTTTTTGATTTTTAGAAAGGATTTTCCAATAAGAGGTTTCATTTTGATATTAAAAAAAGTAGTATTTTTAAGAGAAATCAATGAATATTTATTTCATTGTAAAGAGGAAGATAGGCCATTAACATTTGAAAACGATATCAGCTAAATGGCCGCCACGGCTACGCTTGAAGCACCATATCCTTTTCATGAAATTTTCCATGACCAATTCGCACATTTGCGGCTGTATGTCCTCGATAACTTCACGAATTCCATCTTAAGGCCTTGAATCGATTGTGGAGCATTGGCATAGACCTTATATTTCACAGGGTCTCAAAGAAAAAAGTTTAAAGGTGTTAAATCACAAGATCTCGATGGCCAATTGTGATCACCTCTTCGTAAACTAACACGGTCAGGAAACTTTTCTTGCAAAATTGCGATTGTTTTGTTGCTTGTGTGGCACGTAGCGCCGTTGTGCTGAAAATAAACGTCGTCCACATCAATATCTTCCAATTCCGGCCATAAAAAATCTTAAAAAAGGTAGCGCAATCCATTCACCGTAACAGTTGCACCAGCCTCATTTTCGAATAAGTAAGGTTCAATCACACCGCCAGCCCAAAAACCGCACCAAATAGTGACACGTTGAGGATGGAGAGGCTTTTCAACAATCATTCTTGGATTTTCTGAGCCCAAATACGACAATTCTGCTTATTAACGTAGCCTCCGAGGTGAAAATGGGCCTCATCACTGAAGGTGATTTTTCGATGAAAATCCGGATCATTTTAATGCATTTGAAGGACCCAATCAGTGAAGATACGACGTTTATTTTGATCGGCCCGCTTGAGTTCTTGTGTTAACTGAATTTGAAAAGCCTTAAGACCTAAGTCTTTATGCAAAATACGATGTAATGTCGTTTGTGGAATGTCTAATTCCAAAGATCGATGAGGAATCGACAAACCTGGATTTTCGTCAACACTACGGGCTAGAAAGCAGCAATATTCTCAGTTGTTCTTGAGCGACGCACACGGTTTTGATTCTTCCATCACTTACTTGTCCCAACAGCTCAAATTTTTCCACCAGTTTCAGAACTGCCGACCGAGAAGGTGCTTCACGACGACCCAAAAGTGCTTTAGTTTTGCGAACTGTGACTGCAAAATTTTCACCATTTTTGTAGTGAATTTTAACAATTTCACTGCGTTGTTGAAGCGTGTATCGTACCATTTTTAGTAATGGCGAACTTTTTACTTGTCAAATGTCAAAATATGGTAGCTTCAAAATTGACAGGCTCAAATAGCAGGCTATTCAAAATGAAACCTCTTATTGGAAAATCCTTTAGATTTAATATAAACCAAGAAATATTTTATGATTGAAATGATTCAAATATTTTATGATTGAAATAAATTATATTAATGAAAAAGAAACCAAAAATACTAAACAAATCAAAATAAAAACTTTGATCACTAATGGGTTAAAAAATTCGGTCGTCTCATCAGACTGCAGTGACCGAATTACAAAAATAATGAAAATACTTTGAACTTACATTCCAGGTATAATCACAATGCCTTAGCTAATTATTATGGTTCGCTACGCAATTGTCAGCCCCTTCGTAATCTCGAATTTTATTGTTTAAAGCCTTGAAGTTATATAATAATTTTATCCCACGATTTTTTTAAAAATACCACTAGCAGCACAAGTGGAAAAACTCATCCCAGACTTTTTACATTTTATTTACATAATACCTACGTGTTTCTCATCCCACAATTTTTTTCATCCCATACATTATTCATTTTCTCATCCCATACTTTTTGGTTTTACCCATAGTATTATTTTATTTGATAGTTGAATTTTTATATATGAACTCCTTGGAAGAAAGAGCTCAAGTGACAAATTGTGTTAGTCGTGGGAATTCCGGCTATTCGGATATATTGACACGGGAAATGTATCGGTTCCGTTGAAAAGTAGAAAAATTCCTCAGCCTTACTGTTTAAAAGGTCTGCAAATTTGTTGATTTAAATATGTTCTGGACTCCAATGGCTATCTACCGAGCGAGTATGACGACCCGCTGATAATGGGAATTCCCGCGAATTTCAATGCGAGTGTTATGATATTTTTCGAAGTTGGCAAATGAAAATTTGTCTGGAATGGATACTTCTATTAAAGGGTCCACCGATTTCTCATTGCAAATAGTTTATGTACTCTGTTTGCCAACTTAAGACAATACATAAAGTTCCGCCGATCGTGGGAATTCCCGCTAATAAAATATACGTGACACTGGAAATGTATCGGTTCCGTTGAAAAGTAGAAAAATTCTCCAGCCTTAGGTTTTAAAAGGTCCGCAAATTTGTTAATTTAGATAAGTTCTCGACTAGAGGTTACGAAGGGGTTGACAATTCCGTAGCGATTCATAAAAATTCGTTAAGGTATTGTGATTATACCACAAATAACCATTATAATCATAATGGTTATTTTGAATGTAAGTTCAAAGTATTATCAATATTATTGTAGTTTGGTCACAAATATTAAAATATTAAAATATTAAAATATTAAAATATTAAAATATTAAAATATTAAAATATTAAAATATTAAAATATTAAAATATTAAAATATTAAAATATTAAAATATTAAAATATTAAAATATTAAAATATTAAAATATTAAAATATTAAAATATTAAAATATTAAAATATTAAAATATTAAAATATTAAAATATTAAAATATTAAAATATTAAAATATTAAAATATTAAAATATTAAAATATTAAAATATTAAAATATTAAAATATTAAAATATTAAAATATTAAAATATTAAAATATTAAAATATTAAAATATTAAAATATTAAAATATTAAAATATTAAAATATTAAAATATTAAAATATTAAAATATTAAAATATTAAAATATTAAAATATTAAAATATTAAAATATTAAAATATTAAAATATTAAAATATTAAAATATTAAAATATTAAAATATTAAAATATTAAAATATTAAAATATTAAAATATTAAAATATTAAAATATTAAAATATTAAAATATTAAAATATTAAAATATTAAAATATTAAAATATTAAAATATTAAAATATTAAAATATTAAAATATTAAAATATTAAAATATTAAAATATTAAAATATTAAAATATTAAAATATTAAAATATTAAAATATTCTAATATTCTAATATTCTAATATTAAAATATTAAAATATTAAAATATTAAAATATTAAAATATTAAAATATTAAAATGTTAAAATATTAAAATATTAAAATGTTAAAATATTAAAATATTAAAATATTAAAATATTAAAATATTAAAATATTAAAATATTAAAATATTAAAATATTAAAATATTAAAATATTAAAATATTAAAATATTAAAATATTAAAATATTAAAATATTAAAATATTAAAATATTAAAATATTAAAATATTAAAATATTAAAATATTAAAATATTAAAATATTAAAATATTAAAATATTAAAATATTAAAATATTAAAATATTAAAATATTAAAATATTAAATATTAAAATATTAAAATATTAAAATATTAAAATATTAAAATATTAAAATATTAAAATATTAAAATATTAAATATAATTAAAATATTAAAATATTAAATATTAAAATATTAAAATATTAAAATATTAAAATATTAAAATATTAAAATATTAAAATATTAAAATATTAAAATATTAAAATATTAAAATATTAAAATATTAAAATATTAAAATATTAAAATATTAAAATATTAAATATTAAAATATTAAAATATTAAAATATTAAAATATTAAAATATTAAAATATTAAAATATTAAAATATTAAAATATTAAAATATTAAAATATTAAAATATTAAAATATTAAAATATTAAAATATTAAAATATTAAAATATTAAAATATTAAAATATTAAAATATTAAAATATTAAAATATTAAAATATTAAAATATTAAAATATTAAAATATTAAAATATTAAAATATTAAAATATTAAAATATTAAAATATTAAAATATTAAAATAATAAAATATTAAAATAATAAAATATTAAAATATTAAAATATTAAAATATTAAAATATTAAAATATTAAAATATTAAAATATTAAAATGTTAAAATATTAAAATATTAAATATTAAAATATTAAAATATTAAAATATTAAAATATTAAAATATTAAAATATTAAAATATTAAAATATTAAAATATTAAAATATTAAAATATTAAAATACTAAAATATTAAAATATTAAAATATTCTAATATTAAAATATTCTAATATTAAAATATTAAAATATTAAAATATTAAAATATTAAAATATTAAAATATTAAAATATTAAAATGTTAAAATATTAAAATATTAAAATGTTAAAATATTAAAATATTAAAATATTAAAATATTAAAATATTAAAATATTAAAATATTAAAATATTAAAATATTAAAATATTAAAATATTAAAATATTAAAATATTAAAATATTAAAATATTAAAATATTAAAATATTAAAATATTAAAATATTAAAATATTAAAATATTAAAATATTAAAATATTAAAATATTAAAATATTAAAATATTAAAATATTAAAATATTAAAATATTAAAATATTAAAATATTAAAATATTAAAATATTAAAATATTAAAATATTAAAATATTAAAATATTAAAATATTAAAATATTAAAATATTAAAATATTAAAATATTAAAATATTAAAATATTAAAATATTAAAATATTAAAATATTAAATACTAAAATATTAAAATATTAAAATATTAAAATATTAAAATATTAAAATATTAAAATATTAAAATATTAAAATATTAAAATATTAAAATATTAAAATATTAAAATATTAAAATATTAAAATATTAAAATATTAAAATATTAAAATATTAAAATATTAAAATATTAAAATATTAAAATATTAAAATATTAAAATATTAAAATATTAAAATATTAAAATATTAAAATATTAAAATATTAAAATATTAAAATATTAAAATATTAAAATATTAAAATATTAAAATATTAAAAATATTAAAATATTAAAATATTAAAATATTAAAATATTAAAATATTAAAATATTAAAATATTAAAATATTAAAATATTAAAATATTAAAATATTAAAATATTAAAATATTAAAATATTAAAATATTAAAATATTAAATATTAAAATATTAAAATATTAAAATATTAAAATATTAAAATATTAAAATATTAAAATATTAAAATATTAAATATTAAAATATTAAAATATTAAAATATTAAAATATTAAATATTAAAATATTAAAATATTAAAATATTAAAATATTAAAATATTAAAATATTAAAATATTAAAATATTAAAATATTAAAATATTAAAATATTAAAATATTAAAATATTAAAATATTAAAATATTAAAATATTAAAATATTAAAATATTAAAATATTAAAATATTAAAATATTAAAATATTAAAATATTAAAATATTAAAATGTTAAAATATTAAAATATTAAAATATTAAAATATTAAAATATTAAAATATTAAAATATTAAAATATTAAAATATTAAAATATTAAAATATTAAAATATTAAAATATTAAAATATTAAAATATTAAAATATTAAAATATTAAAATATTAAAATATTAAAATATTAAAATATTAAAATATTAAAATATTAAAATATTAAAATATTAAAATATTAAAATATTAAAATATTAAAATATTAAAATATTAAAATATTAAAATATTAAAATATTAAAATATTAAAATATTAAAATATTAAAATATTAAAATATTAAAATATTAAAATATTAAAATATTAAAATATTAAAATATTAAAATATTAAAATATTAAAATATTAAAATATTAAAATATTAAAATATTAAAATATTAAAATATTAAAATATTAAAATATTAAAATATTAAAATATTAAAATATTAAAATATTAAAATATTAAAATATTAAAATATTAAAATATTAAAATATTAAAATATGAAAATATTAAAATATTAAAATATTAAAATATTAAAATATTAAAATATTAAAATATTAAAATATTAAAATATTAAAATATTAAAATATTAAAATATTAAAATATTAAAATATTAAAATATTAAAATATTAAAATATTAAAATATTAAAATATTAAAATATTAAAATATTAAAATATTAAAATATTAAAATATTAAAATATTAAAATATTAAAATATTAAAATATTAAAATATTAAAATATTAAAATATTAAAATATTAAAATATTAAAATATTAAAATATTAAAATATTAAAATATTAAAATATTAAAATACTAAAATATTAAAATATTAAAATATTAAAATATTCTAATATTAAAATATTCTAATATTAAAATATTAAAATATTAAAATATTAAAATATTAAAATATTAAAATATTAAAATATTAAAATGTTAAAATATTAAAATATTAAAATATTAAAATATTAAAATATTAAAATATTAAAATATTAAAATATTAAAATATTAAAATATTAAAATATTAAAATATTAAAATATTAAAATATTAAAATATTAAAATATTAAAATATTAAAATATTAAAATATTAAAATATTAAAATATTAAAATATTAAAATATTAAAATATTAAAATATTAAAATATTAAAATATTAAAATATTAAAATATTAAAATATAAAATATTAAAATATTAAAATATTAAAATATTAAAATATTAAAATATTAAAATATTAAAATATTAAAATATTAAAATATTAAAATATTAAAATATTAAAATATTAAAATATTAAAATATTAAAATATTAAAATATTAAAATATTAAAATATTAAAATATTAAAATATTAAAATATTAAAATATTAAAATATTAAAATATTAAAATATTAAAATATTAAAATATTAAAATATTAAAATATTAAAATATTAAAATATTAAAATATTAAAATATTAAAATATTAAAATATTAAAATATTAAAATATTAAAATATTAAAATATTAAAATATTAAAATATTAAAATATTAAAATATTAAAATATTAAAATATTAAAATATTAAAATATTAAAATATTAAAATATTAAAATATTAAAATATTAAAATATTAAAATATTAAAATATTAAAATATTAAAATATTAAAATATTAAAATATTAAAATATTAAATATTAAATATTAAAATATTAAAATATTAAAATATTAAAATATTAAAATATTAAAATATTAAAATATTAAAATATTAAAAGTATTAAAATATTAAAATATTAAAATATTAAAATATTAAAATATTAAAATATTAAAATATTAAAATATTAAAATATTAAAATATTAAAATATTAAAATATTAAAATATTAGAATATTAAAATATTAAAATATTAGAATATTAAAATATTAAAATATTAAAATATTAAAATATTAAAATATTAAAATATTAAAATATTAAAATATTAAAATATTAAAATATTAAAATATTAAAATATTAAAATATTAAAATATTAAAATATTAAAATATTAAAATATTAAAATATTAAAATATTAAAATATTAAAATATTAAAATATTAAAATATTAAAATATTAAAATATTAAAATATTAAAATATTAAAATATTAAAATATTAAAATATTAAATATTAAAATATTAAAATATTAAAATATTAAAATATTAAAATATTAAAATATTAAAATATTAAAATATTAAAATGTTAAAATATTAAAATATTAAAATATTAAAATATTAAAATATTAAAATATTAAAATATTAAAATATTAAAATATTAAAATATTAAAATATTAAAATATTAAAATATTAAAATATTAAAATATTAAAATATTAAAATATTAAAATATTAAAATATTAAAATATTAAAATATTAAAATATTAAAATATTAAAATATTAAAATATTAAATATTAAAATATTAAAATATTAAAATATTAAAATATTAAAATATTAAAATATTAAAATATTAAAATATTAAAATATTAAAATATAAATATTAAAATATTAAAATATTAAAATATTAAAATATTAAAATATTAAAATATTAAAATATTAAAATATTAAAATATTAAAATATTAAAATATTAAAATATTAAAATATTAAAATATTAAAATATTAAAATATTAAAATATTAAAATATTAAAATATTAAAATATTAAAATATTAAAATATTAAAATATTAAAATATTAAAATATTAAAATATTAAAATATTAAAATATTAAAATATTAAAATATTAAAATATTAAAATATTAAAATATTAAAATATTAAAATATTAAAATATTAAAATATTAAAATATTAAAATATTAAAATATTAAAATATTAAAATATTAAAATATTAAAATATTAAAATATTAAAATATTAAAATATTAAAATATTAAAATATTAAAATATTAAAATATTAAAATATTAAAATATTAAAATATTAAAATATTAAAATATTAGAATATTAAAATATTAAAATATTAGAATATTAAAATATTAAAATATTAAAATATTAAAATATTAAAATATTAAAATATTAAAATATTAAAATATTAAAATATTAAAATATTAAAATATTAAAATATTAAAATATTAAAATATTAAAATATTAAAATATTAAAATATTAAAATATTAAAATATTAAAATATTAAAATATTAAAATATTAAAATATTAAAATATTAAAATATTAAAATATTAAAATATTAAAATATTAAAATATTAAAATATTAAAATATTAAAATATTAAAATATTAAAATATTAAAATATTAAAATATTAAAATATTAAAATATTAAAATATTAAAATATTAAAATATTAAAATATTAAAATATTAAAATATTAAAATATTAAAATATTAAAATATTAAAATATTAAAATATTAAAATATTAAAATATTAAATATTAGAATATTAAAATATTAGAATATTAAATATTAGAATATTAGAATATTAGAATATTAAAATATTAAAATATTAAAATATTAAAATATTAAAATATTAAAATATTAAAATATTAAAATATTAAAATATTAAAATATTAAAATATTAAAATATTAAAATATTAAAATATTAAAATATTAAAATATTAAAATATTAAAATATTAAAATATTAAAATATTAAAATATTAAAATATTAAAATATTAAAATATTAAAATATTAAAATATTAAAATATTAAAATATTAAAATATTAAAATATTAAAATATTAAAATATTAAAATATTAAAATATTAAAATATTAAAATATTAAAATATTAAAATATTAAAATATTAAAATATTAAAATATTAAAATATTAAAATATTAAAATATTAAAATATTAAAATATTAAAATATTAAAATATTAAAATATTAAAATATTAAAATATTAAAATATTAAAATATTAAAATATTAAAATATTAAAATATTAAAATATTAAAATATTAAAATATTAAAATATTAAAATATTAAAATATTAAAATATTAAAATATTAAAATATTAAAATATTAAAATATTAAAATATTAAAATATTAAAATATTAAAATATTAAAATATTAAAATATTAAAATATTAAATATTAAAATATTAAAATATTAAAATATTAAATATTAAAATATTAAAATATTAAAATATTAAAATATTAAAGTATTAAAGTATTAAAGTATTAAAGTATTAAAATATTAAAATATTAAAATATTAAAATATTAAAATATTAAAATATTAAAATATTAAAATATTAAAATATTAAAATATTAAAATATTAAAATATTAAAATATTAAAATATTAAAATATTAAAATATTAAAATATTAAAATATTAAAATATTAAAATATTAAAATATTAAAATATTAAAATATTGAAATATTGAAATAATAAAATATTAAAATATAAAATATTAAAATATTAAAATATTAAAATATTAAAATATTAAAATATTAAAATATTAAAATATTAAAATATTAAAATATTAAAATATTAAAATATTAAAATATTAAAATATTAAAATATTAAAATATTAAAATATTAAAATATTAAAATATTAAAATATTAAAATATTAAAATATTAAAATATTAAAATATTAAAATATTAAAATATTAAAATATTAAAATATTAAAATATTAAAATATTAAAATATTAAAATATTAAAATATTAAAATATTAAAATATTAAAATATTAAAATATTAAAATATTAAAATATTAAAATATTAAAATATTAAAATATTAAAATATTAAAATATTAAAATATTAAAATATTAAAATATTAAAATATGAAAATATTAAAATATTAAAATATTAAAATATTAAAATATTAAAATATTAAAATATTAAAATATTAAAATATTAAAATATTAAAATATTAAAATATTAAAATATTAAAATATTAAAATATTAAAATATTAAAATATTAAAATATTAAAATATTAAAATATTAAAATATTAAAATATTAAAATATTAAAATATTAAAATATTAAAATATTAAAATATTAAAATATTAAAATATTAAAATATTAAAATATTAAAATATTAAAATATTAAAATATTAAAATATTAAAATATTAAAATATTAAAATATTAAAATATTAAAATATTAAAATATTAAAATATTAAAATATTAAAGTATTAAAATATTAAAATATTAAAATATTAAAATATTAAAATATTAAAATGTTAAAATATTAAAATATTAAAATATTAAAATATTAAGAACCCTGGCGGATTATTTTTTCGAATATTTCGGCCATAAAATGAAACATAAAGTGTAAACCATAAAAAAGTGTTTAGTTAAACAATAATTATCAAAATTAAAAAAAGTTGTTTAAAAAATTACGTTTATTGCAGATTTATTTAAACAATTCAATGTAAATTTCTGTTTACTTGTCGTCGCATGACGCAATGCACACGAAACGATGAAAATGAAATGGAAATATTATATAACTTCTCAAATTAATATAACATGACATATATAGGGAATACAAATTAATTCGTCCGTTTTCAAAAAGTGGCTCTGACTATAATAATTTTTTATAGTGACAGCTGATTCCGTTGTTTCTGACAGATTAGACATCTGCCGTTAACATTCAGTTTGAATTGCTTTCATACAAAACGTGTTTTTTACGGTGGGAATATGTCGGATTTTGTGATTACTAAACAGCATTTGCGGAAGTGTTAATTTTTTGTTTTAATTCCAAAAAAAGTGCAGCTGAAGCACATCAAATGCTTGTGGAAGTTTACGATGCCAATGCTCCAACCGATACATCATGTAGGGAATGGTTTCGGACGCTTCAAAAACGATGATTTCACTGTTGACGATAAGCCTCGCTTGGGACAGACAATACATTCGTAGAGGACGAATTAAAAGCATTGCTCGATGAAGATACGACTTAAACGCAAGCGGAGCTTCCCGATACATTGATGCTGACTCAACAAAAAGTTTTCGTACGATTAAAATCAATTTCAATCAATCAATCAATCAATCAATTTCCAAGGCAATTGAGTCCCTTATGAATTGAAACCAAGAGACGTGGAAAGGCGATTTCTTTCTTGCGAGCAGCTGCTTCAAATGCAAACAAGAAAGGGTTTTTTACATTGGATACTGACTGTTGACGAGAAGTAGAACTTCTACGATAGCCCCAAAAGGAAAAAATACTACGCACGTACAAAGACGTACATTCATGGTTTGAAGGTCATGCTGTGTATCTGGTGGGACCAAAGCGCCGTTGTTTAGTACGAGCTGCTACAACCTGGCGATTCTATTACCGGCGAATGGTACAGTCTGCAATTAATTCGTTTGAGCCGTACATTACGAGAAATATGACCGGAATATGAGGAAACGTACGATAAAGTTATTCTTCTGCATGACAACGCTCCGCCTCACGTTGCAAAAATCGTAAACAAATATTGGGAAACGCTCAAGTGGGATATTTTACCACGCCCGTCGTATTCTCCAGACATTGGTCCTTCTGATTACTGGTTGTTCTGATAGATGCAATACGATTTAGCAGGTCACCAGTTCACTTCTTTCGAAGAAATTGAAAATTGGCTTCAATCTTAAATCGCCTCAAACAACGAAACGTTTTTCCGAGATATGGGGATCGAAAATTGACTGAGAGATGGGAAAAAGTCATAAGCAGCGATGGGCAATATTTTAATTAATCTGTACATTCATTTTATTTGAAATTTATATATATATATATATATATATATATATATATATATATATATATATATATATATATATATATATATATATATATATATATATATATATATATATATATATATATATATATATATATATATATATATATATATATATATATATATATATAAGTTAACAAATTAATCACTAACTTGTTATAAAAGAAATATTTTTTCTTTTTTAAAATGTTCTTTTTAATTTTATTAACAATATTTTTCTTTCAATACAAAACTACGACTATACTCGTATTACTTATAATATTGAAACTTAAAAACTAAACTAAGAAGGTGCTTGATCCATACTTATGC